>JAEBUS010000028.1:272953-568422 GCA_023014475.1 Amanita pallidorosea | reverse complement strand
CTGATGACTCTAGCAAAACTTGGACTCAGACCACCATCAGTGGTCCCAAGTTTATTCCCAGACCTCACTGTCAACTTGCCTACCCTAAACCCCCTACCTAGTTGTCAAGAAGGTATAGAATGCTCAGAGTTATGCTCAGAGTTACAGTGAGCATAATGTTACAGTCACAGTTACACTCAGCATATAGTAGCTACCTTAGGACAGAAATATGAAGGAAGCTATGAAAGGAGATAAGTGTCCAAGCTGTATGATGCGCAGTAATATGAGTAATAATGGTGAAGTAAAATGGTCCACTTAGTAAAGTAGATGACACTGAGGAGGAAACTGTAACAGTCAGACTTTCATAATGATAAAAATAACATTTTTCCTGATGTCACACACAACCTCCAAAACATTATTGTCCGGATTATTCCCTCAGCAAAATATACTTGCTATTGTTTGTGCCTGTTGACAAAATTATAGAGTTCGTTCACATACAATAACTCAAATGGACAAATTGCTGTAATGATGTGCTGTCAATGCCAAGGCTTACCCCTGTCCTAGGCTTCATGGAGCTCTGGTGTCAGGGGGCATAGCCATGGGAAACAGAGATTAATCAACCCAATTCGAACTTTGGGCCATCAATCCTTGCAGTGTCATATGTCACGTCATTGCAAGTCAATGACAATTAATCCATAAGTATGGAGTGTGGCACTGGTGCCGCAGGACCTGCTACGTTTACATGTTGCTCTCTGTATTTCAGTACCAGCTGGTACTTAAGGTACAATAAATTACTACATATTATCTGTTTGAAGACATTCATTATTTTTCCTTATCTATCAATAGTAGTTTTTTGAGCCACTTTCTTTATATGGTAGTGAAAGTAATGTGTGGTCAAGGTGAAATGTAACACAATGTATTTTCCCATACATGTCATCGTTCCATTTGAATTTTGTTTGACATATTCAGTCATGCACTCTGGGATTTAACCAAACCATGTAATCCCAAGTCTTGTTGTCATCAATCTCACATTCGGTACCAGGACCAAGATGGGCCTCATGCACCATTCCCATACGACAAGACATTGTGCCAGTGAGGCTGATTTGTTGATTAGGTGATGTTTGTGAGGTTTTGGAACTGAACATACATTTTCTTCAGTGCAAATCATGTCAGTGAGCATTTTGCATGTGAAGTTGTGAGGTAGGGATACATTACTTTTTATCTCCCAGTTGGGTGTTAAGTGTTAGGATCGCAATCCTAGCCCTCAAATTTGTTTTCACCTTACAGTCATCTGGGATGACTTCTATACATGTTATAACAGGCCTGGGGCCTTATGGGACACTATGGGACACCAATGGTTGAGTCAGCGCATGGGAGCGCTCACCAGAGGGCAAGACAATGGTGGGAAGAACCAGCCAATACTATATACGAAGGACGGCCGGACTAGGAAGGTGGATTGCCACCTTGATGGCATCACACTTGGCATCAGTGCATCAGGAGGATCAGCGCATCAAGCCATCACGCATCAGACAAAGGTGCAAGACAGTGCGCATGTCTAGAAAAGATCGTGATGGGAACGCACAATGCCTCAAGGCATTGCTCCTTATGGTCAGGGTCTAGAGCAGTCCGGAAGAGGTCTATGAGTGGAGTCAGAGTGGCCGGCCCCATATGCGCTCATATGCACAGCAACTGCGGCAGCGCCCAAGCACATGCTCACCAAGAACAATAAGAGTGAGTCAGAGTAAGGGAGTGCCGGTGGGTCTGGGAGTTGCAAGGGGTCCTCATAGAGTAGTATATAAGTAGGTACAGTGTAGCTGAAGTCTCCCCAGACTTCAGATAGTTTTTACTCCACCCCATTCTATCTCAGTATTGTCTCCTTTCTATCCTCTGGCCAGCGACGAGGCCTGTGGGCCCCCTAGGGGGGATTGTAGGGTTGTGCTTAGGGGCGTGAGCTCATAACATTATGCTGATGCTGATTGGGCTGGAGACCAAATCACGTGCAAATCAGTAACAGGTAATCTTGTTCTATTAGCAGGAGCTCCAATTAGCTGGATTTCAAGGAAGCAAAAAACAGTTGCTTTGTCATCCACTGAAGCTGAATACATGAGCCTGTCAGATTGTTCTAGACAAATCATGTGGATTAAATCCTTATTTAAAGAACTGGGATTTAATGTTGGAGCTATTGATCTTAATGTTGATAATAGAGGATCAATATTCTTAGCAAAGAATCCAGCTCAAGAACATAGAACAAAACATATTGATATTCGTTATCACTATGTTAGAGAACATGTTGAGGATAAAGATATCAACATTCAATATGTTCCCACAAATAATCAATTAGCTGATATCTTAACAAAAAAATTGACTTGGCAAAAGTTCAAAGAGTTAAGAGATAAAATTGGCATTGAGATCCTCAATGAGGGGGAGTGTTGAAATGGATGTAATCTGTTACACACACGATGTGTTCTGCACCGTGGGAAACATCTCGGATCTATCCGATCTTATCTAATCTGTCATATAATCAATGTTTGTACATGTGGACATAACTATAGAGTTAGACAGATATTATAGAGTTTGACAGATGTCAAACTCAGACAATAGTGCACCATGTGCATGACTGTGCAAAGCTGTGTTCCACACAGCTATTGAAGACCAGTAGATAGACTGTATAAATACCTCAGTACTTAGACGTCAATCTACATCCTCTGCTCTACTAAGTGATCACTCAACAGTGGACTTAAGTGAACTACTACAGCTACAAGTAAGTGTTACTTACTTAGCTCTACTATTCTGCTGCGCTCCTGTCAGTTGTTGCTTTGACAAAAACATGTCTCAAGTGTCAAAACTCTGATAAATTATTATAATAGTTACATTAGATTAGTTACATTCATTACAATAACTAATGTAATGAATATCTTATCTAATCATATCATATCTAATAAGAATAACTATTAATTAGTGTTTCATATTTAATCATAATAGCTTACATAACATTACCATGTGTTTTGTGACACATGTGACACCCATGTGACAACATGATAGAGTGATGTGACAAGTCACAGAAGTGACATGACTCATCCTATGACATCACTGATAGTCATAAATGATTCATATGACTCATATGACTCATAATATGTCATATAGAACATTATGATGTCATATAGAATGTTATGGAATATCTATTAATAGGAATGGATCATACATGAGTCATATAGAAGGAAATGATGTCATAAAGAACATCTTAGAAGGAATATTAATAGATGAAGACTCATTAGTGGTACCAGTATTATGTAATAGGTAGATTACACTGTACTTAAGTTAGGGTTTCTGAAACATACATAAGGAGGGCATTCTGAGCGACTATCCCCTCAGGTTTCTACAAACTAAACATTAGTATAAGGCAACTTAAGCTAAGCAATGTAAGTAAAAATGTTGATTGGGACTCATAGGATGATGTAGGATGGTAAACCCTAGCTTAACCCTAATGGACCCTAACCACCCAGGGTTTCCATATATGGCAATGTAAAGTCATGCAATGTCAGGCTGAGTGTGGTCCATCCAAGACGGATATGGCTGTGGTGCAATGTCAGGGTGAGCATTATCCGTCCAAGTAGGACACTGCTGTGATGCAATGTCAGGCTTAGTGGTATCTGTCCAAGTGTGACACTGGTGTGATGCAATGCCAGGCTGAGCAGTATCCATCCAAGTAGGACACTGTGATGCAATGTGAGAGCAGTATCCATCCAAGTAGGACACTGTGATGCAATGTTGTGATGCAATGTCAGGATGAGTGGCATTCATCTGAGAGTGTATCCAACTTGGATGAATATGCTCAAGTAACTGGTTTGCATGGTAAGTGCTAACACCCTTTAATAGACAGATGGTACAAAGGATGAAGGGAGTGAAGGTCAGTCAGAGGCAGGCCATGAACTTGTCATAACAGTGCATCTGACCAAGTTGGATGCACTTTTGGTGGCAGCTTTCATACTGAAGGTGCATGCTGGTCCTTGGTTGATTGGGACTCATAGGATGATGTAGGATGGTAAACCCTAGCTTAACCCTAATGGACCCTAACCACCCAGGGTTTCCATATATGGCAATGTAAAGTCATGCAATGTCAGGCTGAGTGTGGTCCATCCAAGACAGATATGGCTGTGGTGCAATGTCAGGGCGAGCAGTATCCATCCAAGTAGTAGGACACTGCTGTGATGTAATGTCAGGCTTAGTAGCATCCGTCCAAGTGTGACACTGGTGCGATGCAATGTCAGGTGGCGTCCAATTTCATGGGGATGGGCATCCATCCAAGTGTGACAAGCTATTATGCAATGGGAGGGTGATTTCAAGTGTGACAATGGTGTCATGACACCGCTGTCATGCAATCTCAGGCTGAGTGCTATCTGTCCAAGTCAGACAGTGCTGTCATGCAATCTCAGGCTGAGTGCTATCCGTCCAAGTCAGACAGTGCTGTCATGCAATCTCAGGCTGAGCGCTATCCATCCAAGTGTGACACCATGGTCAAGCAATCTCAGGCTGAGCACTATCCATCCAAGTCAGACAGTGCTGTCATGCAATCTCAGGTGGCGTCCTATCGTCCAAGTGTGACATTACTGTCATGCAATCTCAGGCTCAGCAGCATCCAAGCAAGTCTGACAGTGCTGCGATGCAATGTCATGCTGAGCGGTATCCGTCCAAGTAGGACAAGCTATGATGCAATGTCAGCTGAGCAGTATCTGTCCAAGTGTGATACTGCTGTGATTCAATGTCAGGCTGAGCAATATCTGTCCAAGTAAGAAAAGCTATGATACAATGTCATGCTGAGTGGCATCCGTATATATTTGAGCTTGTCCTACTTGGACAGATACTGGTCAGCCTGACATTGCATCACACCAATGTCACACTTGGGCCAAAATAAATAGATGATAGACGTGTACTCAATGGATGTGTACTCAATGTTATCAAAGAGATTGCAGTTCAAGTGCAATTTATATTGGAACTGCAAGCTCAGAGTCAGCCGTCCAAAGTGTGAGTGTAATCTGTGAAATATGACAAATGCTCAAGAGCCATAATAGTATGAAATGACACAGCCTTCATGCATCCAAACTGCCATAGATCCTAGCGCATGTATCTATCCCCATCTGGTAAGTCCATTTGAATCTCCCATTATGTAAATAGAAGCAGTAGTACTTCTATTTTCCAGATCAGACTATACACCTGATAAGAAGCACAATCATTTGTCCACAAGGTAATATGTAACAAAATCTATGAAACTTCTATTTCACATCAAGGCTATTATGTAAATAGAAGCGGTAGTGCATCTATTACCCTACAATCAAGTAGCCTGATGAGGCAAGCAATAAGGTGCACACCAAGGCAACATGTAACAGAAGCAATAAGGCATTAATTTCCCATCAGGGTTATCAACCAGAACACATGGTGAGTGGGTATATAAATCAGGACAATCCATTGGACAATATCATTCTTCCTTCCTCTTGTCATTGCGATGTCCACTACTTCAGGCTGGTTGTTACTGTGCGCCCTGTTGTTCACGAAGCTTGTCATCAATAAGGAGATCTTCAGCTTGTACGATCAAGACATCATGAACCAACAATTTGGAATTTCACGTGTGTTAAATACACTCAGCCCCAACAATCCTCCTGATTTTGTCAAAGAGGCAGAGGTTTTTCTATCATATATATCATGTTTACGGAATGCTGCGGCCAAGGATCTCAAGGACGTTATGACACTCAGGACAGCTCAGGGCATTAGTGTGTGGAAGTCCTTCTCAAAAAAGTCACTTGCAAAATTAACAGCTTTGTTGAGGAGGAAATGAACCAAATGGGAGTTCATCCCACCCAACTCATGAGCCTTGCAGAGGTGGACGCGTGGGCCAGCGGATGGCTGACCATGTACGGCGCATGAGTTACCAACTCATGTACAAGTTGCTTGATCAGTGACCATAATGCACTCAAACCATCCGGTTTTATGACATCAACTATCTTTCAATCTTTCATTGTGCTCAATTATGATCGAATGTGGTGCCAATTTAAAAAAGTCACACAGTGTGGGAACAATGCTGCTGACGCCCTGGATACAGTGTTTACCAGTAAGTGATGTATGGGTTGGGTTGGAACACAAGGACTGACCAAGAGATAGCCATCCAGCAATGGGAAAGCGTGAAGAATGCTGACCTGCAAGACCTGATGCAGGTGGTGAGAGACTTTCAAAAGCACACGGTGCAGCTGCCAAATTTGGCAGAGAAGGGAACCGTGGTGGAAGAGTTTATCCAGCATTGGTTGTTGGAACTTGGGGTCAATCCTGATCTTCTCAAGATTGATGAGAAGGACAGGGACAGAGGTAGGATATCCTGAATTCAAGATGCAGTACTGACAATAAGCAGTTGAGGCAGTGCAGCAGCAGAATAAAATCAAGTTAGACCTGAATTACCTGGCAGATGCGGAGGCTGTAGAGCAAACAAAAAATATGTTCTTGGAATTCTTTGAGAATGATGAAGATCAACCATTTAGCCTGGAGAATGTTTGAGTGGGTACGCTTTGGGAGCAAGCAACAAGCAAAGTATGGGGGTAGAAGGGATGTGTTTGAGGAGCACTGAAGAGCTGAACATGCTGGTCAGGTTTCAAGAGGTGAGTTATACATGGATAGGAGTGGTTGCTGGCTTATTTATGGTTGGATGCTATAAAGGAAAGGCCGTTTGTGTGGAACAACTTCAAGTGGATGGACAACAGTGGGAATGCGTGGGAGGCTGAGAAGGAGGAGGAGGCAAGGCCCTATCTGCAAGGAGGTGAGGGAATGGAGCCTGTTTGACTTCTTTGGCATCAGCTGGTGGGAGTGGCGGCGATGGCCAGCAAGGCATGGGTGGGGCAGGACGGTGAGATGGCCTTTGGGATGCTTTTGGCCGACAATGTAGGCATTGGGAAAACAGTGCAGGTGATGGTGAGCATTGCATTCACACAATTTGTGTACAAATGCGAGCAGTGGGAGCAGCCACAACCTCCGGTTATTGGTATGTGTGTCAAGTACAAAACATATGTGTGCTGACATTTGAGTAGCAGACAAACCGTCCTTCATGGGGAAAGGGCAGGTGCACAACACCCCTCATGTGATTATTGTCCCCAACTCCCTTGTGAATCAATGGCATCGAGAGTTGAAGACTTTCTTCAAGCCATACGTCATTGATATTTTTGTCCTGCCAATGCAAAAGGCACAACTGCCAAAGTACTTCGAAGCTACGCCAGACAGCATGTGGCACCAGTCAAAGCATGAAATGATTTGACACATTGTGTTGGTTCCACACTTGGTGAATAAGCACAATGATGGAAGATGACAGAATTGATCAAGTGGACAGGTCTTCGGGTCACTGACGAGTATGTTGTTCTTGGGATCAAGGGAGAGCGGAGTGAAAGCGTGCATAGATGATAAGCGGACGCTATTACAAGATGGTGCCAATTTCTTTCAAACGCCATTGTGTACGGCGTGGATTGACAAGGCACACAAGTTTTGAACTGTGGGCCAGTTATTCAACGGGGTGGTACAAATGGGCTTCAAGACACACATGATGAATGTGTGCACGGCGATGCCCCTGTTCATGAAACCAGAGGTGAGCTTGTATCCGTCCATGGACAGATAGCTACTGACCACTACTTTGACTTGTCTCCCATGCCTTACCTGTCCTTGCAATGTCCAGGTGAGCTCGTATCTGTCCACAGACGGATAGCTACTGACCACTACTTTTACTTGTCTCGCACGCCTTACCTGTCCCTGCAATGTCCAGGTGAGCTTGTATCCATCCACAGATGGATAGCTACTGACGAATACTTTTACTTGTCTCGCACAATATATCTGTCCTTGCAATGTCCAGGTGAGGTTGTATCCGTCCAGAGACGGATAGCTACTGACAACTATTTTTACTTGTCTTGCATGCCTTACCTGTCCCTGCAATGTCCAGGTGAGCTCATATCCATCCACAGATGGATAGCTACTGATGACTACTTTTACTTGTCTTGCATGCTTTATCTGTCCTTGCAATGTCCAGGTGAGCATGTATCCGTCCATGGACAGATAGCTACTGACCACTCCTTTGACTTTCCTTGCACGCCTTACCTGTCATTGCAATGTCTAGGTGAGCTTGTCTCCATCCATGGATGGATAACTACTGACCACTACTATGACTTGTCTCCCACGCCTTACCTGTCCTTGCAATGTCCAGGTGAGTGTGTATCCATCCATGGATGGATAGCTACTAACCACTGCTTTCATCTCCATCTCACCTCTCATTTGGTCCTCCAATATCCAGGTAAGCATTACTCCGTCCAAGGACGAATACATAGAGCTGACGAGTCAATAAGGATACTATTAACCTTGGATGAATTATCTGCATGCCGTGGTTGTCTCTCAATCAAGGCTACCTCTTCAAGAAGGACTCCAGGAGGGAAGTTGGATGCATAGCGCATTCCATCACCGCAGACAAATTGAAAGAAATTTGTCAGGCTCAGCAGGCCCAGCTGCTAGGACATCAAGTTGCAATGCCGCTTGCCTGGCAAACCTCGAGGATAAGAAAGTAGTGTGGGTGAAAGATATCCAAAAACGGTTTGACGGCCATCTGATTCATTGCAACAAAAACTCGAAATGCTTTGATGGTCAACCCATCAATGACTTGGAGCCGTATGAGCTCCACATGATTCCCATCACGCTGCAGGACTGGGAAGTCCAAGTACTGGCAAATTTGATGGGCAACACGTTATCAAAGAGGCGGGATGGTAGCTTGGGTGATATCACGAGTGAGGTTCGTATCTGTCCAAACCCAAATAGATGGTGCTAACAACATGTAGAAATTTTATATTTATTATCGGCTAAACATGGTATACCTGATTGGCACCAGCGACAAGCAGCAGAAGACGTTCCCTAAATTTCAATCCAAGGAGGAGTGGGATGCCAAGCTAGGAAGCAAGCTGGCGATGCTAATCAAGATCTTGCAACATCTCCTAGCATTGGATATCAGGACTACCCCTTGACGTGACGTCTTAGGGCCCCAACAGCAGACGTAGGAAGAGAGGAGTGAGGGTAGAGTGGAAACCCGAGAGAACTCGACTGAGGACTCTGGGTGCTATCTTGCTCAGTTTATATACTACAAAGGTGGTCTGTGCACCACTCTAATAATAGTAGCTACGGTGAGTAAGTATGAGTAAAAGATATAACATAATCGGCCCCGCTGCTGCGCATTGGTAAGCCTGAGTCATCGTCCATGAGTCATCGGTCCGGTAGTCCGTAATCTAATCTAATCGTAATCTAATCTAATCTAATCTTAGCGCTGACTAGATAAGACAGACGCCAACCTGACTAAGATGTTTGGCTACAGCTATTGTAAAATACAAGAAAAAGAATAAAAATGTCTTAGAGATTTTGACCGTTGAGAACAGGTCATGACAGTACCCCCTTTTTAGGTTTCGGCTTCCTAGACGAACTAAAAATCTTCAAAGGATATGTGTCCACCTTTTTTCTCCTTTCTCCATCTCATGCATAATTGCCATGCCCAAAATGCTTTGGGCGGGAAAGTCCAAGGATCTATGCCTTGGTCGGCTTTTTCTATCCAGCGGTACACATCACGATCCATAGTGATGCGAGGACGGGGAGTGGGTTTCGGCTTTCTTGGAGGTTCGGGAAAAGGACAACGTACGATTGTTCACAGCAGTGGCCCACGTTTGAATGACCACCGATGGTAAGGATTGTTGTATGAACTTTTTTGTTGTTACGGCGGTTCTTACCCATGATGGTAAGAGAGACAATATACAAGTGCGTATATGGGTTTGAATAACCGGGCCCAGAATAAGGCCTTCCTACAACAAAATGAAGCAGTTTAAGGCCCTACTCCAGGGCCAATCCTTTAATTTTTTAAACAACCATTACAATCGCATGGACCATCGTGATCTGATGATTCATTTAATTGATTTAGCAGTTGTTGTCCTTTCCATTTTGCCAATTTTTCTCCCATGATGCAGTTTCTGCTACTGCATTTATATCGATCCTGATATGGCCGTTCCTGGACTTTCAGTATAATTTTCGTATTTTTTGAAGCTTAATCTGTCAAAGACACTTTTGTCAATAACTCGTATTGCTCCGGGGTTTTTATCATAGAAATGCTTTATTTTTCTTTTAGCATTTCCCAAGTTCTCTTTTGGCTCCCACGAATTGGTTTCTGCCGTGTATCCTTTCCATTGAACAAGATATTCCATCTTGTTTCTCTTTAAACGTACATCGAGGATTTCTTCTACCTCGAATTCCTTTTCACCATCAATTTCTAATGGTGGTGGCGGCGCAATGTGCTGTCCCCTAAGTGGTTTAACATAGGGACGTATTCTTGAAACATTCACAACGGGATGAATTTGTTGTGAAAAGGGTAGATTTAACTCTACAGCATTTGACAAAATGATCTTTTTAATTGGATAGGGACCTATCCATCGTTCTGCCAACTTTCTAGTTGGTCGTCCAGATAATTGAAGATCTTTGGTTGACAACCAAACTCGATCTCCTACTTTGTATTCTGGTACCTCAGAGCGTCGTCTATCCGCATAGAGTTTCATATCATCCTGCGATTTCTTTAATGCTGCTTGCGCTTCTTCGTGAATTTGCTTCATTTTCTGCGCAAAGTCAGTTGCAGCTGGATGACTTCCTTCCTTTCTGGGTTCAATACCCATTCTTGGATGTTTTCCGTAATTTACGAAAAACGGTGTATGTTTCGTTGAAGCTTGAATTTTGTTGTTATAACTAAATTCAGCAATTGCAAGCCATCCCGACCATTTTCTTGTCGGTGATCTACAAAAATCCTCAGGAATTGTTCCAAATCCTGATTCATTCTTTCTGTTTGTCCATCCGTTTGTGGATGGAAAGCTGTAGACAAATCTGTAGAAATGCCTAACATTTGGTTCAATTCTTTCATCATTTGAGCGGCAAATTGAGGTCCGCGATCCGAGATTATTGACTCGGGGAGACCATGGAGTTTCCATATATGATCTCTGAATAATGTTGCCAACCCTTGAGCTGACATTTCTTCTGATGTTGGAATAAAATGTGCCATTTTGGACATTCTATCACAAACTACTAGAATTGCATTATGACCATGCAATTGTAATAAAGTCTGCAGTGATATGGGTCCATGGCTTTGACGGTGCCGAATTGGGCATTAATTTTCCTGCTGGTGGTTCTGGAATTCTTGCTTCTTTGGCAACTTGTCGCATCCAGCAACATATTTTTTAACAAATTTGGTGACCCCTGGCCACCAATATTTTCTTGTGACAAGTTCAACCATCTTCCATTGTCCTCATGTCCAGCAATGGGTGTGTCGTGATGGAGTCTGACTATCTCCATTCGTAGTTTTTCATCTTTTGGAACATAAAACTTTTCTTGCCAGAGGATTAATCCTTGTTCCATCTGCCATTCTCCTGCATTAGTCTCCTGACTCCTGCCTTTTTCATGGCTCCACCGCTTTCACAACTTCTTCAATCTTTGCTTCTGATTTTCTAATTTTGTTTAAAATTTCTTTTTCCAATGTATATACTAGCACATGTCCTTGTTGAAGTGCTGCAATCGGAAAAATTCCAGTTTTAACAAGGTAACTTCCTTGTTATCATCTTCTACCCCCTTTTTATGTCTGGCCTCCTGGACAGAGAATCGGCCTTTCCCATAGTTGAACCTGCTTTATGAATTAATTTAAAATTAAATCTGCTGAGGTATAATGCCAGTGTGCTTGTCTTCGATTTAACTTTTTGCATTCATAAAATATTCGAGATTTTTATGATCCATCCATATCTCGAATTCTTGTCTTGCTCCTTCTAAGTAATGTCTCCAGGCTTCGAGACATCTAATAATGCCCAACATTTCTTGTCGTGGACATCATAATTCCTCTCGGTTTCGTTGAGGGATTTGGAGAGGTATGCTACTGGTTCCCATTTGTTATCATCACATTCCATTGATAACACTCCTCCTGTGGCGTAATCCAAGGCATCAGACTCTATTCTGAATTTTCTTGTCGAGTCTGGAGCGACAAGAAGGGGTTGTTCGTAAAAGTTTTTTTTAATGTTTTAAACACTTTTTCTTCTCCTTCCTTCCATTCCCATGTTTTGTCTTTTCTGACCAGATATGTAATGGTCGTGCGATTTTGGCAAAGTCTTGACAAATCGTCGATAGTAATTTGCCAATCCTAGGAAGCGTTGAACATCCTTTACACTGCCAGGTGTTGGCCAGTTAAGGAATAGCATCCACCTTCTTTGGATCCATTTTAATTCCATTGGGTCCAATGATAACTCCTAGGAATTCTACCTCTTGCACGTTCCATACACATTTTTCCGGTTTTACGTATAAATCATTTTCTTCCAAGCGCCGGAGAACTTCGAGCACTATATTGTTGTGCTCTTTTCCGGTTTTGTGTAAATAAGGATGTCATCTATGTAAACAATGACTTTTCCTTCATTTATCATATCCCGAAAGATATCGTTCATCATAGCTTGGAAAGTTGCCGGAGAATTGGTAAGACCAAAGTACATTACTACTGGTTCAAAAGAACCTTCTGGTGTAGTAAAGGCAGCCTTCCATTCGTCTCCTTCTTTGATCCGTACGTTATTATAACCCCACCTAAGGTCCAACCTGGTGAGTGCTTTGCTTGTCCTGCTCGATCTATGAGCTCCGATATTAATGGTAATGGATAGTATTTTTACTGTCCATTCATTTAAGTAACGGTAATCCTGTATCCATTCTCTTTTTTCCATCCTTTTTCTTTACAAAGAATACCGGCGACTCATGTTTGCGGTTGATTTTGAGGTTGAATTACCCTTTTTAATTGATCAAACAAAATCTCGGACTTCTCCAGTTCATCTGGTGACAGAGATATACCTTTCTTTCTTGGTTGATAACCCTGTTTGAGATCAATGGCATGATCCCAAGGTTTTCTAACCGGCTTCTTTCTGACGCAGTTTTTTCAAACAAGTGCAAATACTTGTGATACTGCGATGGTCCAGATCTTTGGTTCCTGTTTTCTTAACTCCTAATCCATTTTGGGTTGTCTGATTTGATTCCAGACGGGAGAAATTCGTATTTTTCTCCTTCTTATAGATTTCGGGTTGTTCCATTGATCCAGGAAATCCAAATTCTGCTCTTCCTTTTCCTTTTGCTCTAACCAGTAGGCAAATCTAACTCCTTGTTCTTTTTCCAGACATACATATTGGTTTCCAATGTTCTGCCTGTTTTGTCCCTTTTGTCTCTCTTTGTCCTTCTCGTTGTTTATGTCCACATGATTGTGGCATCTTGTCAACTCTATTTTTCCGGTGATCCAGTTGACATCCGGATTATGACGTTGTAACCATGTAGACCCTATGATTACGTTTGTTTGCCTAATTTGCATACTTCGATGTGGCTCGTTCTTGATGTCCCTTGTAACTCATGAGCAGATCTACTTCATGAGTGATCATACCGCCTTCATTGTTAGATCCATCTACATTTCTAACTTGAATGGGTCGATCTAAAGGATTAGTTTGTAGCCTTTTCGTTAGCGAATTTAGTGTTCATAAACAAACCTGTTGCTCCTGAATTGAGCAATGCTTTTCTGTTGTTTGGTCATGTGTGTCTAGAGTTTCTAGACCTATTTCCATTAGTATCTGTCCTTTTGACCAATAGAACGAACGAGAAATCTTTTTGTCCCTTTTTAAGTATTCTTTTACCTGATAAGGAAGAATTAAGCACAGGTTTATCCGCCCTGCCACGCTCCTGTGCTTTGGCACTAGAGACCACTTCCTGCGGGGTGGTCTCAGAGACTGTTGAAGTCTCCGAGTCCTCTGTACCTACCAGTCCATCTTCCTTACCTAATACAGAATACCTATTAAGAGGTTCAGTACAGACTTACTGACTCTCGTCTTCTTTTAAATTTTCGCCTTTTGCAAAATATTCTTTCATTTCTTCAAAGGACATGGTTTGGATGTCCAATCCGGATTGGCATTTCTTGCAATGTGACCATTCTTCCACATTTGTAGCAGCGCATCGGCGGGCACTGTGTTCTATTGATGTCCATGGCATTTGGATCTATAGGTCTTGATCCGGTGGTATTATTTCCCGCGGAGGCCCAGCTCCGATCGGTTCTGACTCGCTGATCCGTGTGTCGTTGAAGTTCCAGCGGGGTTTGGCTGGCCAGTTCCTACCGTCTTTGACGTATCGGGCCTTTGGTCCCTTCACTCCTATTGGCGGAGTTACTGTTCTGCGAGGAATAATATTTTTCCTCGTCTTCGCCTGTCTCCATTGTCGATCTAATCGGACGATCTTCGATACCTTCGTCAATATTAGCGGTACTTCATCGGCTTCCATGATCCGTTTTCGGAGCCCTGCATTTAGACTCCTTTTGAATTCTTCAACTAGGGCCCTTCCCTGGTACCCTGTTCCTCGTGCGACTTTTTTAAATTTCTGCACATGTTCTTCACATGTGTGTGCGCCCTGCGTCATGGTGCGCAATCCGAGATCTTCGACGATTGTTCATCAGTATCGCCAAAATCTGCCCTGATATCCCTATATAATTGTTCCTACGGATGTCGTACAGTCGTGTCATCATCTGCTAATCATCTTTCCAGCAGGTTATCCCTCCAATCTACTGCAAATCCTTCCGACATATATGATAGTACCAGGAGAATCTTCTCTTCTTCCTCGGCACTGATCATCTTCAGCTGTATGTATAGCGGCATCCGTTTATGAAGTTTGAGACTTCCGACATTTTGCCGGAAACACCGGAGGTTTGGCCACATCTATTTTTGACGAGCCATTTCCTGCAGGTGCGGGAATGTTGAATACCGTTTGGAGTAGCAACAGCTGCTCCTGGAGTTGCTGAATGGTTTGATTTTGATTATTCAGCAACTGTAACAGTTGCGCTGATGTAAGATCCTCTTCTCCTTGATCGGACATCGGGATATAGAGGGCAGTGGTGTAAATGGGGAAAGTGATCTCGACGGTTGTGATACCGATGGAGATCTGAATGATGGTGGTGGTGGTGAAACAGTGGTGCTACTTCTCCGATGTATTGAGCGTTGGAGTGGAATAGACTTTGGATATTAAGGGTCGCGGGGTTAGGGACAAGGATTTGAAATGGGGCAGGTTCCCACTGATGTTGTACCTCGGTGATCGAGGGTGTGGAGTCAGATGACTTGGTTGGTGTATGAAGCGTGGGAACGGATCGTTATCATCAAATGGATCTGGCCCGAAAGGGTCGTAATCAATATCAAAGTCTTCTAGACCGTCCAGTGGTACACCAAATACTTCTATCCAGAAGTTATCGATTTCCCTATCTGTAAGCCCGTGCGATCTAAGAAGATCTCGTACTTCGTAATTTTCCGTTACGTAAAAAGTGAGGGAGGTCTTGGCCTGTCACTTATTTGAGAATGCACTCAGGGTCCACAACCCTCCCTGCAGTGCTAGTACATAAACGGTATAGTACGGTGTTTAACTTTTTGAATTGACTATACTAAACTGGGTCCAAACAGTTGTCCAGTTAGCACTATACCCCTAATAGGTACGGCCTTTCTCAGAAGCGTGTGGTCAAGCGACAGCTACTTCCAAGGATTACAAAATGAGGTAATTAAGTATGTACGTGTATAGCCTTCAGAGGCCTAGACCAGGGCAATTTAATGTGTGCAGGGGCTGGTGAGGCTGGTCCTACGATGCAAGTGACGTAACATGTCACTACTCCAGCACTGGTATCCTGTGCACAGGTAACCCTATCAACCAGGTTAGGTTCTTCGGTTTGTGTAGACCGGGAATGTAAGATGAAGCTTTTTATGGATGCTCCAAAGAACCAGGGGTGACGGTTTTATTGTCCAACAACAAATAATGCTTTATAGTCTGCGGAAGACTGTGTGATGCCCCAGATATCAAAGAGTTCCCTTAACCCTGCGATCCGGGTTCGAGCGTGATGCTCTAGTTACAAGCATTGGGGCAGTAAGGAGATGTGCAGTTGAGTTCTACTATCAGGACTACCCCTTGGCGTGACGCCTTAGGGCCCCAACAGAAGACTTAGAGAAGAGAGGAGGTGAGGGTAGGAAGAAACCCGAGAGAACTCGACTGAGGACTCTGGGTGCTACTTGCTCAGTTTATATACTACAAGGGTGGTCTGTGCACCACTCTAATAATAGTAACTACGCTGAGTAAGTATGAGTAAAAGAGATAGCATAATCGGCCCCCGCTACTGCGCATTGGTAAGCCTGAGTCATAGTCCATGAGTCATCGGTCCGGTAGTCCGTAATCTAATCTAATCGTTATCTAATCGTTATCTAATCTAATCTAATCTTAGCGCTGACTAGATAAGATAGACGCCAACCTGACTAAGATGGTTGGCTACAGCTATTGTAAAATACAAGAAAAAGAATAAAAATGTCTTAGAGACTTTGGCCGTTGAGAACAGGTCATGACACTGGGGCCTTATGGGACACTATGGGATGCCAACGGTTGAGTCAGCGCATGGGAGCGCTCACCAGAGGGCAAGATGATGGTTGGAGGCACCATCCAATACTATATACGGAAGGACGGCTGGACTAGGAAGGTGGATTGCCACCTTGATGGCATCACACTTGGCATCAGTGCATCAGGAGGATCAGCGCATCAAGCCATCACACATCAGACGAAGGCACAAGACAGCACGCATGTCTATAAAGGATTGCGATGGGAACACACAATGCCTCAAGGCATTGCTCCTTATGGTCAGGGTCTAGAGCAGTCCAGAAGAGGTCTATGAGTGGAGTCAGAGCGGCCGCGCAGCAACTGTGGCAGCGCCCAAGCACATGCTCACCAAGAACAATAAGAGTGAGTCAGACTGGGGGAGTGCCGGTGGGTCTGGGAGTCGCAAGGGGTCCTCATAGAGTAGTATATAAGTAGGTACATTGTAGCTGGAGTCTCCCCAGACTTCAGATAGTTTACCTCCACCCAATCTATCTCTGTTTCATCTCCTTTCTATCCTCTGGCCAGCAATGAGGCCTGTGGGCCCCCTAGGGGGGATTGTAGGGTTGTGCTTAGGGGCATGAGCTCATAACAATGTCTCTGGTAATGATGTAAGCAGTATCATGGCAAAGTCATTGTCAGGTACAATACTCCCCATTAGGTGAAGTTCTTCCTGCATCTGTCTCAATTTGGTAATATGATTGCTCATATCAAAATTGTCGGATGCTGATGCCCAGAATAATGTGCACTGTGCTGCAAGAATGCCAAGCTGTCCTCTCTTTTCTTTGACAATCTTGAGTTGGTCCCACATAGCCTTGGTCGTCGTGGCACTGAGTAAGTGGATCATCTCGGTGTCCCCTACCACTAACTCTATTCTTGTTCGCGCCCTAGCATCCTTCCATTTCCAGTCCTCAAGTGCCTTCATTTCCACAGTGGTTGGAAGATTTGCTAATCTCAGTGTCGGGGCATCTGAGGTAAGCATTTCTTCAAGATTGAGATTGCGTAATATCACCTTTCCAGGCCAACCAGTTCTGATTATTAAGTGGCTCAATATGGTAACTGCCTGACCCTAACGTGATATGGTTACAGGAGCACAGGGCCCATAACCTGTTTGAGTTGGATGTGGGTGCAAGAGCAATTGTGAGTAGTAGGCGTCCATTAGTGAGTACATAGGTAGTATAAATACAAAATAAAATATGAAATTGACAAGGCCGTGCAATTGACAGTACCTCATATTGATGTCAGGTGCTCTCACATTGAATAAGATTCATTGTCCATCTTTCCAATTCCTTCTTCCTACATCAGTCAGGTGCTTTCTCCTCATCCCATCAGGGCCTCTCAATTCTTAGTTTGCAAGTTCACAAGTTTGAGTTCGCTGTGCAGGGTGTGATTGCCAAGGGGGCTAAGCAAGTAGGGTTAGTGGGGGTGTGGGAGATTTGACTTTGCTAGCTGTGACAGGTCAAGTGTGACGTGACAATACATCACGCACATCGAAATTTCAGCACTCTTGCCAAGTCCCCATGCCTAGAGCATTTCATTCCAAGCATGAAATACAAGAGTTACTTACCCTTGCAGCATCTCAATCAAATGCCATTGCTATCACTCAAGCATTGCAGAATGAGCTGGATCAGGAGATGATGGGTTCTGATGATCACAGCTCAGATAGTAGTCCTTGCTCTGATTCTGATGAAAGTGAAGGGTCGGAAACAAATGGAGAGATGCTTTACCAGTCTATGCTGCTGTCTGGGATTGGATTACTTGGCTTTGCTGCATTACTCTCAGGGGATGGTTCAAGGGGGCCATATGATCAGTTTGAGAAGTGTCATCAATTCTTGACATTGCTCTTGAATGGCCTGATAAACATTTTCGGCATAAATTCAGGTGAGTCTGATGTAATTAAACTACTCTTTGACCCTCAAGTGAAGCCTGTACGCTACCAGCTAGCCTGTTTTGATCAGATATGGGATTCAGGGCTCTGATTCACTGCAGCCTGCATATGACCTGGCCCTTGGAACAGGCACTGTTTTTCTTTATTGCCAACGTATCTCAAAGGCTCTAAGACAACTGGGGCCTTCTACTCTCAGTTGGGGGATGAGCATAGACAAAAACAGTGTCTGATTACATTTTGGAGCATCATGGATTTCCTGATTGTCTTGGTGCTGTGGATGGCACTCTTATTCAATTGACCAGTGCTCCAAGAGACAATGGGCATCTGTTTTATTGTAGAAAAAAATTCCCTGCTGTGAATAATAGTTTGGATCAACTGTAATCATTTTTTCATTTTCTAGATATTAAAGTAAAAGAGAGATACTTATTTATTGCAGCTTACCCAAATTGCAAGAAAAGGGGTCTATTGTTGTTTAGTCCCATTTCTTCTTGTAGATTCCAGCCTTGTCCAGCAGTACCACACTTTGGTGGTGGTATCAACTCGACCTTTGAACTCTGAACTGCTGTGCTGACAATGCTGCCCTTAACTTGTTATTGTCTGTGTTGAGCAGCAATCATATGTCCGTCAGACATAGATTGTCTCAGTGGTCATCACTGTCATGAATGATGAGCTCATACATATGTCCGTCAGACATAGAGTCATACGTTTGTGATGACAAGAGTATTGTATCACTGTCATAGAGAAGTGACCAGACACCTCTTCAGGTGTTTTGAGTATTGTATCACTGTCAGAGACAGTGACCAGAGACCTCTCCAGGTCTTACTCTCATAGAGAGGAGATACTCACATGCTGGTAGGCAGAAAGAGCAACTGAACGTATATTGGATATCTACTGGTCTTATATACACTTTTAGTGTATGTACATGTTTGTGTAATAGACTGTAATCTAATATATGTAAATAAAAGAAATAAAAGAAAAAGAAATACCCTCTAAGGGTCAAACTGTGATAGCCATGTTGAAGACTATACTTAGGGGTATTTGGGGTGAAGATCATTCAACAGCCCCCCCATAATCTGTACAGTCATGTACTGATTAGTAATGATCTTCTCACAGGCCTGCAAGAAGAGGTGCGTATATTCTTTCAAAAATCTTCAAAAGAAATATGGCCAGAGATTCCCTCACGTCTCCATCTTTCCTTTAATTGCCAAGCCTAAAAAGCTTTGGGAGTAAATTTCTAAGGATCTTGTCCTTGAAGGGCTTGGTCCATCCATATGGCAACAGCTGGAGTCATTGTGATCCGAGGCTGTGGTTTTTTAGGCGGTGGAGGTGGGGGTTCCTCAAAACGGCAGCGAGACGATTGCTCGCATTCATGTCCAACATTGGAGTGTCCTCCAATTGTCAGAATAGGTTGTTGTTTTTTACTGCAGGGTTTCTTATTTTTTCCCATAATGATAAATCTGGTCAACGTTCTTTATTCAACTGGAGTAATCTCTACAGTGATAGGCTGGTCTTCTTTATCACAGTGAAATGAAGCAGTTTAAGGCCCTACTCCAGGGCCATCAGTAATCAATTTAATGATTCTGATAAACCTAACATTGGTGTGAATTTTTCAAATAATATTCGACCAAGATTTTTAGTCAGAATATCAGCAGGATTTTCAGATCCTGGAATGAATCGTAATTCTATCTCTTTCTTTTTTATGAGTTTTTGTATGAAATGATATTTAATATCAATATGTTTGGAACATTTTTCAGTAACAGGGTTGTTTGCAATAAATAGAGATCCCATATTATCACCATATATTGGTGCAATTGTGATGGGAAAATGGATTTTGCCTAATATTGATCTGATCCATTTATTTTCTCTAGCACAGTCAGATAAGGCCATGTATTCAGCCTCTGTTGATGATAATGCCACTGTTTTCTGTTTTTTTGACGTCCAAGATACTACTCCTCCTGATAAAAGAGTAAAGAATCCAGATGTGGAATGTCTGTCATTTTTATCTGAAGCCCAATCTGAGTAAGCCAGATCTCAATGATCCATCATATTTAATAAAGAGATCTGCAGTTTTTGCTAGATATCTAGCCATCCCTATTGCATGTTTTAAATGATCTGATGACGGATTTGCTGAAAACTGAGACATTGTTATCACAGCAAAACATATATCTGGTCTTGTTCCAATCATTAAGTATAGTAATGATCCAATAACCGATTGATATTGTGATCTAATCTTATGATCTAATGGTTGATCATTTGTCATTGGTTCATATCCAGTAGGAAGCGGAGTGTTCATATATGTAGCATCACTCATTCCTAATCTCTGGATTACTTTATGCAAATAGGGTTTTTGATTGATGGTAATTTTATCTCCTTGTTTCTTTATTTGGAATGATAAAAAGTTTTTTGTTTGACCATCAATGAGATCTCCTAAATCTCTAGATTCCCATCTATTCATAAATTCTTGCTTTTTACGCAATGTTATGATTTTGTTAGATCCCAAGAACATTGAGTCATCAACATAAATTATTGCTATGACAATGTTAGATCCTTGTTGAAAGACAAATACACCCACATCCGAATGTATTCGTATAAAGCCCATTTTTTCCATTGATTCATCTAATGATTTCCACCAAGCTAAAGAAGCTTGTTTTAATCCATAAAGTGCACGATATAATTTATATACCATGTCTTTTTTATCTTTATTTATAAAACCTGGTGGTTGTTTCATATATATCTCTTCATCCAGTTTTCCATATAGGAAAGCAGAAGTCACATCTAGAAATGATACATGTAGTTTTTCTAGTGCTGCAAGTGCAAGTATGATGAGACGACATGTCTCATATCTTACAACTGGTGAGAATATTTCATCGTAATCAATGCCATCTATTTGGGAAAACCCTGGGCAACTAGACAGGCTTTTTACGTCCATCATCTTTTTGGACATAACCCATCTGCAACCTATAGCCTTTCAACCTCAGGAGATGATGTAGATTTGTCATTACACCTCTTTTGATGAGCTATCCCATTCTTTCTTTTCAGCGTTTATCCAATCTTTTTGTTTGCTGATTGGTAACGAAATATCTTGTGATGATGTTACAATCACCTCAGTATGCTTATGTAAAACCCCTATCCCTATGCAGTACGTTTTTCTCATCATTATGCTCTTCTTACTTCGTCGAATATGCCAGAGTCCCTTTTATCACATGCCTATCGCTTTTATCACATGTAACATTCCTTTAACACATGCCAGCTTTATTATCACATGCCTACCTTTATTATCACATGTCTATGCACTCCTGTAACATGTATATAAACCTTGCAATCCATAGACTGGACCTCCAGTCTAGTTTTAACGGTCAAACCGTTCGACTGAACTGTTAGCTCGTCTCAGCACACTCTCACTCTCCAGTCTTACACTCGTGTAGTAGCTTGGCTGTTCCTTGAGAAGGCCTTGCTCTCGTCCCTTGAGATTGACGATCTAAACACGTTATAGGTGTAACAATAAAACTAGACTCCTCTCCACTTTCCGCCAGCTTTCTAGCTCGCACCACCCACCCACCTTCGTCACCATTCCATCACAAACACCACAACGCCCACCTACCGCTTCTGAAGTCGATCCAGCCACTGGAAAGCGAATTCTATACGGACGTCTTATTGAATACCAACCGATCAGGCGATCTTGGGTATACACCAATCACCAAGGATTCTTTACCAAGAACGTCCCAGACAACGAATTCTATACACCCCAGCACGCAGGTAGACCACCAAACGGAGCAGTAGCATTCAAAGGAGAATTCTACAAGAATTATAGCGTTGTAGAGTTCAATTACAGGGAACAGTGTTGGAAATACCGAATTACAGATACTCTATCACGAAGAGTAGACGAACAGGACTTTGAAGGCATATACAGCGCAGGAGATCCAGAGGAAGAGATCCCAGTCGACGTTTTAACAGATTGGATAGCAGAAAATCGTCCAGAACAATCTGATACACAGCATACTCCTATCCCATCATCGTCGCATCACATCCTCCCACTAGAGCTCGGATCGCATAGGCAAAAGGAAGAAGAATCTTCAGGAGAGTCAGATAAAGAAAGAGAAGGATATACAAGTGAACGATCTGCAGGAGAAAGCGAACATCAACTTGAATATTTCGACGTAGCAACCGATCCTTTATCCTTAGGACTAGCCCAGCTTGATATCAGCGCACCAGTACTAGAATTTTACACCCCAGAAATACCCAAAACCGAAGAAACAAAAGTTCCTTCTAGACGAAACACCTACCCCTCCATCACCTCCACCACCGATAAACCCGCCCACAAATATGGCAGGAAACGCAGCAAAAGATAAAACTCGTCCAAAGATTGATCCTCCCGAATACTTCACAGGAAAACGATCCCAGTTACGGAATTTTCTCGCCCAAAGCAATCTATATTTCCGACATTATAAGGACACCTATGAAGACAGTCCTAAAGACAAGATCCTCTTGTTGTTAACTCGCATGAATGGCTTAGCAGCTGAATGGCGAAATAATAAGATGGAAGAATTCGACAAAACTCCAGCCCAATGGATAGACTATGACGGATTCATCAAAACGTTGGAAAAAGATTGGGGAGAAATAGATAAGCCGACCACAGCCCTCAGTTGGTTAATGACAGCCAAGAAAGGCAAAGGGAAACCGCTTAATCAGTGGATCGCAGAAGTAGATCGAAAAATCAGCGAAGCAAAGATAACTGATGAAGGAATGAAGAATTGGATCATGACGAAAACTTTACCACCTCAGACACAGATCAGAGTACGATCAGGAGCAGCTATCACCACCTACAATGACCTAAAGGAGCGATTACTCGGATTTGAAGTAACCGATGCCCTTTTGGGTTCCACAAGTGGACACACACATGGATCTAGCTCTCACAGATCTTATCGAGATAGCGATGCTATGGACGTAGATCGGATCAATCTGAGACAAGCATCAACGTCAAATAACCCTGCTTCATCAGCGAAATGCTATGGCTGCGGACAGATCGGACATTTTATAGCAAATTGCCCAAATAAAGCACAAAGAGGACCGACTAAAGGAGGTAGAGGAAAGCCTAGACGCCAAGGGAATTTGAAAGGGGAAAGCGCCGAAATTGGAAAGGCAAAGGACGCCGAATCAGGGCTATGGATAACGAAGAAGAAGAAGAGGAAGAAGAACAGGATCAAGACGAAGAAATAGAAGAAGAAACTGGCTACAGTGATGGCGAAGCACAGTACAGAATCATCAGAGAAATGAGCAAATCACTCCCAAAACATATTCGCAATCGACTCAATCATGAGGGTTTTTAGAAGGAGATGAGTGTAAAAAGGCGTCACCCATCTCAGACAACGAATTAGAACAAGAACTAGCTATCAGAGGTGTACGAGTATATTCTACAAGTCAATACAAGATCTCCGTACCAATCTCTGAATGTTCTAATCTGAAAACCGCCGAAACAACCGCTCTAATCGATTGTGGAGCAGAAGGGAAATTTATTGACAGCTCAATAATCGATTGGACACAAGTACGAAAACTATTAAAGCCATTACCAGTCAGGAACGTAGATGGAACGCTTAACAAGCAGGATCCTTAAGATACAAAATCCAAATGCAATATACGATTAAAGGCCAAAGTTTTGAAGATTGGTTCTATGTAACCAAGTTAGGCGATCAGAAGGTGATCTTAGGATTACCATGGCTTCGTAGAGTCAACCCTAGAATCAATTGGGCTACAGGCGCCGTTGATTTTGTCAATTGGAAGAATAAAAACTACCATTGAAGACGAACATATTGAATCATACATCAGACAAACGCATATGGAAACGGAGTTGTTAGACGATGAAGACGAACTAGAAGAAGATCTAGAGACTGATCACCTTTGGATTCAATCGAAGTTAACTGCTGCTCAAGATTTCGCACAGAAACATGCCTCAAAGGAAGATAAATCAACGCTTCCAGCAGACTATCATAAATGGAAAGATGTATTTGATAAACAAGCATCGGAAAGATTCCCATCTTCGAGACCATGGGATCATGCAATCGACTTAAAGGAAGGTTTTAAACCGAAAATCGGCAAAATCTATCCGTTGTCAATTATTGAGCAAGAACTCCTTGACAAATGGTTAGACGACCAACTTGCTAAAGGATATATCCGTCCATCCCAATCCTCACAAGCGTCACCCTTTTTCTTCGTCCCAAAGAAGGAAAAAGGCGAATTCAGACCTTGCCAGGACTACAGATATGTCAATAGTTGGACGAAACGAAATGCCTATCCGTTACCCTTAGTAACCGACCTTATGCTTAAATTGCGAGATGCCAAGTACTTTTCAAAGCTGGATTTGCGTTGGGGATACAACAATGTGCGAATTAAAGAAGGAGACGAATGGAAAGCAGCCTTCATCACAAACAGAGGACTTTTCGAACCCACTGTTATGTTTTTCGGATTATGCAACTCTCCAGCAACGTTTCAAACGATGATGAATGAATATTTCAGAGATATGATCAACGAAGGATGGCTAGTGATATATATTGACGACATGTTGATCTATGGAAGAACAGAAAAAGAGACGAGGGAGCGCACTCAGAGAGTCCTACAGCGACTCAAGGAGAAGGATCTGTTTCTCAAACTAGAGAAATGCAAATTCATCGCCAAAGAAGTCGATTTCTTAGGAATGATCATTGCTGAAGGACAGATTAAGATGGATCCAGCAAAGCTTACAGGAATTAGCAAATGGCCAGAACCGAAAACCGTCAAACAAGTTCGGTCTTTCTTAGGATTTGCGAATTTTTACAGGAAGTTTGTTGGGAACTATGCAGAAATAGTGGCTCCGCTCACAGAATTGACCAAGAAGAACGTTCTGTTTGCATGGAATGAAGAATGCCAGAGGTCTTTCGACGCTCTGAAGGCGAAATTCTTAGAGGAACCGGTTCTAGTAATGCCAGATCCGTTGAAACCCTTTACCCTGGAGACGGACGCGTCAAATTGGGCAGTAGGGGCAGTATTGAAACAACGAGGGTCTGATGGAGAATTACACCCATGCGGATACATGAGTCATCGATTATCGGACACAGAACAAAGATACCAGGTCTACGATCGCGAGTTATTGGCAATCAAGAAGGCATTTGAAACATGGAAGCATCTTTTGAAAGGATCACCACATCGGATCATGGTTCATTGCGATCACAAGAATCTTTCTTACTACAAGCACCCACAGCTGATGACTGCCAGACAGTCTCGATGGTGGCAAGAGATCATGGAATATGACATCGCTCTGGAGCATGTCCCAGGATCAAAATTAATACAGGCAGACGCCTTATCACGACGCCCAGATCATGTAAACGAAGAAGAAGCCAAAGCCAAGGCAGTACCCCAAACCATGATAACGCCTGAAATGGTTATTCGATCAATTATGACATCTTGGGCCACAGAAATCACGAAACTTACGAAAACGGATAAATTCGCTACAACGATTACCAACGGTTTAAAAATAGGAAAACTACCGCTCAAAGCTAAGCTAACCGATTGGAAATATGACGGTGAAACACTCCGTTACCAAGGACGAATTTATATCCCAGATAACGAAAATTTACGACAAGATATCATTAAATTACACCATGACCCCGCCGTTATGGGTCATCCAGGTCGTCTGAAAACCCTATCACTCGTCAAACGAGATTATTGGTGGCCAGGAATGGCAGCCCTTGTCAACAAATGGGTCGAAGGTTGCGCCTTATGCCAACAAATGAAAGTTAACACACATCCAATTATACCCAGCCTCATGCCGATCAAATCGACTGCCACAAGACCTTTTGAACAGGTTTCACTAGATTTCGTCACAGATCTACCCCTAGTAGATGGGTTTGATTCTGTTTTGACCGTGGTCGATCAAGGCTTAACAAAGGGGGTAATATTCATCGCTTGCAAGAAAACTTTCACCGCCCTAGACACGGCCAACTCCTACATCAACGAAGTCTACAAACGCTTCGGATTACCCACCACACTTATATCGGACAGAGGACCACAATTCACCTCAAAAGTATTCGAAGAAATGTGCAAGATATTCGGAATCGATCATCGGAAATCCACAGCCTTTCATCCACAAACAGATGGAGAATCAGAACGTCTAAATCAAGAACTTGAAACATATCTCAGGCTATTTTGTACCGATCATCCGATCACATGGAAAGAATATCTCCCTTTAGCAGAATTTGCGCACAATCAGCGCCCACACCAATCCACAAAATGGCACCGTTCGAAATCATGTTTGGAACCGAACCAATGGCCATACCAACTGCATTTCCACGCATAAATGTTCCAACAGCAGAAGAGCGTTTCAGATTAATCAATCAAATCAGAGATGAAGCGCTAGCAGCACATGAATTATCAAGACAGCTCATGATGCAGCGTGTCAAAGGCAAGACACACCACTTCAAGGAAGGAGACCAGGTTTGGTTAGATTCTAGGAACCTTAAAACCGATCAGCCTCGGAAATTTGCTCCTAGGAGAGAAGGACCTTTCACAATAGAAAAGCACTCGGACCGGTGACATATAAGCTTCACCTACCCCAAAGATGGAAGATTCACCCGGTGTTTCATGTGTCGCTTCTCACACCCTTTCAAGAAAACGATATCCACGGACCCAATTATCCTAGACCACTTCCAGATCTAGTAGACAACAAAGAAGAGTTCGAAATAGAGACCATTGTCTCACACCGAAGGAAAGGTAGCAAATGGCAATATCTCATTAAATGGAAAGGCTATCCAACGTCTGACAACTCATGGGAAGACGAAGATAATTTAGAACACTCTGAAGAGACGCTTTTGGAATATAAGGAGAGACATCGATTACCCAGACTCCCAACCTCGAGTTCTAGCATTCGCCCACGTCGAAAGCAACGCTCTACATCTTAAACAATGTCTCACACCACCTCCAATGCTTCTCAGACCTCTACCCCTCGTCACACCCTCCTAACACCATTCCCGATGCGCCCACCACGCCATCGCCTCAGATCAGCAGCCCTCCATCGCCTGCACCATTGCCTGTACCTCCCAGTATGTTACCACCTCCCTACGACGCTCTCAGCACCGCCGAATTAGTTCCTATTACACGAGGACTAACACAGTTATTGGCAGGAAGCGAATCGGTCTTAGGAGACCTCAGGCATGCAGTCCGAACTGCTAGAGAAGTCGGACGCATGATTCAACGCAATGGGGCTGCAATCGACGACGTCTATGTGGAGTTATTGGCTCATCAAACCACTCGTCCAGGAGACGACCTCCATCCCAACAATGTCGCCGACATTTCCGTCCAAAATATTATCCAGCCCACTGTCACTACTGTTCACAATCGCCCGGACCCTCTCACCAGCACCACCTTCATTTCGGATATTCAGAGAGGCGCCCCCATCACTCACAATGCAGGAGAAGAAGACTTACCTCCCAATCGCTTCATGCATAATTACGAGGACAATTACAACCTCCCTCTTTTCGATCTAGTCATCGTCGAAAATATCCTCAAGCACTATCAGATCCCAGGATACCTAGACCTCAAAGCACGATCTAGAATCATTCGCTTATGGGTCTTATTCACGAACTGGAGCTTTTGCAATAGTCTATGCCACATATTGGAACGAGAAGTTCGTCTGGAACTAGCAGCATTCGTTTCAACCCTTGTCAACTTCATGCATCGATTCCCAGTTCCACATGAGGATCGCTTCGTCACCCTTCACATATGGGACACTATCCAAGCACTTGTACTTCTTGGCGTCGAATCTTATGTTGAAGAAGCAGTTAGACGAACCACAGCAGGACACAGAGACGTTTATTTAACCCAAATCGCTATCGAGTCGCCGAAACCGGCATGATCACACTCCAGCAAAACCCTAAAGTGGAAGCCATCAATTTACTTGGAACAGTCGACACTGTTGTACATCTAGCATCACGAATGAACCCTACCAGAAGCAACAGGCTTCAACCTCAACCATCTTCGGACGCTTCGACAGAAGGTTACGGTTCTCAGCATGCTATATGACCAGAGACTCCCACAACTCAACTGGAAATATCAAAACGCAGCGACGACACAACTATATGTAGGCTATAACATCGAAGGAGTCGACATTCCCACTACCCCTTTCACTAATCCTCGACGCTCAAGGGTAGTTACTTTACCAAACGACGAAAAGAAGCACCAGATGGCGCACCAACCGTTCAAACTTGGGAACCGGTTAATTATAGATACCCAGGAGAAGACAGGGACACTTTACGAGGATGCTATATCTGTGGAGACGCTGATCACTATACGACGCACCACCCACAGACAGGAAGGATACCAAATGAACACCCAGAAGACGTCAATTCTTTCACTCAACCAGAGCAAGGGCTAAGAAGACCCTTTCACATGACGTTTCTCGAAGAATTTTCATATCCTCGACCAACTGCACCACAACCCCCTCCTACCTATGCATCAACCATCGCCTCAGCTTCAAACACATCTTCAGCGAACCCTAGACGACGAAATAATCAGCGCATACCTCCTCCGACGCAAGCACGACGAATGGAAGTGAACTACCATCATTCGCCCTCCCACCACCTATTCAGACATCCAGGACGAAATGGCAGATCAAATACCGCCCAATACTCGTCAACAAGCACGCCGAAACGCCGTCCACAACGCCAGACACTGTTTGCCACTCAGGGACTTCGTCCACCTACCAGGAACGCCCCTCCTCGTTTCTCCTCGCAAACAATACACCACTTGGACGCCCACCTCGTCACAGCAATCGCTCTCGTCATAATCGCCAGGACAGGATCCACACATCGAGTATACCTATGATGAAGATGCCATGCATAATATGAGCACGTAGAAAAGGACTACTATTGAGTTTTCATATCGATTTTATGTTTTGTTATTGATTTTATCTTTGGAAAAGATAGACTTTTAATTTAGAACGGAGGCTATGTTACAATCACGCCTCAAGTATGCTTATGTAAAACCCCTATCCCTATGCAGTACGTTTTTCTCATCATTATGCTCTTCTTACTTCGTCGAATATGCCAGAGTCCCTTTTATCACATGCCTATCGCTTTTATCACATGTAACATTCCTTTAACACATGCCAGCGTTTATTATCACATGCTACCTTTATTATCACATGTCTATGCACTCCTGTAACGTATATAAACCTTGCAATCCATAGACTGGACCTCCAGTCTAGTTTTAACGGTCAAACCGTTCGACTGAACTGTTAGCTCGTCTCAGCACACTCTCACTCTCCAGTCTTACACTCGTGTAGTAGCTTGGCTGTTCCTTGAGAAGGCCTTGCTCTCGTCATCCTTGAGATTGACGATCTAAACACGTCATAGGTGTAACAAAATCTCTTCGAGCTCTCTCCTGTGTCCGTTTCTGTTTCGCTTTCCTTTGTGACTAGTTTATCCCTCAATTCAGGAAGTGGCATTCCCTTGCTTCGTCAGTAATAATTTTGATTGAAACATTTCCGTTACTTACTTATCATACCACTCCATGATTTCCTTGACTACTGGATCCTCTTCGTCTGCCAAAAACTCCACGACCCTGTTGTATAGGTCCTGGAGGTTGTAGCCATTTGAAAGGATTGGTCCCCAATTGTCAGCATCTGCCAACGAGTAATAGACCTGGTAGTCGATTAGTAGTCACAAAAGTGAAGTATATTGAAAATGTTCCTGTGATACAGCATAGCCAATTGTATAGGGATTGCTTCTAGTTAAAACAATCTTCTCACTCTTGCAGCGACTATTCTTTGCCTTGATAAGTTTTGGATTAAGGGCGGTTCTAGGCCCAGTGATGATATGTCGATAAGTCTGAGTGTGAGACGAGTCAGCTGCCAAAACTTATGAAATAGCAGTGAAAAACGCGCCCGAATCAATGCATGACCTTTAAGCAAACCTGTGTCCTTGTTGTCAGGGTCGTAGGGAATAGTTTCATTGTATAAAAATGCGGGGAACTCTCTTTCTTTGATTTTGATGACACCATTGCAAACATTCTCCATAAAGGTCCTAGCATGCACATTAGTATTGAATCTTGTTTATACTTAATGCTTACTGTGGATCTATATCAAACTTGTTGAGCATGCATTGGGGACATAATGAGCGTGCGCAGGCACAATGTGTTAGGATCGCAATCCTAGCCCCTCAATTTCGGTTTACTCTACAGTCATCTGGGATGACTTCTATACATGTTATAACAGGCCTGGGCCTTATGGGATACTATGGGACACCAACGGTTGAGTCAGCGCATGGAGCGCTCACCAGAGGCAAGACGATGGTTGGAAGAACCAGCCAATACTATATATGGAAGGACGGCTGGACTAGGAAGGTGGATCGCCACCTTGATGGCATCACACTCGGCATCAGTGTATCAGGAGGATCAGTGCATCAAGCCATCACGCATCAGACGAAGCGCAAGACAGTGCGCATGTCTATAAGGATCGTGATGGAACGCACAATGCCTCAAGGCATTGCTCCTTATGGTCAGGGTCTAGAGCAGTCCAGAAGAGGTCTATGAGTGGAGTCAGAGCGGCCGCGCCCATATGCGCTCATGTGCGCAGCAACTGCGGCAGCGCCCAAGCACATGCTCACCAAGAACAATAGGAGTGAGTCAGGCTGAGGGAGTGCCGGGGTCTGGGAGTCGCAAGGGTCCTCATAGAGTAGTATATAAGTAGGTACATTGTAGCTGGAGTCTCCCCAGACTTCAGATAGTTTTACTCTACCCCAATTCTATCCCAGTATTGTCTCCTTTCTACTCTCTGGCCAGCGACGAGGCCTGTGGGCCCCCTAGGGGGATTGTAAGGTTGTGGTTAGGGGCGTGAGCTCATAACACAATGATGAAATCCTCGCGTAGTACTTTTTCCATGTTTACCATCGGAGATCGGGAGAGGCATAATGATGTTGTTCGGGGCGCCGTTTGGTAGGTAGCGTGCAATATCTTTTTTCAGTGCTTTTGTATCATCAGACCGTGCTGAGGATGCCTTCTTCTGCATCTATAATATATGGTTAGTGCATATACCTACTAAGACAACTTAAAACTCACATATTTTACAAATAGCCGTATTCCATCCTTTACTGCGTGTAATTCTTCCAATACTTGTATTCCATTGGGTATAAGTTCAATGATATGATCAAAACAATCTAATTCAAATTTGACGTGTTCTCTGCTCGACGTTGAGTTTTCAATACAATACAGACTATAAGCGACACTTACTTGCTCTGCTGCTGTAACTCTCTGCGCTTTGGGTGCGTTTCGGTTGGTCCAATGCGAAACCAGATCCAATGTATAGGATGTCCTTCGCCTTGATGAACGGGTTGATGCCAACTGGAATCCAGCGCCCAATGCTGTGGTAGGTTGATAGCCGTGCCCTGCAGCGGCAGCACGTTGTGATCAGACATGGTTTGATCGCATACATTTATATAGATCACTTACGTTAGGTTAGTATTGCTGACTCCATTAAGGGAATCACGTATATCAGCAATAAGCTGTCGTGCCCTTGGTGTTGCTTTGTTCCCTGACTCTTCTGAACTTGATGAAGAGCCAGAGTCGGAGTCGGACATGTGGGTTATAGCGAGAAAGAAAACGGGGCAAAGTGACGCAAATAATTGATTATGTGATCAGGGCCCCAGGGCACGATCATGATCGTGTCACGGATCACGGATCAAGACCTGAACCAATCACGCTCTTTCAAGTTCAACACGCCCACGGCTCAGCATGGCGCCCTTGAAAACCGTCAAATGCTACACGCCTGGCTGCAGCGCGACTTTCTCTACAGTAAAGGGCCTTAATAATCATCAGCAATTGTCGTCAAGAGATTGAAGAAAAACTTGTGATACGCATAAAAAAACGGAAGATTCAGGCCATAAAAGATAGGCGTCAACAAGAGGGACGGAGCAGCCTGGATGACGCCAAAGCCCTGATGGGACCTAGTAACAAAGAATGGGACACACCGATGGATGTGCAAGTCAACCATGACATTGCGCATTCCAGTTTACAGGTAAATCCTCCATTTTATCGTACTTTTATTCATGCTAAATTTCATATCAAAGTCAGGAGTCACATTTAGACGCAGTGAGTGTCCCAAACGGCTGCCGGCACGCTATCGTGACATCATCCCACCATCAGTACCTCTTCCAGATCCACCATGCGCTGAGCTGTACCCTCAACTGGCTGTTCCCGATGAAGATCATGGTCCCCCTGGTTGTGACAACACCATACCCGCACCTACCAACACATTTGATACAAAGCCCAACAGCTACAATATTTATCGACATTATCTATATGGCCGGCCTTCCATATACCCTCTTGCACCTACGACCGACGAAGTTCTGAACTGCCCAAACTTTGAGCAGCCTCAGGGAACCTGAGGAACAGGCATGGTGGTCTGTCTTCGGCCGCTCCATAAAATCTGTCACTAGAAAGATGGCCGGCCCATTTGCGAATCCATCTACAATGCTTCTCATGAATTGGATACACAGCGGTACCAATTCCAAGTCAAATCCAGAGATCGACAAGCTTGTTCACAATGTATTACAAGCACCTGGATTCAACGTCAATGACCTCGTGAATTTCAGCGCAGCACGGAATGTGAGCGCCTCGATAAGTACGCCGACTCGGGTATTGACCAAAAGACATTCTTTTTTAAAAGTCAAGATGGCTGGATAGAAGGTTCGGTAACCATTCCATTGCCGTGTGAGGGAAGGAGGCAGAAATCTGAGGATGACGCACCGAAATTTAAAGTAACCGACATATTATATCGACACCCACTTGAAATCATCAAAGCGGCACTTAATGATCCAGCGGTCAAGACATACCATTGGATACCATTTCAGGAATTTTGGAAGCCATCAGATTCGTCGCCGCCCGAGCGTATATACTCTGAGTTATACAACTCAGATGCGTTCATTGAAGAATACACACGGCTTCAAACCTCCTCACATGCAATCGGTTCCCAGCCGTTAGAAAAAATAATAATCGGCATCATGTTATGGTCAGACTCAACGCATTTGGCAAGCTTTGGTACTGCGTCACTATGGCCAGTTTACATGTACTTCGGTAACCAATCCAAGTACGTCCGTAGCAAAGTGGCCGCTTATGCGGCCAACCATCTAGCGTACATACCAAAGGTGCGTTTGGCAGATATCTGGCGGTTCTACCATTCCTGATAACAATTCAAGCTTAGTAGCAAATTTCAAGATTTCTATCGAGCAGTTTTTGGTGTCGCAGCTAGCTCTGAGACGATTACACACTGCAAGCGCGAATTAATCCACCTAATATGGCTCCTAATATTAGATACGGATTTCATGCATGCGTACATTCATGGTCTTGAACACACTTTCTCTGACGGGATACCACGCCTCGTATTCCCTCGCCTTTTAACTTATGCGGCAGACTATCCCGAGAAGTACGAGATCAATATTAATACTATGGCTGATGACTGATATGTTTTTAGAGTTCTCCTGGCATGTATTAAATATCTAGGAAACTGTCCATGTCCTCGGTGCTATGTAGTCAAGGAGAAGATAGAAGATATGGGCAAGAAGTCAGATATCAGAAATCGCACAAAAAATGCTCGAACAGATAGTTCAGACATACACAAAAACATCACACTCGTCCGCAAGTGGATGTTTGAACTTGGCCTCCCAATCGGTAATCAGTTCATCACCGAAAAACTTGGCGCACAGTCGTTGACACCAGTCCGTGTAAGTAAATATCAGTTCCGAACCTTTGCAATCTCAATAAATGTGATACAGAGCGCATTTTCCACGCGGTTCTTTGCTCAAGGCCTCAACCATTATGATTTGTTCGTACCTGATTTAATGCATGAATTCGAGCTTGGAGTTTGGAAGGCAACGTTTACGCACCTGTTGCGTATTTTGGTCGCAAATGGTGGTCAAGGTATACAGATGTTGAACGAGCGGTATAGAGATGTCCCTACCTTTGGGCGCGCCACTATTCGTCGGTTTGGCGAGAATGCGTCAAGCATGAAGAAGCTTGCAGCTCGAGATTTCGAAGACTTACTCCAGGTATTGAACATTCATACAGCTGTACAAAACTTTACTGACATCAAGCAGTGCGCTTTACCAGTCATTGAAGGTCTTTTACCCTATGAGTCCAGCACCATTGTACAAGATCTAATTTTTGAGCTGTGCACCTGGCATGCTCTGGCCAAACTTCGTCTACATACGGAATCAACTGTCCGCGCACTGGAGCACTCGTCGCGACGTCTTGGTTTCGCTCTGCGTGAATTCAAGAACAAAGTCTGCTCACGTTATGTGACGAAAGACTTGCCAAGTGAAGAAGCTGCTCGTGGGCGCCGTCATGCAGCGCTTGCCAAAACTGGTATGCGCGCTAACGTGAACAATTCAACACATATGAAGAGCAGCAAAAAGGAGCGTTTCTTCAACCTATCAACTTATAAACTACATGCGCTTGCAGATTACCCATCAGCTATCCGTAAATATGGAACGACTGATGGTTTTACAAGCCAGGTGGTAAGTCATCGTGATAATATCCATACTCTGTTGATAAAAAGCTTAAAAGGGTGAAGCGCAGCACAAGTGCGCTAAACGGTTCTATTCGCGTGCATCAAAGGCAGAGCATACTCGTAGTGTAGCCAGGCAGCAACGTCGACAACAGACCTTGCAGAAACTTCACGAGCGTTACATGGCCGTACAACGAAATCAGCCAGGGAGTGTCACGGAACTGGAAGAGAACCACTCAACCATGAATAAGCGCATTAGTCCAGCGCTAGGCACCGAAGCAGAAAATTTGTCGCTCACAGATCCCAATTGCCATTACCACATGGCGAATGATACGAAGAACAAAATCAATATAAGGACATGGCCAGGGGATGAGTTGGACGATGACCCTGCATGTAAGGTACGTTTTCTACTCAATGGTTCGAACTGTTGAATTATTGGACTGAGTCTGGACTGCTTGCAGAATTTCTTGCCTCAACTACTCGACCACTTGCTGTCCCGTCTACTGGGGACTGAATATGATGGAGATGAGGTGGCGTTTTCAAGTACGGAACGCAGTACAGTGACAATTTGCAACAATCTCGTCTATTCACACAAGGTCCTGCGCGTGAACTACACTACATATGATCTTAGAAGGGAGCAAGATACCATCAACATCCGAACCAAACCCGACATTATGCTTCTTTCCAGGGAAGACTCGCCCAACGAGGATGGATTACAGTACCATCCCTATTGGTATGCACGTGTGATTGGGATTTTCCACACATATGTCATACATGCAGGCCCAGCATCAAAGAATATGTTGCCCCAGCGGATGGACTTTATACGTGTTCGCTGGTTTGGGCGTGATAACGATCGCTCAGGTTGGAAATCTCGCCGGCTTCTCAAAATTGGATTCTTCGACTTGCAATCCCCAGGCGCATTTGGATTTATCGATCCGGCACTGATAATACGAGGCGCGTTCCTCGAACCTGCCTTTGCCTTTGGCCGCGCAGACGATCTTTTTCCTCTCTCAATCGCACGCCAGCCAAGTGAACGTGACACCGACTGGCAATTTTACTACGTCAACATGTAAGTCATTATGTATCCTTTTTTGGCTCTCGCGTTCAAGTCCTGTACAGATTCGTGGACCGTGATATGGTAATGAGATATTTTGGAGGTGGAGTAGGTCATGCTTCGACAAGAAATGCAACAAATCATTTCTTGACGGATCGCTGTCAAGAGGAGCTCGAAGATGTCGATCACACTACTGAGAATGTTCAAGAAGACGAACTACTTCATACGGCAAGATCAAACGAAGGTCCAGACAGAGAAGAAACTTATGATTTTGACTCGGATCGGCTGTCGTACATTTCGGAAGAAGGGTTGACGAAGATGAGACGAAGAAATGGATGGAGAAGAGTGCGAGGACAATGGTGGAGAACCTGACGACCTGTAAACCTGACTGATGCAGCTCAATTCAGCTCTGTGGACGACGCTGACGGATTCGAGGACTGAATGTATTAAAGCTAAGTACAGTATCGCATGGATTAAGTGCTAGTATACGTTATTTCAGATGGCGTGATTAACTCAGCGACAGGCGAGACTTCCCCAGGCTTAGTGAGATTTCGTGCAAGCTGGTGAAAGTTTGCCGGCACGGTGAGACTTCGTGCAAGCAGGTGAGACTTTGCCGTCGCGGTGATGCGTTCACCAACCCTGGCGAGCGTTGGTGAAAGCGTCACCAACCCTGGCAAAGTTCACCAGCCATCCGACATTTTGTTGATGGGGCTCAACAGGTACGACCGTACATTATTCTACTTGAACCTCCCGCGTTTACGATCATAGTGGTCGACCGCAGAGACCAAATGAGCTCCAGCCGACCGTCCCCCGTCTCCGCGATTTAACGCCGCGTTTAAGATTAATGAATATTCATTGAATCAAACAAACTAAAGGCAGACACATCAACCCCATACATGCACCACAATATTGTTTAATTCCTGCCTCGCTTGAATCATCATCACCGACTATGGGACAGCCTATTACCACTGAATAGAGGCAAATAAATGGTGCAACCAGTGAAACTCCCAAGATCCACACTGGCGCAAAGGCCACACATACAAGATCATCTTGTGACCATGGGGTCCTCCTGGGTAATCGTAGCAGCCTCACACGCCAAGGATTTATATAATATCTGCATGCACGCCTCTTGTCCTGAAAGAAGTCATGCAAGGAAAGATGATGGATTTCGATGACATGTTCTGAGAGATGTAGAAGCGAATGCATCCTGCGCAATTTCCGTCGTAAATCATATTGTTTGATCCGTAAGCGGCGACATATGAAATTAATACTGGGTCGACCAAAGGCAATCACGAGCACAAAGACATCTCTTAACAACCTGACGTCTGGTTGTCGTGAAAGTATCTGAGTGTAAAGTTGGTCCAATGAGGAGAACGGTAATGATGATTTGGATGACCGAAGCCCTAAGACGATGTTAAGCTGATTCCTGGCGTCGTAATCTTCGTCGTCGACGAACTTGACAACGGTCGATGGGAAAATGAATTGGCCAGATGATTTGGCAACTAGCTGGTCAATTTCTTGGTCCGACGGGTGAGGCATTAGCTGTTTCGTGAAAATCCGAGAGAATCCCTCTTTCAGGTACCTCCGGATATCTGCAGAAGCATCGGGCAATTCGATCTCGCGTTCAACGTTTTGCATAGTTTCCAGGTGAAATGCCTCTCGAATGTGAGGTTCTGATCTACTGCACATCAAGAAACACAGTGGAATGTTGTGCTGCGTCAACGCTCTTCCTATTAACCCTAATATCTCCTGTTGGGCTTTTTCGTCTTCACATTCATCGATACCATCGATTACGACGAGGGACTTATTTGAGCGGAAGTCTGGCCTATCACGACGAAGACTTTCGAATACCTTCACAAAAAGCTCGTCGAATTGGACACCGATGGACTTGGTAGGGAGGAGAGGCTCCGCCTTCAGTACAGATTGAAGATAAGGATATGTTTCTGGTACTGCCTTGGCTAACTGCCATGCTAGCGTTGTAAACAATCGATCTGCGACACCACACTCCTTGTCGTTTCTGAGAAAAAAGAACGATGCTACTAATTTGTCCTTTGCGCGGCTCTCAGCGATGGTTTGAGCAATGGCAGACTTTCCTGCACCAACAGGGCCATATACCCACAAGAGACGCTTGGGCGGATTTTTGTCATTTATCCAGTCATTGATAATTCGAAGCGAGTCTTCCCGTGTTCCACAGTGACACCTGGGAGCAGAACGTTGGAAGGCATCATGGATTGCACTGGCAGCGATGGAATGTTGAAGATCCTCAAGGCCTAATCTCGTTGAATGAGATAAGACATATGATGAATCCATATTGAACGTTGAACGACAATTTACCTGTTCTGCCCTCATAAACATTATAATCCCCCCTAATATCGTTCATGGTCACCTGTTCTGCGAAATGAATGTTCTCGGTACCTGCAAAATACCCAGGCTGACCATGTACTGGCGATGTTCCTTCAGAACATTGCGATGGAGGAGGCGCACCATTGTTCATCGTTAAACGTTCAAGTCAAGAAGCGATAGCGGTGGCGCGGAAGACTCAGCGTTAAGTTCGGTCAGTGAGGTATTTTTGTGAGCGTCTGAACGTACAAGCTGTCGACGTTATGTAAGCGTAGGGGAAATGCTGTGCTGAGGTCCCAGCCCACCGCTTCCAGAAGCTCGAATCTCGTCAGTGAGTCCTTCGACCTGATCACAAATTCTTCCAGGGACTCCTCTTGCTCCTCGATCTCAAGCCCTTCTGTGAAGACCTACCTCTTCAACGCCGTCAGCCCACCACGGCGTAGCCTTGCGATACCAGCGGGAAACAGGGGCATTGGGTATACCTTATGGATATCGCAGATATCACGAAGAACAAACCGCCAGGCTATCACGCGGATGTCTTAGACGCTCGATCGCGTTTTGTCAAAACAAGTGTAGCCTTGGCGCGTAGCGCGGAAACCTATAAAGGGCGTCAGTGTTCTCCACTTTCTTTCCAACCACACCTTTCCCTCGCCAGACACCAGCCTCTCCGCGCCTACCGACACTGGACCCCTCACCAACATCGACATCGACCCGACCCCGTCCTTTGCACATAACCCAATCACCCGGCGACCCGCCAACACCAAAGTGTTGTGTTGGCGATCCAGAGGAATAGTGTCTCCTTGGGAGCAGCTCAATCGAGTTGACATCTTTCAAATAGGGAGCAACCGCCTTGAGCGAATAGTTCGGCGGGAGGTCATGCGGTCGCCGAATATTGCTGGGGCTGGCTGCGAGAGGAATAGTCCCTTGGGAGCACGCACACTCGCGCGTGACATCTTTCAAATACACCCCTCTCTGCCTTTGTGCGTTGTGACCTACCGGTTGTCGCCAATGAGCGACTTTCTCTCCTGTGTCTCGTAACGGAACGCCTTCTCCTCTTTCTCGCTCGGACCGGATTTCAAGAACGAATACGGGGTAGTACTGGCGGTGCCCTTCATCAATAGTATTTTCTGTTCATTTCTCATCTCTCTACTTACTGGTTTTTTCAGTAACGATTTTCCACGAAACCATACATACGTCGCCGGAGAGGCAGGTTGTAGGTTGTTTGGCTGGTGATGTTAAGGGGGGCGGATGTCGCTGGAAGAGAAGGAATTGGAAGGTCGCCGGGCTTGCTGAGAGGATGGTCAGTTTGAGAAGGATCATTTGGGTGCTCGCGATATAGAAGGATGGGTAGGGTGATTGAAGTTGGGCGAGGAAAGAGACTGACAATGCTATTGAGCCTTTTGATGCACTGTTCCGATGAATCTTCTGAGTGCAAGTGTTGGTGTGGGCTTGATCAAGGTATGGTAGTGGTGAAACCCAGACGTGTCATTAAGCGCTAAGGCCTTGCGGTTAAAATCAAGATTGATTTGCCTGGTGAACGAGTTAAATAACGACTCGCGTTCATCAAATATTGAACCAAAAGTGATGCAGCAAGCTGAGCAAGATAAAGTCTAGAGCCTTCGCCTGGGCAATTCTGCAAGGAAGGTATTATGTGCTTCCATCACGATTTTATCTTGAATGCATTGATCGCATCACGTTATTTTTTGGCTCGTATGGGTTCGCGGATGAGCTAGTGACTTCAAGGCAATGTTGCCATCCCGGACTCCAATTATCAATATCTTCCGAACGACTTGGCGGCTGAGAATTAAGGAGGCCCACGCTGTCCTAGTGAGCAGAAGGGTAATAAGGATCTTTTCCGTGAACAGGATAGTGCTCTCTTTGTTTTTTAATTTCAGTTTCCTTGCATAAACACACTGCCAGCTGACGAGACGTAGGCTGTCACACTACGTGACCTCCGATACTTTCCCACCATTTTCACATTTATTTTGGATATATCTAAATATAGGTGCGTTGATTCTGTCCAAAGTTAGACATAAGGACACCGTGGCCTATTATCACGCAAAGAGATAAGAACGGGACACATTTCATTTTCAGGGGCTTATACTGGAAGATATATCAATGTCATGTATTTACCCGCTCCCAGCTTCTCAACTATCAAATGCACTGAGCCGATTGTGAATACAATAATGATGATGACTCACCCCTGTGTACTTTGTTTAAATGTTTTTCTGCATTCTCCTTTCTCGTGAAAAGCCTCGGGTTGACTCGAACATCGCAGATGAGGCAGATATACCGTTCACCACCGTGCCTTATTCTCCAGTGGCGGTTTGCCTCGAATGGCCCACTGAATACCTTATCACAGGCATCACAGAGGTGGTCTCCTATACGATTGTTCTGGCGTCGATCACTGTTTGCTTCACCTCGCGTTCCTTGTCGTCGTGGAGCTTTAACGATATCTGGAGTAGTATCTTGTTTGGTATGAGCGCGTTGAGCATCATTTAGTGACTGTGTAATACGACATTACTGCAGACTTAAGAAAGTAATCAGGGAAGTGCCTACGTTTAACCTTGTTGGGTCGTCCAGAGATCCAATGATGGGTATATTGACCAAACCACTGGCTTCTCCATGCTGGACGGCAATTGTATTTCTTCTGTCGGTCTCGGAGTTCTGAGTTGCATCCTGATTGATCGACTGCAGTGGTAGGTAGTCAGCACCTCAAGGCCAACGCCATCGACGAATAGAATGTACCGGCAAAGTATCTTCACTTTGAAGCTCGGTGCTCTGATCACCAAAGATTGCGGCAAGCAGGGTGAGCAGATCGTGGGGGTCCATTGCAATATTCAAGTCCAACCGACTGGCGTTCATTTATTCCGTGTTCGCCATCTATTTGTAAACCAAACCGCCAAACCGCCAGCCCAATGCGCCATGATATGGCGCAAGTACAACCAAGTTACTGGATGAAACCTTCAGGTTTCAATTCATTTACCCTGCACGCCCCGGGATGGCTGGCGAATGCCTACATGAAACTGGTTGCAGGTAAACTTTCGACGAGTCCAACCAACGAAGATGTTATGCTCCAGGGATAGGCTTGGTCCAGGTGAAGTCATCAAATGGCTGGGAATAATGCTTGTAGGGAGGACACATTACAACAAAATCTGCTGCAGAGGTGGGATTCCCACTTGGCGCCTTAGTATGTGTAGTGAAGCAACAGAGTTTGATCACCAGTCCGCCAGATCAGTCCATCAATGCATCGCCACCATCAACTCGTTCATTGAGGAAATTGCCCCAGATGCACATCCAAGGGCCCAGACCAAATATGTTGTGACTTGTCTTGCACGAATCGATATAATTGGAGTTTTCCACCTCATGTTTGTACTTTCGATGGAGAAACACGTCTGATTGACAGCAATCGCAACGGCTCGCATTCTTGTCATATGTTATTCTTAGAAACAAACTCCGTTCTCCAAGGACGCTTACTAATAACAATCTTTGCCCCCAAACACCGTCACTGTAGGGTCATTGCTTTGCTAGAATGGTGCAGGGCAAAGCTGTCGAGTTGTGTGCCACCGCTTCGCGTGATATGATCTGAGGCCGTGGGTCTTAGTAGCATGTGTTTCCGTGCCAGGGATGTCGGACGGACTGGCGGACATCGTGGGAAAATCACCCACATGTGCAGCTTGCAAGGGACAGCGAGAAGCAGGACATGTAAGCGGCCATGTATGTGCGGCCTGAGACTTGTTCGTTATTTCACTCATCCGCTAGAGACCAGGAGACTCTGCCGTGGGCAGACAATGACATGCCGACCAACGGCGTTTAGTAGTCCCCCAGGATACGAACTCCGAGACCGACAGAACTACAATCGCACTTCAGCAAGGAGAACCCAGTGGTTTGGTCGATCTCGGGACGACCCAACAGGCTTAAACGTATGGATAGAACGGATCTTGTACCCATTCATCAGAACGCCCTCCCCGGCCCGCGTCTTGTCATCGGCAGCATCTCGTCCCCTCTCTCCTCCACTTTCCTGTCTATCTGGACAAAGATGGCCAGCCTCTCCGGACCGCTGCGCGACTAGAAACGAGATCAACCCTTGTTCAATGCTAACAATGCGAAATTCAAACCCCTCTGAAAGTGGTACTTCCATCAGTCCTAGTCGACTCCAGGTGAGGATATTGCGACATCGTTCTGCACTCAGCCATTTTCTCTCGCAACCCTTGTCGTGCATTCAACATGGCAAGATAAGCGCTAAGGTAAACTGGGATCCATCAGTTGACCGATCGCAAATGAGATGCGACTATCACTCTCACGCTTGCTAAGACAGTAGGAGGGCACTGATGACAAATCGTCAGTGTCGCCCATCCGGAAGTCCATAAACGCCACTTGCCTAGGTAAATGAGGTTGTGCGGCATGACCGCACGAAACGTCGTACCCAAGGCAGCAACAGCGCTGACGGCAGAATAATCAGACAACACATTTCAATCCTATCAGACCAGGCCTTACGCGCCAAGTATTCCAGTGTTGATGACATAGAACATGAGCACTCGAACGGTGCCGTCCGTCCTGTATAATGCGCCTTAGTTCGAATAGCAAGCGATCGATACAACATACCTGTCGAACCCTGTTTTCGAACGATAGAGGAGTACGGACAGCGTCACCGCGACGCTCACATCGCTCGCTGTCTGGCTGGCAAAATGGAGATATCTGAATTCCTGCAAGGGATGGTCAAAACGTCAACGAATTTGTGGACACCCGTCTCACAAAAATTCTTCCAGGAGTAAAGTAAGATAAAACGCGAAAACTGATTTAATGTCAACAAGAATGCATCAACGGATAATTGAGACCCTTGCGTTTCAACGGTAACAACTGTGAAAAAAGTGAGCCGCTCAAGTCGGACAATGTATTCAAAGTGCATCCGGCTTACGAATTCCAGTTGCTATATGGTACAACGTCAACCGTCTGGCATGCACCATGGTATATCGCCACTCACCCAAGTCTAGCAACGACAGTGCGACCTTAATGACCATTTAATTAGTTGTGAATTATGATCATCGTGTTATCAACTCACGAGAAGCCCAGTGAGCCATAGATTCTTCTTGCTCACTAGTGCCAAATGAGTGAGATCAAACACCTCGAATCAACGAAACACACATTGGTAAATCTTAACTATGAACAGTACTCGAATGACGAAATTCGACAATGTCTGCGGTAATGACTCAGTGCCCCCTCGCATCATGACACGGAACAGCCACACACATTGATGATTATGTGGACCTGCGAACGCACGGTTAGCGTCCTGTCTCAAGTATACGATGAAAATCCAAATACAGAACTACTCCTAAAACGAATGTTTAAACACGAAGATGTTCGGCCGCGAGCCAACGCACCAAATGACCGATGAGAGACTGGACGGATTCATAAAATTGATCACCATATAATGATATAGAATATGGATGATCAATGCCGAGTGAAATGTATCCAGTAACCTGAATATACAATGTGAATGATCGGTGTCTTGTTAAATAATGGAGTATGGGACTTACCAGAGGCCCACAATCTGGAAAAGGCGTCAGGACTCGGGCGAGGATTGGGAGGTACCTACCGTCGCTCTGAACGCAAATTGGTCTCGAGGCCGCTCCGCAAGAAAGGTGAACATCTGGAGACATATCACTCCCCATAACCTGTCACCGCATATCAGTCTTTCGGAGGCTCGTCTGAGGAGCGTCAGAGCACGCACGCAAGTGCTAAAAGGCCACCGATAAGCTGCGGCCCCAGTATAGGCCCCAAACTCCGCGATTCCCCCGACGCTGCCGTCGACGTCGTGGATGACTTGAGCCCAGGCAAAGCCACAGTAGAATTAGACATGATGGTCTATCACGGAGGAGGCATCGTCCAAAAACAAACAAACAAGAACCAGGCCAGCGTTATTTAATTGAGAGGGTTGCCGAGGAGCCCATTGGTTTGTGAGACTTGGATCGGACGTGTGGAGCAACAAGGGCGGGAAAAGGCTTTATGCGAAGGATCGGTTGCAGTCCCGATCCCACGTACGTTACCATCCCAACATCCATATCGATGCGCAAGGCTACGCCGTGGTGGGTTGTTTGAACAGGTACCCATCCGATATGTCGCTTACATATCACCGGACGCACCTTTTGTCTGGCGAGCATGGCAGCGGACGGACGACGGCGAGGGAATCATTTGTCAGCTCTCCTTGGGAGCGACTCATTCGTCGGCATACGACAAACCGTTCCAGTGATTGCAATCATCGGTCTTTATCGTCGTCATTCGTCTTATATACCATACCAAAGGTAAGGGTTACGCGTCTTTGAGCACAAAGGAGGAACACATCGTCAAACGCTTCCTCGGTGTTCTGTTCCCTGCGCGAAGACATCTTCCACCTAGATCTCACTATTCGTTTCCACTGCTGATAATCAACACTACTGGTCACCACCAAGTCTAACAACTGACATCGCTGCCATCATTTTGCCATGACTCCTTGGTCCGCACCAGTTGTTTGCTCGTATTCAGGATATGACAAGTAGAATATCTGGACGTCTGCTGCAAGGTTATCAAAGTTGAGAAATACATTGGGGGAAAGCGTACTATTACTTATCTAGGGCACCAAGCCATGCTTGAACTTTCTCCTGGCTGTCTCCCTTTGCTGCGTTTTTCGTTGCGTTTTCTGGGTGCTGAGCCTCCCTATTGTGGGTGCCAGTTTTGCAAGATTACGATTGCTCATAAAGTGCTGAAATGTCAGGCGCCTAATTTCTTGTTGAACAACAGCTCTGTCATAGAGCACAAGAAGCCGCCCCTGATCATCTATATATTCATGTTGCACAACTAATTCCACATCATGGACATTCATTGCGAAATTGGGGGTCTATGAAAATTCATGAACCACATAAAAGAGGACGACATTCGTGACACTACTCACTCGCAAAAAAGCTACATTAGAGGCCCCAAATTCAAAATGTATCGATCCATCAAGCAGTATTCCATTCCGGGTATCATTGATACCATCCAAGGGTGGGTCAATGGGCTCATGTCTATGATTGACAAGCCTTGTGATATACTTCATATGGAAAGAGAATTCTGAACATTCAAAGAAATTTTTAGAACGCACCTCGTCTCCCTTTGCATGAGGGATGATATGACATGCCTCAGTATAATTGATAATGCCAGTCATTATGCAGGTCCCATCACGATTTTTCACCGTTTCTCTGAAATTTCCCCTTGTGACAGAGACATCTGAAATGTCTGAAACATGGGTAGTCCTGTCATCCATCAGATCAGGGTCCAGCAAATATGGCCCGTCTAAATCAAACGTTCGTCGTTGTCACAATGAGACGGTCCTTGGATGCCAAGGACTTACCTTGCGCGATATAGTAATAAACACCAGGCTGTATATTAGCCAGACCATAGTCAACGACTACTAGATCAACAGGCGAGCTGGAGATGTGGCTTCTCTGCCATAGATTGTGAATCCAACATAGCGCAACCAGGCAAGAGGAAGTAAAGCGAATCGCTGACATGCACCGACAGGAATGGATAGTACATGATGGTATATATCATTGAATGAGATATGGAGCTCGACATTTGCGGCCATAATGGGGGCAGTTGAGAACGATGATGCTCGACGCAGGCAAGCGCTTCATTACTTCCCACGCTGTTACCTAGATGGCGGTCAATCCAAACCTTTTTTTTTTTTTTTTTTTTTTGGATGGACAAAGTTTATTTAGTACGTAAGACATGAGTCAATAAACTACATGTAACAGAAGACAACGGTGCCATAGAGGACCGCGTGTAGAGGTAACAAAGGGAAGACCAAAACAACAGGAGGAATTTACATACGAGAGAAAATTATCCTAGTCGCGGAAAAGCCGGCGGAAACCGACTCGAGTCCAACGGTCAATCCAAACCCTGGGACCGCAAGCCATTCCAACCTCCGTCGATTGATCGCTAATCCCTTGAACTACCAGAACATCACCCGAAGGTATGCGGGCGGACTGATACTACTCGTCATCTATGGCTATGAAGCGGCTATGGAAGACGACAAGTTTCTGAAGCAGGGCGAGGAAATCCTGGAGCTTCTCGCCAATGAGGTTGTGTCCAGTGGCAAGATCAGGGCCGTCGATGTCTTCCCATTTTTGCAACTCCTCCCAGACTTCTTGCCTGGCATGGGCTTTAAACGTAAGGCTGTCGAGTGGAGAGCGAAGACCGAAGAATTTGTTGACAAGCCTTACGAATACGTCAAGAATGCCATTTGCCAGCGTAGAAAACTGGTTGGGAACGACCGTCTTCCTGCATTGAAGATAGCCCACGATTACATTATGGTGTGCTTCTTGGGCTAATTAGCTCTGTGTACGAGAAGACCTGATATGCCCTCCGCTTCAGTCGAAGCTGTATTACAAGAGACGCGGCGATGGAGTGTGTCTATTCCGCTCGGTAAGAATTCCATGGTTCTGCTTTGAGCGAGTCCCAAGCTGTCTCATCGCCTAATGGACGACGACATTCACAAGGGCATGTATATTCCTAAAAGGTTCTTTCGTGAGTCGTCCATCGTAATCATGTAACATGTCAATGACTCGCCGGAAATGTAAGATAATTCAAAATCTCTGGTTAGAATGTTACACATGGCAATTACCTGCAATGAGGAATTGTATCCTGATCTACACACATTCAAGCCTGAGTGTTTTCTAGGGTTGGCAGAAGATGTTCTTCAGCGTCGACGGAATGTGCGGAACCATGTGTTTGGATTTGGCCGAAGGTATGTCGATGCTGCCCCTGACGCCGAGGGTTGGATTCAGGATGCAGACAATATCCCGGGGGAAATCTTGTCGATTCTTCCGTTTGGTTGCTGATAGCATGTATGATGGCGACGTTGAATATCCGAAAAGTCGTGGACGAGCATGGCAAGGTGGTCGAGCCGGACTATGAGCTTGTCGACCTGCACGCGCGTTGGGTACCCTTCGGGGATCCGTATTACATGCAATACTATTGGAGTGCAGAGCGACAACTTTGTGGCATGACAGCAATATTCCGGATGAATACCAGGCTACGCGTGTTATGTGCCGTCTGTCTTTGAAATTCTGGTGTACAATAATGTTCGGCGAATTTTCTGATCCCATACATCTATGATAAATCTCCTGGTGCGGGCACACTCATTTTCTACGTAACGGCATGGGTACAGGCAAGGTATGTAGTTGACCGAACTGTAGGAATTGAAGAACGAGGATGATTTCTGGGATACACTAGCATTAATAACTGAACATGCGAGGGAGCACGGGCGAATTACCTTAATTTGCAGTTCCTTCTGTGTTCGGATATTGCGAGAAGAGTACATTTGATACAACTATGCATGAAAAAATGCGTAACTTCCCGTGACGGCTCATATGTATCAGCGAGTGAAACATTGAAGAAAAACAACGACTAACCTAAAATCTGCTCCCCAGTTGTTCCTTAGTCTGTTAAAGTAAGGTAGAAACAAACGGAAGATAAAGAAATTTTCGTGCTTTTGGTCAACCGCATAAGCAGTCTAAGCCCAGGGCCCACGACAAGGGAAGCACGAGGAAAGGAGGCTAACGCCTCCCCACCATCCCTGGGAACACGCACCTTTATTTTATCGGCGAACGAGGCGGGCGACGGGGCAACAATCACCTGTATGTGAAAAAAAAAGCATCAACCTAATAACGGAAAGAGAAAGAAAGAAAAAAGAAAGAAAAAGAAAGAAAAAAAAGAAACCCCCCTCCCCATGCCAGCCTCCTTTGGAGGCCGGCTTACTTCCTCCTCGACGCCGACACCAGCTCATCCCAAATCCTGTCCGCCGTCTCTTTTGCCCATGCGTCGCTGATGAGTTGGGTGTCATGAGGAAAGACCCTATCGAAAAACTCGGGCGTCCAGAGAAGCATTTTGGATCTGAGAATGCGGCGGTTCTTTTCGTTTTCTTCCATGAACGCGACGAGGCAAGCCTCTTCATGAATACATATCAACCTTGCCAAGCGCTCAGCGGTAGCGGCGGCGCGAGACTTTCTGGCGATCGGGTTAGCCGAATCCACCAGCTGAACCAGGTTTCTCCGAGCCGACCGACGGGCGATGTTGATTTTCCGTCTGGCCCCGTAGAATTTTCGGACGGCCAATTGGATTGGCGACTCGGCAACTCGCATGACGAGGGCGATTTCGGGATGAAAGGAACCTTCGACAGTACGTGAAGCGGTGGATAGAACATGACGACCAGCGTCGATGGCATCAAGGCAATATGTGGTGATAGCGTGCATGATGTGGTGGATGTGATAAGGGGGCGAAGCGCAACTAGTAGGGGTTTATATATGCAGCCCATTTCGTTGTCAACCGCCTGATCGGTCAGCCTCAATTGAAAGTGGGTCATGTTTCCCCGACAAACGATGGACCGGAGTCGCGCTCAGGACAAGTTTCTCGTGGATAATGCATTTGGGAGTTTGGAACACGGAAGACATGATGTTTGCTATGATCGGGCCCTCCTTGAACTCGTACGACCACCTTCCCTTTTTGGATTCCTCTCGTGCTGCCCTTGCCCTGGGCCCCGGGCTTGGGCTAATTAGACTGCGATAGCAGTTGACCACAGCACACCTACTCATATTGCTCCCTCCGCATCCTCTATGAGGGTGCCTTCCTCAAGCGAGGATGTTTACACCATGGTGGTGCCTTTTACCCATTGCCACCTTTTGAAGATACTGTCATCACCTGTCACCAGCTGCCTTTGTTCACCAGCCAATGACAACCTTCATTTCATATTGGGAATGCCTCATTCTGCCAGCTTTAGGTGTGATTTTGTGCCCACCTGCATCTCTCTGCTGCCCACACGGCCACTGCTGAGCTTGTCTACACTCGTTAATCTCAAGTGTATTAATTGCAATGAGAAGCATTCTTCCGTTGAGGGCAGCTGCCCTTTCTACAGGGCAAGGTTCCAACTCAAAGTGCTCAACCTCTTGGAAGAAGCATGCCTCCAACATGTTCAAGAACATAGAACTGAAAGACAATACCTGTGTGCATCCACAGCATGTCCTGCCCACCCCCAGCAAGCCTCCCAGAGAGCAGCATAACTGCTCCCCACTACACTGCCATGTCTCATCCTCAAATCCATTTGGACAACAGTTAATTGCTTAACTTTACTCCAAATATAGAAAATGTTTGTTTTCTCCCTCCCTGTTGTAGGGTATGTCTTTACAATTGGCTGTCATGGCCCAATATATCAATTTGAAAAAAAAAAAAGATGTTTGCTATGATGATGTCACATCACAATTCTACAATTACTTCAACACTCTACTGCCTTCTACGGTGTTGGCCAGTGCAGGTCATGTAATCTTTTATATGACTGTCAAAGAGTCTCTGCATTCCAAAGGTATGTGTTACAGTTCTCTTTTTGTTTTGCCTTTGTGTCTCAGGGGACCATTTCATATTCATCATTACTGCACATAGTACAGCCTGGATGCTGTCTCCGTTTCATAGTTATCTTCATATTTCCTTTCTCAGATAGCTATAGCTTTATTTCCTTTACAGTCCTCCTTGTTCTCTAGAACATATATAAAGTCCCATGTATCATAGAGTAGCCTCAGTTCCAACTTAGACAAGTATTGCTCTCAACCTTGCTTGATCTTGATGCTCTCTTTCTTCATTGTTCTCAAAACCTTTGTCATTGTTTGACTTAGCATCTAGACTCTTTGTCCAGTGACTGGGAGTGGACTGAGACTCTGCTTGTCACTGTTGACTTAGAATGAACCATGACAAGGGCATTGTCTGTAACACAAGTTGGAACTCAGGAATTGCTTAGTGCTTTGTCACTAGCCAGACATCATTGAGACCCAAACCTCCCAGATCAGACCACCAAATGACACTGTTCATTACAGGCAGAAGTACTACCTCACTCAAAGGGAAGTCTACCCTTCTACAACAAACAAAGGTTGGTATTACATCTTGACCACTAAGAAAAGGAACCAGCAAGTCCCAGAAAGTCTCTTCGAAGGAGAATACAAGGAAGGGGACCCTGACAAAGAATTACCAGCAGAAACTTGGATTGTTTGGCATAACAAAGAAAACAACTCAAACAAACAGCTGTTCTTTCCACCAAATACAGAACCAGAGATCACTTGGTGGCACAAATTTTGAGACACAGAGGATTTATCAGACAACATTTTCTTTGCATTTGAAGGACCCACCCTCACCAGGTGGAATGAATACAGAGAACAACAGCAGATCAAATTGGATCTAGCCTTTGACAATGAACCAAAACAAGGGGAAAGCTTGGAACAAGAACTGAAACAGGAACCTGAAACTGAAACAAAAAGGAACATGGCAGATGAAAAAGAAGCATCTCCAAAAGGAATAAAGGGGATCTCCATTGAGAAATTTAAAGGACAATGGTCCAAAGCAAAACATTTCATCTATGCATTCAATGACACCTTCAATCTAGATGAGGAACAATTTACCACTGCCAAAAAGAAGATCAAGTATGTCTTTCTACACTTAGGAGAGGAATTAGACAATTGGAAATCCAATATCCGAGAGGAATTGGATGAGGCAACCACAGACAAAGGAAAGAAAAGGGAAGGAGGAGTAACACTCTCTTGGGACAATTACAGGAGCTTCAAGAAACAATTTTTAGCCAATTGGGGCAAGTCAGACACCGCAGCCAGGACCCTGAATGATCTAGATAAAGTCAAAGTGGGCAGAGATATCGATATCCCCACTTATATTCAGAAATTCCGATCGTTCATTCAATCCACTGGGATCACAGGGTTCATGGTGCAGCAAATCTATTTGTGTAAAGGGCTCCCAGCATCAGTCACAGCAAAGATCATCAAAAACCCTGCAGTCATCAATATGGAAACAGCCTATGATGCTGCAGAACGATTACACAATGCTTGGGAGACTCTGAAACTGATGAACTGGTCCTCTGGATCAGGAAACACAGAGAAGCATTTCAAATTTAACCAAAACTTGAGGAACTCAGCATCAGGATCAAAAGGAATTAATGCTGTAACTACAGGATGCCTTTCAGATGCCCAAAAGGAGGAATATTGGAAAACTGGCAAGTGTTTCTGATGTGGAACCCAGGGACACATATCCAGGGACTGCCCAAACAAGGGAAACACCCAGACAATGCCCTACAAACCATCTCCTCTGCAGAATTGCACAATCAGGACTATAGAGGAAACAACCTCAAATGAATCAACTGCCCAATGCATTAGGGCACTGTTGAAAGAACTCCCTGATGAGGAGCATGAAAACACCCTCCAGGAGCTTGAAACTGAGGGTTTTTAAGAAGGAGAAGCCAGAAAGCAGTTGATGCCTCCCATAAAGTTGAACAGTTAGCACTCAATTCTGTAATTGTACAGTCCAATAATGACAAACAGATTTCCATCACTGTGCAAATGAATGATAAACCCGCTGAAATATCTGCCCTCATTAATTGTGGAGCAGAAGGAAACTTCATTGATGAATGCATATTGAAAGATTGGCCAAAAGAAGAATTAAAACAACCAATTAAAGTCAAAAATGCCAACAGAACTATTAACCAGAATGGCATGATCATGCATCGGACTCATCTTACCTATTCCATCAATGGAAAACCACATGATAATTGGTTATGGATCACAAACTTAGGGGATCAAGAGATTATCTTCAGAATACCATGAATCCTACTATTGATTGGCAAAAGAAAACCCTCCAAATGAATGACAATTTAGAGGATAATAAACCTATCTGACACATGGCATTGGATACTCAACAATGGGGAGAAGACAAATATTGGATAAGGGTAAAGACATCTGCATCACAGGCATTCAAACACCAAGCAAAGTGTGATGAAATGCCAACTGTCTTACCAACCAAATACACCCATTGGCAGTCCACCTTTGAGAAGAAAGCATCGGAACACTTCCTGTCATCATGCTAACAAGCTCTGACCTATCAAAGCGACAGGCAGACAGGGGGTTTTGTGAGTGAGGTAAAGTTTTCCTGTCAATTCCAGTTCCGGAAGCACACTGTGCAAATGTAGAAAGTGAACAGATGCAAGTGAATGCAGAACAATGCAGACAGGCAAGTAACAACATGCTCGGATAATGCAAAAGGATGCTGAAGGCAAAAGTGGATACTCAATAACGGGTGGTGGTCACATGATGATAGCTGTATTGAGGGAGAACGGAAGCTGTAAGGCAAAGACTGGTGGCGGTCACGGATGATGTCGGCAATAATGACAAGTAGCCAAAGTCTTTCTGCAAGGCAGGCTCAACAACGGCTGAAACAATGTGGAGAGGAAACTCGCAAGTGAAAAAGAGAATGAAGGCGAAGTGAACACGAAGGGGAAACTTGAGTGGATGTGATATCTTATTCTCTACTACAAGACATTGTGGTTTGTATACATTTTTCTATGCTACCAATGCGAAAAGACTCTGAAACTCTGAAACTTTTCTCCATGTATGTGTGTCATCTTGCTGTCCCAATCCGTTATCTTGAAAGGCTCCAGCTTAGTGCGTGAGCATTTTCCTAGTATTTTCATCCTGCGTGCGCCTCCGTAAAAACCCTGATCATATGGTCGCTGTCCCTAAGGGTGTTTTGAATACTAATGTGACAGCCAATGATTGAGCTCCAGTGTCTTTATCAATTACTGCTGATGTGTTCCCTGGCAACTGCAAACCTGTTAACAGAATTCTTCCAATTGCGCTCCATATATCCTTCCCATTGTATTCTCCAATCGACGCAAACCACCATGAAGATTTTATTCTGGTATCCTGGGTGGGCTAATGACTTCATCTGTCAATCATATGCATATGCAGATGTGGATCTCAATTGCGGTATCCAGAAGGCAGACTTGCCTATCACGGAAGTGGCAGTGCAGAGCTGTTGCATGCAGCAGTTAACTCCCAATGCGGAATGTCTGTTAGTCAGCGTGGGCTTTTGGATAATCGGATTTGTGCTTGGTAGTCGTCAAGCACAATGGTGCTTGCTGCTAATGCAAAAGGGGGCGGATTATACTGCAGCTGTCATGTGGCTTACACTGCAGGTGTGTGCATGGATAACCAATATGTGAGGTCTGTGGATCTATTAGTGTATCAGATAGTTAGTGACGGGTTCAGTGCATGTGTATAATACCAAGGACAATAGGACTTCTCTCGCATAGCATGACACATATACATGATGAGGTCGCTACATGGTCACAGCAGGACACCACTCATCAACGCCATGGGATCATGCAATTGAACTTAAAACCAGATTTACACCAAAAGTTAGCAAGATCTATCCGCTATCATTAAAAGAACAATTGATGCTGGATGAATGGATTAAAGAACAACTAGACAAAGGATATATTCAACCATCCAAATTGCCCCAAGTGTCACCATTCTTCTTCATTTCAAAGAAAGAAAGCAGTGCACTTAGACCCTGCCAGGATTATTGTTACCTTAATGAATGGACAATTAAGAATGCTTACCCACTACCCCTAGTTTCAGACCTAATGACAAAATTGGAGGGTGCAAATTATTTCACTAAACTTGATTTACACTGGGGATATAACAATGTTTGAATCAAGGAAGGTGACAAATGGAAAGCCACCTTTATTACAAATTGTGGTCTATATGAACCAACAGTAATGTTCTTTGGCCTTTGCAATTTGCCATCAACATTCCAGACCATGATGAACAAATACTTCCAGGATATGATAAACAAAGGATGGCTCATTATCTATATGGACAATATCTTGATTTGTGGAAAGACAAAAGAAGAAATACAAGAACAAACCAAACAGGTCTTGAAACACCTACAGGAAAAGGACCTATTTCTGAAGTTAGAGAAATGTAAATTTTGCATTCAAGAAATCAAATTCTTGGGCATGGTCATCACACCAGGTCACATCCAGATGGATCCCATTAAACTTGCTGGGATCCAAGACTGGCCAATCCCTACAACGGTCAAACAAGTCAGATCTTTCCTTGGCTTTGGAAATTTCTATCAACAATTTATTGGCAATTTCACTGCCATAGCAAAACCATTGACAGATTTGACAAAGAAAGGTTTAACCTTTAGTTGGACAATGGATTGCCAAACTGCCTTCAACCTGACACCTCTAACAAGGCTACTGGTGCAGTACTAAAGCAAGCTGATGCATCTGGATCTCTTCATCCCTGCGGTTTTATTTTGCATGCCTTAACAATGACGGAACAAATTACCAGATTTACAATCAAGAACTACTGGCAATCATCAAAGGACTACAAGCATGGCAACATTTATTACACGGATTGCCACACCCTATAATAGTCCATTGCAATCACAAGAACCTTTTGTTCTATAGAACTCCACAGTGGTTAACACCCTGGCAGGCTCAATGGTCTATGATGCTATCAGAATTTGATTTGAAGATTGAACATGTACCTGGAATGAAAATGTTTGAAGCAGATGCATTATCTCACAGACCAGATCACATGAAAGACGACAATACTCCAGACAATGTAATCATGTTACCAGATAATAAGTTTATCCACCTCATACGGATCTCGCCCAGAAGATTCGGGATGCCACGACACTTGATAGTTTTGGGAAAACCATTATTGAAGTTATAGAGTCACAATGCACCCCACCTATCAGATCTAAACTTCAAGACTGGGCATTTGTTGACAGAATCATTCACTATATTGATAGAGCATATATCCCTGATCTTGGGACACTCCACACAAATATCATCAAGACAGTTCATGAGTCACCTACCTCTGGACACCCTGGACACTTAAAGACTCTAGAACTGTTACAACAAGATTACTGGTGGCCAGGAATGTATAAACATGTCAAGGAATGGATTACAGGCTGCGCTACATGTCAGCAAATGAAGGTGAACACACACCCTAATACCCCAGCCCTCCTACTGATTAGATCTAAGGCAACTCAACCATTTCAGCAAGTCACGATGGATTTTATCACTGATCTTCCCATTTCAGATGGATTTGACTCAATTTTGGTCATGGTGGACCATGGTCTTACGAAGGGGGTAATCCTTACTCCTTGCAAGAAAATCATTGATGCATTAGGAACAGCAGACCTCTACATTTCCAAAATATTTAAACACTTTGGATTACCTGACGTACTCATCTTGGATTGAGGACCACAGTTCTCAGCTAAAGTCTTCCAGGAAATCAGAAGAATGCTAGGAATCAATCACAGAATGAGCACGGCCTATCACCTGCAGACTGACAGAGAAACAGAGCGAGTTATACTTGGAAACAACTATTACCAATTGCTGAATTTGCCCACAATAACTGTCATCATAATTCAGTTAAAGCATTGCCATTCCAATTGATGTACGGAATAAACCCTGTTGCATTACCCACTGCGGTGCAGAAAATGATGGCACCAGCAGCAGAGGAACAACTACAGCTATTACAAAGAGCTAGAGAAGAAGTGCTTGCTGCACATGAATTAGCCAGACAAATGGTTGCTAGACGAATCAGAGACAAGTCAATCAAATTCAAAATAGGAGACAAAAAGTTTGGCTCAAAAACAGAAACCTCAATATTCCCTACCAATCTAGGAAATTAGCGCCAAAACAAGAAGGACCCTTCCCCATCCTTCCCCATTGAGCAAGTATTAGGACCAGTAACATATAAACTCAAACTTCCAAAACAATGGTGCATTCATCCAGTCTTTCACACATCACTCCTTATGCCATACAGGGAAACTGAAATGCATGGACCAAATTACATGGCTCCACCTCCTGATCTTGTAAATGGACAGGGGGAGTTTGAAGTTGAGGCGATTCTTGCACACTGAAAGCGTGGAGCAGGTCATCAATATTTGGTTAAATGGAAAAACCATGGTCTGAACAACAACTCCTGGGAACCTGAATGCAATTTGGGCAATGCTGCAGATATCCTGCAAGCATATAAATGGAGAAGACAACTGTAAAACACCTATGTCTCACTATCATAACTGCCAAATCCTTAAACAAAACATCCAATACATGAAGAAATATTGTTCTACTCAAGGATGATATTCTCCAAAACTTTACGAAAGGTTCAGAGGACAAATCATCACATTCCCTATATATCTCTCCATTGGGATTACCACAATTAACTAAATTCATCCAAACTCAAGCCAGCTGACAGATCACACACAGAACCGCTGATGAGCAGTCACTGGCTGTGACTGTGTAGAAGATCCGCTTCTGATCCGCTTTCCCGCGCTTTCCGCTTCCGATCTGTGCTTTTCTGCACTTCCGACATTTGCGATCCGCTTCCGATCCGCTTTCCCATGCTTTCCGCTTCCGATCTGCACTTTCTGCTCTCTTTCTGCTCTTTCCTGCGCTTTTCCACACTTTGTGATCCGCTCTATCTGCTCTTTCCCCGCGCTACAGGAATGCCTGTCCGCTCTCTGCACAGCCACTCCCTCAAAAGGCAACTCCGCTTTCCGGGGCTCGCAATCGAGATCCAAAACTCACAATCAAGGGATAAAGGCAAATCCCCATCTAGAACAAAGGATTGAAAACTTCACGGAAAATCATTGATCATCAATACCAAGCCCAGATTTGGACAGGAGGAGAAAATATCACAGAGTCCCTTCGTACTGATAGAGCCAAAAATGTATATAAAGCCTCGTAGTTATCTTGTCAAAATAATATACCATCCTACCCCCAATATCATATATAAAACATAATCTCACTCCCATGCAATAAGCTCTTTTTCTGTTGCATGTGCACTCTCGCTCTCTTGTCACACTTGTCACACACCCTACCACACGCCGTCCGCTATATGACGTTGTCACATCACACGCCATTGCCGTTACTCTGTCGCATCACAGCCACACTTGCGTTCCGCTCCGTGCGCATTCTGTCACTAGGTCACGCGTCACAACCACACTTCGCATTTCCGCACCGCGTGCACTCTGTCACTAGGTCATGCATCACAGCCGCACTACCACGCACATTTTGTCACTAGGTCACAGGTCACACACAAGTGCGAGCAGCCCTCTGGTTGGCAACGTCGGGACTCTTCAACTAGCTCACACAAACCCCCCTGTCTACACAGCTGCCTTAGCAGTGTAGAGCCGTATTATATTGGCTGCCCAGTGAGGCTAATTGAAGCATTTCTCCGTCCAATCCACCAGAGGCACTGCCACGCAAACAACAACAAAGCTATGTTCCCCAATTCCGCGCCTGTTTTCAGCATGCCTATTAGTGATGAACATTGCACACCGAAATTCAACCCTCGAGCGGTTCCGGACTATTTCCGACAGCTAGAGGACATGATGGAGCGGTCACATGTCACTGACGAAATAATGATGAAGATGTACGCAAATCGTTACCTACCACTTGAGGCCCGAAGACTAGTGTACGACATTCCGCAATGGGACGATGACTTCCGCTATGCGGATTTCAGACAAGCAATTATACAGGTATACAAGGACAAGCAGTCTGCTCAGACACTGCGAGTTACAGCTTCCACAACCGCAACACCACTTGCGGAACAGGAGATGGCACTGCGGGAAAAATCTGAAACATCGCCCAATCACGTGATGCACCTCAGCAGCACCTATGAAACTGGTCACGGAGCTTTGGAATGGTCAGTGGAAGAGGATGCAATTGCGAAAGAAGTAGGAAGAATACAGCGGAAGCTTTTGGCACTGCGGAAACAGCAAGGACTTGTGCGCATCAGGTTGGCAGTTGCGCCCACAATCGCAGTCATCTCCGTGCTTGGAACATCGGTAATGGGGGTAATAGTGCAACTATCTAGCATTGATCCTGCAGTCGCAAGTTCAATTTTGAGCAAGGAAGCTGCGGAATACATGGCGGAAAACCTCGACGAACTCGTAGTGAACGCTGCACCCGTGACCGCAACCTTCGTATCTGAGGCAGTAACCAACGGATGTACTTCCATTGTGCTCGGTGATTTCATGAACAGCTTTGTGGTCAACGACCCTCGCTATTCCACTTCTACTCGCAAAACAGCGTCACGCACGGCCCCCACCATTCCCATGTCTACAAGTCCCTCCTCGGATTCGCAACAGAGCACCACAGAGTCAGTTACGCTCAGTGCCTCTAAGCGCAGTTCCGACATCGGCGAAAACTTTCCCGCTCCCGCATTTCAGATTCGCAACGAAAACCCGCTATCCACAACAACCACAACCCCTAACATCACATCAGTCGCGCACCAGCTTTTGTCAAATCCGCTATGGGTCCTGCCCGCATCATCGCATATCCACACGTCGACCTTGCCCGCGGTTCGTACTGTACGAGTTACGCCCGAAACCGCTCCATTTCCGCATGGCGCTATGGCCAAATCCGATAACGCAACCAACGCAGCCACAGATGTCAGAACCATCACACACCGGATTACGTCGGATTTGCAACAGTTCCCTCCCAATCCGCTTTCGCCTCCTTCACACTCGTTGCATCCGCTCTCACGACTAACACTTCCGCACACTACTCGCTCTTGCACCAACAACGCCACATTCGTCCCACTTGCGTCATATGCAACAAGTGCAGCCACCGATGTCAAAATGACCGTGCTCCGGATTCCTTCAAGTCAGCCACAGTTCCCGCTGAGTCGTCTACATCCGCTCTCATCCCTTTCACCTTTGTCGTCCGCTAAGCTGCCAACAATCACACTCGAATTCACTCGAATTCCATCTGATGACATTCAATCCAAGCCTACTACTTGTTCTTGCAACAACGACGCTGAAACGGTCCCACTCGCATCATCAGCAACCAGTGCAGCCACCAATGTCAAAGCAATCCCGCACCGGATTGCGTCAGATCCGCAAGAGTTCCCGCCAGGTCTCCCATATCCGCACTCGCCCCCACTGTCATCATTATCGTCACGAACAAGTCCGCACCTGTCCTCCGCGACAATTGCTACCTCGAACGCACCACCGCAAAGTCCCCAATCCGCTACAGTTCCGCACGGCGACGCAATCCCATCCAACGACAGTCTATCAGCGATCATATGCCCCAACGCCCTCGGATCTGTCGCACGAATGACATTAGCGACTAGCACAGCCACCAATGCCAAATCGTCCACTATATGGCTACCAAGTCCTCACCAATCGCTCGCGACAGCCACAGCATTGAACGCGACATTGCCAGGTCAACTAACCGTCACGCCACAAACTGTGCCATTTCCGTACGACATTGCGATTGAATCCGCACCCGCTATTCGCACTTGCGACAACGACGACATGGAAACTGCCCAGCGCACACCAGCAGAAAACAGTGCAGCCACAGAGGACAAATCAATTACGCACCGGCTTTCGTCAGATCCGCTAATGTGCCCACCCGGACTCATACTTCCGCTTTTGCTCCCTTCGCATCCGTTGCACCTGCTCTTGCCACCACCTTCACCGTCCGTTGAACAGTCAACAATCAAGCTTGAAACCGCTCCAGTTCCGCATGACGCAACGGTCCAATCTGATAACGGTCCATCCGTGCTCACTACCCGCTCTCACACCAATGACTCCGAATCCATCCCACTCGCACCTTCAGCTACAGCCCCTGACGCTACGTCAGTCAAGTCTCGATCCCCGTCCGTTTCATCCACCGAGTCAAGTTATAAAACAAGTCATACAAGTTTTCAAGTTCATCAGCCCAGCGAGTTTTACGTCAAGTTCAAGTTATAAGTCAAGTGTTCCAGTTTCAAGTACACCGTTGCAAGCAAGTTTTTCCCCAGCGCCTACGTCTACGCAGCCTCCACCACTTAAGCAAGAAGTTTCAACGATAACCGTACGTTCGCCCTCGGCCTCAGTAATTTCCCACCACCTTGCATCCCCGACAATCACGTTTAACAAAGAAAAGGAGGATAGAGGAGATGACGAAAGAGAGAATAGCGGAGAGGGGGCAGGGAGGATAGATGACGATGAATCCTGCACGCACCGACGGACGCCGGATCCGGAGCCACCACCCGTTGACAAGAACGCCTACCCGAGGCTAGCGGTGCGCGTCGCAAAAACTGTTTGATTCCCTACACTGCCAGTTATCACCAAAAAGAACGATGCGACTCCCCTCACAATTTGTTAAGTTTATAACCGATCCCTGACTCCCGCCGCTATCCATCGACCGCCAGTATCAGCCTTCAACGTTACCTTTGCCTACGTCTCAGTTACCAACGCCCACGCTGTATGGCCTTACACCCCTCCGTTGTTGCACCTTGTTGACAAGCCCATGCCTTCGTTTTCTGCCATCTCCGCCTCGCTTATCTTTAGCACCACTGATCACACACCATATGTCGTACACTCAACACACCTCGCTCGCCCACCTCGTTTGCTGCCGCGCCCAGTCCAGCTGCCTTCGACGATCCGTTCACGTGCCCTCCATCCACACCTTCCTACTCAACAGGTACAAAAGACTCCAAGCAACAGCAGTTGACCGAGGGCGGTCAATTTTTCAAGTACCGGGGAGATGATGAGCAGTCACTGGCTGTGACTGTGTAGAAGATCCGCTTCTGATCCGCTTTCCCGCGCTTTCCGCTTCCGATCTGCGCTTTTCTGCACTTCCGACATTTGCGATCCGCTTCCGATCCGCTTTCCCGCGCTTTCCGCTTCCGATCTGCACTTTCTGCTCTCTTTCCGCTCTTTCCTGCGCTTTTCCACACTTTGTGATCCGCTCTATCTGCTCTTTCCCGCGCTACAGGAATGCCTGTCCGCTCTCTGCACAGCCACTCCCTCAAAAGGCAACTCCGCTTTCCGGGGCTTGCAATCGAGATCCAAAACTCACAATCAAGGGATAAAGGCAAATCCCCATCTAGAACAAAGGATTGAAAACTTCACGGAAAATCATTGATCATCAATACCAAGCCCGGATTTGGACAGGAGGAGAAAATATCACAGAGTCCCTTCGTACTGATAGAGCCAAAATGTATATAAAGCCTCATATTATCTTGTCAAAATAATATACCATCCTACCCCAATATCATATATAAAACATAATCTCACTCCCATGCAATAAGCTCTTTTCCGTTGCACGTGCACTCTCGCTCTCTTGTCACACTTGTCACACACCCTACACCACACGTCCGCTATATGACGTTGTCACATCACACGCCATTGCCGTTACTCTGTCGCATCACAGCCACACTTGCGTTCCGCTCCGTGCGCATTCTGTCACTAGGTCATGCGTCACAACCGCACTTCGCATTTCCGCACCACGTGCGCTCTGTCACTAGGTCATGCATCACAGCCGCACTACCACGCACATTTTGTCACTAGGTCACAGGTCACACACAAGTGCGAGCAGCCCTCTGGTTGGCAACGTCGGGACTCTTCAACTAGCTCACACAAACCCCCCCTGTCTACACAGCTGCCTTAGCAGTGTAGAGTCATATTACCGCAAGACTAATGCTGGACATTTGGCACATCCACAAGGACATGTTGAATTCCCATTCAATGCTTGTCTTCACTATCTCCCAAAATATATGGATCTTACATTCAATCCCAAAGAGTTACCATATTACCCTGATGCAAGGTCACCATACCTCCCATCGCCCAATAGAACCTTAAATCACACATAATGTGTTTACTGAAGCAGTCCTTTGTCAGGAGGACCCTGCAGCTTACGCTTTCACTCAGAATTTGAAACGTGCTGGCAAAGAAATTGAAATTTATTGATGGGTTGCTGACTGACATATTCCAAATGCACTTTCCAACTTCAACAATGCAATGGAGAGTTTAGATTTCCTAGATGTACATGACAGCACAAATGGATTTACTATACCCAATTCACCTGAACACGTCACACTGCAAGACAATACCCCTGACACAGGCATCAAGCATGGGAATGGGGTTTCCACCACTACCAGAAATGAGCTAAGTGAATCAGAAGAATCAGATGTAGAACTTGAATATGTTCCCAGCATCAGAGCGCCCATGTCATCTTACCAATTCTCGGAAGAAGAACTCCTGACTGTCAATTATGATGACAAAATATTCAACTGAGTATAAAAGAAAAGAAGAAGTGCCTTAGAATGCATCAAATTCTCCAGCATCATCACTCCACCATGCCTGCCTTCTTCACCACCATCACCTACCTCACTACCCTCATCTTTGCCCTCTTGGTCACAGCATGTGGCCACTATTATGTTGAACCAGCTGCCATCCTCCCGCCCTTCCTTGCAGCTGCCCATGACCTCCCCCTCGAGGTCTTTGTCAATACCACCATTGTCATAGACAACTTCAAATTCACTGATCTCCCTGAGCTCCATGAGCACCCTGCAGAACTCACTGAAACCATTACCATCCCCATTGCACCTGCTCCTCCTGTTGTCATCCGCCCTCACAATGCCATGCTTCAGAACATCAGTGACTGCTTTGCTGACCTCCTCATTTACTATAACATGTTCTCTGAACCATTGGATTCCATCACAGTGCTCACTATCACCACCAACCCTCATGCTCTCATGCTGGAAGAAAGGGACTCGGCATTGGCTCAGGCAAAACAGTTGCAACTAGCCATCCGGAATCTGCAATGGCGAATGGAAACTGCAGCAGCCGATCTTGTAAATGTTGTTACATGGCTCAAGTCTAGGCAAGATCATGCTTGGACAACTGCATGGTAGAAGTTGGTGATATGAAGGGGGTAATGTTACAGTTCTCTTTTTGTTTTGTCTTTGTGTCTCAGGGGACCATTTCATATTCATCATTACTGCACATAGTACAGCCTGGACACTATCTTCATTTCGTAGTTATCTTCATATTTCCTTTCTCAGATAGCTACAGCTTTATTTCCTTTACGGTCCTCCTTGTTCTCTAGAATGTATATAAAGTCCCATGTATCATAGAGTAGCCTCAGTTCCAACTTAGACAAGTATTGCTCTCAACCTTGCTTGATCTCAACACTCTCTTTCTTCATCATTCTCAAGACCTTTGTCATTCTTTGACTTAGCATCTAGACTCTTTGTCCAGTGACTGGGAGCGGACCAAGACTCTGCTTGTTGCTGTTGACTTAGAACAAACCATGACAAGGGCATTGTCTGTAACAGATCCATCATTTGAAATGTTCAATGAAATCAAGCAATATGTTGATATGAAAGGTGAATATCAGCATTGACCTTTTCTTGTTGCAGCATTGAAAAGCAATGCCAATTCAAAAGTATGTAACAATTCTCTTTATTTGAAATCTATCTGACAGTTTCCTTCATAGAATACTTCTGTTGATCCACTTGACATCTATGATGGTGTCAAGCATGATCTTTCTGGCCTTCAGCATCTTTTTATCTGTTGTTGCAAACTCTGCCTCCTGCAAGCGCTTATTCAGCCTTTTTGGAATCATACTGTCACACTTGCACTCTCATATGTGCTTGGAAGCCATGTCACACCTTGCAGAGCTTAGAATGTATCTTCACGATGAGCATGTCCACTATGGGTTGGTGAAGGAGTGATTAGAATGAAATCTCACTTCACATTCAAAGGGGAAAGCTCCAGAAACTCAACCTCAACCCAGTGAGAGAAATGTGCTGATCAATGAACTGGGCTGGGGGTTCTCAGATATTCCTGAAGCCCATAGCATTGGCACCATACCAACAAGTCATCATTTTCCTCAATTGTTGATCATCTAGCTCAGGCTGCTGAGGAAGCAAGCAATGAAGAGGATTATATGGCAAGCCCTTCACTGTCTGGCAAAATTCCTGATACTCCTCTCAATATTCCTCTCCATGATCTTTTTGACTTAAACAACTCATATTGGAGAGAGATGTGGAAGAACACTGCAATGCGCAATCTGGCTGATGGAATGGAATTTCATGAATTGGTTGATCTCAATGCCAGTGGTGATATTGATGAAGGTGCTGAAGGTGTAGATTGCGAAGAAATGAGGGTTTTTCTGGTGGATTTACCCTCTGTCATTATTTCTTGGAATTGAGCAAATGCAACCACAATTGGCTGATGCTGCCCTGAGCCTCTCAGCAGACTAGCATGACCAGGTGTGACCTCCACCCTGAACACTTGCTCCCAATGCACAGCCAGGGTCCCTCCCCTCTGTGAAAGTGGCAATGGTGGCAGCTTCCATCCCAGCATGCCCTGACTTTGAGTGGCTTTCCATTCAAGGTGGTGCTATTTTGACAGCTCCAAATGTAATACTGCCACCATAACTAGAACATCATGGACTGTGCAATGGTCCTCTGTCTCCCAATGCATGCTCTGTAGTCTGAGTCACCCCCAGCATTTGCGCCAATGCGCAACTTGGGCCGCCATTACATGGCTACACCCTGAGATTGATAACATTGATCATTATTGATCCATCATTACTAAACCCCTTGCAGGGTCAACAGAACTTGTATGTTGGGTCAACAAAACTTGTACGTTGGCTTGCTGGAAGATGCTTCAGGCTACCCTGGGCTGGTTTGCAAGAACAAGTGTTCTTCTAGGCCAGTTCACCAGAACACCTGTTCTGCTGAGCCAGCCAAAAAACGGTGCATGTACTTATCACCACCACTTAATTCCCACTTATCAATGCTTAATTCCTGAACCAGCTCAGGCTTGAGTGTGCCATACCTAGTAAAGTTTGAACTTTGCACACCCTCACATCTTTCTAGAACCACCACTGCCTTCTAGTTGTCTGGCACCCTCTCTGCATGGCTTGTTTGTGCATAGCCTTTGTGCAGCACTCAGGGAATTGCCTGCATCCATTTATCTCATGGCAGGCCTACACCTGCATCTTGAATTTATCTTGTGGTGAGGGAATCACCTGCATCTTGAATTTATCTTGCGGTGGGCCTACACACCAGTTGCTATACACTCCAAGCTTTCCTCAAAGTCTTGGTAGCCAATTTTTCCAAGAATAAGCTCACTCGTCCACCTCGACATTGCCAACAACCAAATGAAAACCTTGCCTCACATCTTGCTCAGCACCAACAGTCTCTCTGCCCTGGACATATAAACATCTCATGCATTCCCTCATCACCTTCAAGATTGATTGAGGGTAATTGCATCACCCATTTGCCTCCCTCAATGGAAGACTTGAGATATCTCAAGTGTTTCAAGTGTCAATGAAACAGGGTTGTCAACATTGGCATCCTTTCAACATTGCCTTGCTCACTGTGCTGTGCACAGTGTATGACTCCATCTCCTCTCTCAACCTCTCTTTTAGCCCTTGCAGCCCTCTCTCATGACTTTGGATGTATCACATAATGACATTACACAAATATCTATTCGCTCCTCTTCATCCCTTCCCTGTGGCCTTGCAGAACTTGACCTGTCATTCATCAATGATTTGATGCACTATGCAGTCTCACAATGGAGAAATGGAAGTATTTTATTTTTAATCTTGTTTACCAGCGGGACTGTGTGGCAAACAATGCATCTGTCTGAAACAAATTGTTGCCAAGCAAGATGGGGATCCCTGGATTATGGAATGTATGTATGAGCCACTGGCATGCTTTGCAACAATGGTACCTGACTGCCATGGGACTGACAGGTCTTGAATAGCGCAGCAAGTGAACAGTCACTCTTACAGCTCATGCTTGAGCAGGGTTTTGTCAAGAATAGCTGGGGAATGGGGTTGATGATCATTGGTGTAGATGCAAGGTGAGGTGTTGCAGTGACCTCACATCCAGTTGACTCAGATGTTGCAGCATTTGGATGCGCCAGACACAGGGAGTCTTCTACAAGCCTGCTTGTCATGACCTGTTCTCAAGGGTCAAAATTTCTAAGACATTTTTATTCTTTTTCTTGTATTTTACAAAAGTGGTAGCCAAACATCTTAGTCAGGTTGGCATCTATCTTATCTAGTCAGCGCTAAGATTAGATTACGATTACGATTACGATTAGATTAGATTATGGACTACCGGACCAATGACTCATGGACAATGACTCAGGCTTACCAATGCGCAGCAGCAGGGGCCAATTATGCTATATCTTTTACTCATACTTACTCAGAGTAGCTACTATTATTAGAGTGGTGCACAGACCACCTTTGTAGTATATAAACTGAGCAAGTAGCACCCAGAGTCCTCAGTCAAGTTCTCTCAGGTTTCCACTCTACCCTCACCTCCTCTCTTTCTAAGTCTTCTGTTGGGGCCCTAAGGCATCATGCCAAGGGTAGTCCTGATAGTAGAACTTGACTGATTTCACCTTTACTGCCCCAACACTTGTAACTAGAGCATCACACTTGTACCCGGATCCCAGGGTTAAGGGAACTCTTTGATATCAGGGGGCTCACACACTCTTCTGCAGAGTATAAAGCATTATTTGTTGTCAGACAATAAAACCGTCACCCTTGGTTCTGTGAGACATCCATAAAAGTCTTACTCTACATTCCCAGTCTACACAAACCAAAGAACCTAACCCGGTTGATAGGGTTACCTGTGCACAGGATACCAGTGCCGGAGTAGTGACACGTTACGTCACTCGCATCATAGGATCAGCCCCACCAACCCCTGCGCACGTTAAATTGCCCTGGTCTAGGCCCCTGAAGGCTATACATTTATATATGTAATTACCTCGTTTTGTAATCCTTGGAAGTAGCCATCGCTTGACCACACACTTCTGAGAAAGGCCGTACCTATTAGGGGTATAGTGCTAACTGGACAACCATTCGGACCCAGTTTAGTATAATCAATTCATCAAAAAAGTTAAAAAACCATACTATACCATTTACGTACTAGCACTGCAGGGAGGGTTGTGGACCCTGAGTGCATTCCCAAATAAGTGACAGGCCAAGACCTCCCTCACTTTTGCGTAACAGAGAATTACGAAGTACGAGATCTTCTTAGATCCCATGGGCTTACAAATAGGGAAATTGATAACTTCTGGATAGAAGTATTTGGTGTACCACTGGACGGTCTAGAAGACTTTGATATTGATTACGACCCTTTTGGGCCAGATCCATTTGACGATAACAATCCAGTCTCAGACGTTGATATGCCTGGAACGTGTTAGTACCTGCGCTAGCCCTATTCAGCTCCTGAGGAAGCCATTCGAGCCGAGTCAAAGCATCCTGCTCACAAATCGAAGTCCGTAGTGCCAGCAGTGCCCCGCCGAACGAAGGCCGAAGCTCGAGATCAGACAAAGTCTTCGATCCGGCCTCCTCGGTCTTAGCAGATATCCGAAACATCTCTCAGTCCCTAGACAGTCCCCGTTCCGCGCTACCGGCCACATTGCGACGACCTCAGTTCAGTCACTAGGGCCCCACCACATTGCAAATTCAGCAAAATGGGTTCCTGGTGCCTCGCCGACATAAGGACAGAATGATCACCACCCCCTCCATAGCCCCAGACTCGTGCACGTCAAACCAGCTGAAGCTTCTATGACTCGACCGATGCAGAGTGGAACGCCCTCGACCATACAGTCACTGACCCTACTTGAACGACTCGTGGCGCCAGCCCGTTCGTCGCTTGCGTCAAGGATATCCGATCGCGCCGAACCTCCGACAATAGATCCGGACTCTTCCATGATAGACGTACCTCCCAGCCCAGTCGAATCGCCAACGCACGACAACTTCGTTTCGTTCACCCCAGGGGCAGCCTTCTTGCGGCTACCAGTATCCGAGCGAGCCAGTATATCCATCTCGGACTCGATAGGAATACAATTCGGAGACTCGAGGACGGTGATGGAGGAGAGACGAACCATGTTGACGTGTCAGATCAGTGCTCGAGGAGGCTTAGAGCCGATGTTCCATGACCCGGACGAGGCATCTGCCTTGCGTACACCCAGGGACCCATACAGTCGAAGTCGGTTCCACCTCGAACTAATCAACAGCTCGGTTCGATTAGAAGAGCTCGCCTCCGCAGGAAGCGCCACGTTCGTCATCGGTCAAGTCGTATGGAGGATCATCACAGTCACAGTGCAGGAGGGCTACCGAAGGGAGATAGCATCCGGAGGACCACTAATCATTGTCGGACAAACCCTCGGACGATATGCGGTCATCAATCGAGAAGGCGTGCTGCATCGAGGCTCGTTCCAGCGCACCAGCTGATGCCATATTATTCAACCTGGCACGTAGCGCGACTTCCAGCGGAATTGACACACCATCCCCAGCTCGAGGACCTACTCTGTCACGAATACGAAGCCTAGAAGCCACGAAGGCATTGCAACGTAGGCTGTGCGTCGCTATCCAGTTACAGGCAGCTTCGACCGAGGTACCTGAGGATCTGTGGAGTGCCTGTTGGGTGTTGTGAACGTTGGCGATGTCGGCGGAGAAGTATTCCCAGTTTGTGCCTGGTGCACATGCTCGTTTCTGTTGTCATGGACCTATTCCCATCGTCGTGCTTCGATTGGACTTCGAGAAAATGGTAGCAAGTGGACTTTTACTATATTGCTGATGCTGGACACTGTTCCGAATTACCCTTTTTGATACTTTGTTTTATATATATATATGTACCTGTCTTAGACGAATGACAGAGAAGTCCTGACCTTTCTTCCCTCCCCTCCGAGTTCACGGTTCAAACTTTGGCCGTCTCCGAGTCTTGTCAAGGTCCCCAGTGTTGTCTCGTCCCAGTCTGTGCTCGCCTTGTCTCGACCTTTGCCCCCAGTATCTTGCGTAGCCTTCGACGTGTTTCCTCACCAGCCACACTCGTCCTCATTGCCTCACCCGTCAAGATTCGATCAGTCTTCAATCCTCGTTGCCCCCTTTGAAGTAACTCAGTACCACTTGCACTTCATTTATCACATAACCAGGTCCCCGCGTGCCTCGTATCTTCAGCCAAGTCTGAGAACCTCCTAGGACTCGCCCCCCTGTCATACGTGTTGCGCGCCAATCCCCCCTTCGTTATCTCCTATTCGTTTCGAACGCCGCCTTGGTCAATCACTGAAGGTGTGCTCGAGCACCGAGAAATTGGGTTTCTTTTGGGTTTGCCCGCCGCACAGCGCATCAACGTCCCCACGCTTCACACACCAACTGAGTCAACCGACTCCATACCCTCAATCACTGAGGTACAACATCAGTGGGAACCTGCACTGTTCCAAATTCTTGTCCCAAACCCCGCAACTCTAAATATCCATAGTCTATTTCATTCCGACGCTCAATACATTGGAGAAGTAGCGCCACCGTTCTCACCACCACCACCAGCATTCAGATCTCCATCGGTATCACAACAGTCAAGATCTCTTTCCCCATTTACACCACTGCCCCTCTACATTCCAATGTCCAATCAGGGAGAAGAGGATCTTACATCAGCGCAACTGTTACAGTTGCTGAATAATCAAAATTAAACAATTCAGCAACTCCAGGAGCAGCTATTATTACTCCAAACAAACAATGCTGCTGCAGCACAACAAGCAGCACTGCCACCGGCCACCCCGGCACCAGTAATCAATATACCGGAAGGGACGGTATTTAATATTCCCGCACCCACAGGAAATGGCTCGTCAAAAATAGATGTTGCCAAACCCCCGGTATTCTCCGGCAAGATGTTGGAAGTTACCAACTTCATCAATGGATGCCGGCTGTACATACAGCTGAAGATGGTTAGTGCTGAGGAAGAAGAAAAAATTCTCCTGGTACTGTCATACATGTCGGAAGGGTTTGCAGTAGATTGGAGGGACGATCTACTAGAAATGATAGCAGATGATGATACAGATGTACCGACATCCGTGGAACAATTATATAGGGATATATGGGTGGATTTTGGTGATACTGATGAACAATTGTTGAAAATCTCAGAATTGCACACCATGACACAGGGTGCACACACGTGCAAAGAACACATGCAGAAATTTAAAAAGGTTGCACGAGGGACAGGGTACCAGGGAAGGGCCCTAGTTGAAGAATTTAAAAGGAGTCTAAATGCAGGGCTCCAAAAAAGGATTATGGAAGCCGATGAAGTCCCGGCTAATATTGATGAATGGCATTGGAGGTCAGTCTGACTTGATCGACAATGGAGACAGGCAAAGAACGAGGAAAAATATTATTCCTCGCAGAACAGTAACTCCGCCAATAGGAGTGAAGGGACCAAAGGCCCAGATACGTCGAAGATGGTAGGAACTGGCCAGCCTAAACCCCGATGGAGATTCAATACAGCATTGGGATCAGCAAGTCAGAACTGATTGGGAGCTGGGCCCTCCGCAGGAAATAATACCAATGGATCAAGACCTGCAGATCCGAATGCCATGGATGTTGATAGAACACAGCGCCCACCAATGCGTTGTTACAAATGTGGAAGAATCGGTCACATTGCAAGAAATTGCTGATCCAGATTGGATATCCAAACAATGTCCTTTGAAGAAATGAAGGAATACTTCACAAAAGGCAAAAGTTTAAAAGAGGACGAGAGTCAGTAAGTCCTGTACTGAACTCTCTAAATAGGTATTCTGTATTAGAAAAAGAAGATGGACAGGTAGGTACGGAGGACTCAGAGACTTCAACAGTCTCTGAGACCACCCTGCAGGAAGTGGTCTCTAGTGCCAAAGCACAGGAGCGTGGCAGGGCGGATAAACCTGTGCTTGATTCTTCCTTATCAGGTAAAAGAATACTAAAAAAGGGACAAAAAGAATTTCTCGTTCGATCTATTGGTCAGAAAGACGAGATACTAATGGAAATAGGTCTAGAAACTCTAGATACACATGACCAAACAACTGAAACAGCATTGCTCGACTCTGGAGCAACAGGTTTGTCTATGAATACTAAATTCACTAATGAAAAAGGCTATAGATTAATTCCTTTGGATCGACCCATTCAAGTTAGAAATGTAGATGGATCTAACAATGAAGGCGGTATGATCACTCATGAAGTAGATCTAATCATGAGTTATAAGGGACATCAAGAATGAGCCACATTCGAAATATGCAAATTAGGCAAGACAAATGTAATCATTGGATCTACATGGTTACAACAACATAATCCAGACGTCAACTGGGTCACCGGTAAAATAGAGTTGACAAGATGCCCACAATCATGTGGACATAAACAAAGAGAGTGGACGAAGGAAAGACAAAAGAGGACAAAACAGGCGGAACATTGGGAAACCAATATGTACGTCTGGGAAAAAGAATGGGAGTTAAACTTTGCCTACTGGTTAGAACAAAAGGAGAAGGAAGAGCAGAAGTGGGATTTTCTGGATCAATGGAAACATCCAAAATTCTATAAGGAAGGAGAAAAATATGAATTTCTCCCATCTGGAATCAAATCAGACAACCCAAAATGGATTAGGGAGTTGAAAAAACAGGAACCAAAAGAGTTGGTACCACCGCAGTATCACAAGTATTTACACTTGTTTGAAAAAACTGCGTCAGAAAGAATGCCGGTTAGGAAACCATGGGATCATGCTATTGATCTCAAACAAGGTTACCAGCCAAAAAAAGGAAAGGTGTATCCTTTATCACCAGATGAACTCGGAGAAGTTCAAGATTTCGTTGATAATCAATTAAGAAAGGGGTACATCAGACCTTCAAAATCACCGCAAACATCGCCAGTGTTCTTTGTAAAGAAAAAGGACAGAAAAAAGAGAATGGTACAGGATTACTGTTATCTAAACGAATGGACGGTTAAAAATAACTATCCATTACCATTAATATTGGAACTTGTAGATCGAGCAGGACAAGCCAAACACTTTATCAGGACTACCCTTGCCATGACAGCTTAGGGCCCCAACAATAGACTTAAGAGGAGAGGAGATGAGAGTAGGGAAGAAACCCGAGAGAACTCGACTGAGGACTCTGGGTGTTACTTACTCAGTTTATATACTACAAAGGTGGTCTGTGCACCACTCTAATAATAGTAGCTACGCTGAGTAAGTATGAGTAAAAGAGATAACATAATTGGCCCCCATTGCTGCACATTGGTAAGCCTGAGTCATAGTCCATGAGTCATTGGTCCGGTAGTCCGTAATCTAATCTAATAGTTATCTAATCTAATTGTTATCTAATCTTAGCGCTGACTAGATAAGATAGACGCCAACCTGACTAAGATGTTTGGCTACAGCTATTGTAAAATACAAGAAAAAGAATAAAAATGTCTTAGAGATTTTGACCGTTGAGAACAGGTCATGACACCCAAAGCATTTTGGGCATGGCAATTATGCATGAGATGGAGAAAGGAGAAAAAAGGTGGACACATATCCTTTGAAGATTTTTAGTTTGTCTAGGAAGCTGAAACCTAAAAAGGGGGTACTGTCATGACCTGTTCTCAACGGTCAAAATCTCTAAGACATTTTTATTCTTTTTCTTGTATTTTACAAAAGCGGTAGCCAGCCTTCTATCCAAAGCCTTTGAGAATCCCCCCAACAAAGCATCTGCTGATGCACTGGAGTTCTTCTTGGTGCAGAAATGCCTGAGAGAGGAGTGTACTGTGAGCACAGCTGTATCCATACATGCCACCTTTGCGTCATATTGGGATAATATGTGAATATCAGTAACTCTGCTGCTGCCTTGATGAGATGATGGGGCTCACCAGACACTCCTCAGGGATGGTTCTCACTATTCTGGCGCATACTTGTATGACAACATGACTGGATCTGTCAAAGGGTGTCCTGCATGGGCTCAGAACATCAAATCGCTCCTAAAGGTCATCAAGTCCAAAGATCATGCAAGCAGACTCAATCACACTCACACCAAGGCCATTTCCATTGAGGATATGATGAAGGTGATGGACTGGTCTGAAACACAATGTCCCATGCATCAACCCCAAGTTGTGATGGTGACAGAAGGGGGACAGGACAAGCACTCAGTTGCATGGCATGGACTGATGCGGGCCTTCATGTCAACAGGCTTCACACTCTGGACAAGGTACATGGCAAGGCAGTACCAGGCTCCTGCACCCTGATGAGCAACAATTGTGGTGGCGGCACAGGAACTTTGAACTTTGTGAGCTGAAACTTGGTGACCTGACCCTCGGGCTCGTTAAACAAGGACAACTGTACAATGTCCCATACTTCACTGTGAATCTCAGCAATTGCAAGGGATGGATGCTGAAGATTTGCAGCTGAAACAATGGTGATGGTGGTTACTATGGTCCATTCAAAGGTATTTTCATCATGGGAGTTCCATGCTTGAGCTGATATACAATTCAAAATCATCTAGATAATGCATATCAGATCTTTAAGCAGGACATACATGCTATCAACATGTATGCTCATCTCCTTGCTTGGCTTGATTACATGAGAAGAAATGTTGATCATGAATTGGAAGATAAGGACTATGTCTTCCCATATATTGCATCAAATGGGCTGATCCATCCTGAGTGGTCCATGTCACATGACAAGGTCCAGAACCTTATCAATGAGTTCACATCAAAGGCTGGTCTGACCAAGCACTACTCAATGCACTGTTTCTGGAGAGGTGGCTTGCAGTACCATTTCATGAATGCACCACTCAGAAAATGCTGGTCAATGACCAAGATCAGATGGTGGGGTGGTTGGGCAGCTGGCGATGTTGAATGACCTTCACCCCAAATACCCCTAAGTATAGCCTTCAACATGGCTATCACCAGTTTGACCCTTGGAGGGTTTTTCTTTTTCTTTTATTTCTTTTATTTACATATATTAGATTACAGTCTATTACACAAACATGTACATACACTAAAAGTGTATATAAGACCTGTAGATATCCAATATACGTCCAGTTGCTCTTTCTTGCCTACCAGCATGTGAGTATCTCCTCTCTATGAGAGTAAGACCTGGAGAGGTCTCTGGTCACTGTCTCTGACAGTGATACAATACTCTTGTCATCATGGATGTATGACTCAATGTCTAACGGACATATGAGCTCATCGTTCATGACAGTGACAACCACTGAGACAAACTGTGTCTAACAAACATACAATTGCTGCTCAACAGGTTATGGGCCCTGGTAAGCCCGTCATTGTTGTCAATGGTGACAAAACATGTCTCAAGGACATGATCAACAACAATGAAAAACTTTCATATTTTTCAAAAATTTACTTTTATGAAACAAAGACACTAATAAAATCATATCTTCTCCATATTGGATCTTGGTCTATCATCAACCTCTCATTTCCCAAACCATCTCCTCCTGCCAATTCTGCCACCACTGCAGTCACTGCAGAATACAGAAAAGAACTTTGTGAATGGCAAAAACTTAATGACTCTGGTCTAGGTGCACTATGTCTCAAAGTTTCAGATTCCATCAGGTGACACATTGCCACTGATGATCAGCTACTCTCAGCATGGAACACATTACAGACGAGCTATAAAGGACTACTCCAGCATTCATCTTTGATTGTTTTCAAAAAACAGTCAAATTTCAACTCTCAGGGAAAGATCCTGTACCTGAGATTGAAAGACTAGGGTCTTATTTTGCACAACTCACTGAGGACAAAGTCAAGATCCCTGATTTCATGCAGGCTCTCATACTCGCAGCAGCTCTTCCCAAAGAATGGACTGCCGTCTCTACAGCTATGTTCCAATTATATGGAACAGAAAAATTTACTTTTGAAATCATCTCCAACTCCATCATCAGAGAATACTGGAGAAGTTATGCTATGAGACAGCAATACAATTCCAGGGACAAAGTGAATAAAATCAGTGGAGTAAAAAGGAAGGAAAAAGATGCGACATGGAATAATCAGAAAAAAGATGACAACAATCAGTGTCAGGGTTCTGATGAATCCAAAGAACAAAGACCTTGCCCTCACAAGGGTTTCAGAGGCAAGGGAAAGAAATGTGCCCAAGAAGCAAATGTTCCTCCTGAATCTGATCAGGAGCATAATGCCATTGAGATCATATCTCTGGCTCTTTCCATTGTGGCATGAAACATACAAAACTGCATGTTTCCACCAGCTGCCCAATTCATGGGTCAGTCACAAACCCAAAAGGGTGTATGGAAATGGTCTAATGAGACCAGAATACCACTTGCCAAATGCATCAGCATCACACCTATGATGGAAACATTGAAAATACTTGATACCATCACAAAAGATGAAATATCTTTTGAACCACCTCTGAAACAAAAAAGATCTGACATAGATCTTGAATATTCTACTGTGGGAAATCCACAAGACATTTTAGAAGAAATGCTATTTGAGGACAGTGATAAAGATTATGACATCCCAATGGATCCCTTTGACGAACCAATGGATCCATTTTTGATGATGATGCTGTAAGCCTTGGTGACGAGTTAAGTCATTCATTTGTCAATAGAGAAACTACTAAATGCTTTTCACAGCAAAATGGTAGTATAAATGTATATAACAAAAATATACATTATTTTTCTCATTGCAATAATTGTGCAAAATGTAAAGAAAATGAGTCGTCATGGATTTTAGACTCAGGAGCATCATTGCATTTTACACACAATCAAAATGACTTTCTATATTATTGACAGCTAATTGATCAAAGGTTTGTACAAACTGCTGCTAAAGAAAAAACTTTACAGATACTAGGCGTAGGAGCTGTTATGATCAAAATTACTGTTAATGGAAAGGCAGACATAAAATTGATCAGGCCTGTCTTTTATATTCCCAACATGGATACAAGATTACTCTCCATGGGAACCTTCCTAAATCAAGGGTACTCCCTTTCAGGAAATAAAGATCATATCGATCTAATTAAAGAATCTTCAATAATAAGATTCTCACCACATGAAAAAGGACAAACCATATGTTAGACTCCGAAATTCATAATGATTCAATAAACATTGTGACACAAAAACCTGATTTTCACATATGGCATAAACAATTGGGACATCCACAAGATGCAGTAATCTGAAAAGGAAATTTTCATTTAGATGGATTCCCAAATATTCCAGTTCCTAAACAGAAACAAATATGTTCAGGATGCGCAAAAGGAAAAATGCAAAGTAAATCATTTCCAGAATCACAAAGTAGAGCATCGTCTCCTTTTGATTTAATACATTCAGATCTTAAAGAAATTTCAATGATATCATATCACAAATACAAGTATTTTGTGATGTTCATTGATAATTTTTCTGGACATTTATGGATTGGTTTATTAAAAAAGAAATCCAATATGGAATCTTCACTGAAACAATTAGTTGCATTAATAAAAAACAAATATGGAATATTGCCAAAGAAATGGCGGTTTGATGGAGGAAGTGAATTCACTAAAAGTGAAAAATATCTTAAAGATCTTGGAATTGAGATCCATAAATCACTCCCATATATGTTACAACAAAATGGCAGAGCTGAACAAATGAATCAAACTATTTGGGAAAAGTCACAATCCCTTAGATTTGACGCCTGCTTACCACAATCATGGTGGGAATTTGTGCTTGAACATGCAGCATACCTATATAATAGGACTCCCATAGCTCGCAATAAATGGCAGACACCATATTTTCTTATTGAAAAGAAAAAACTGAATGTATTGGATTTGCAAGTATTTGGATGCCAAGCTTATGTATATATTCCTGCTGAACACAGACAAAATAAGCTTGAAGCCAGATCAAAGATGATGATCTTTCTGGGATATAAAAATGGAATGAAAGGATATAAATTTATGAATCCTGAAAATAATACCATTTTTATGGGAACAACAGGAGTCTTTGATGAAACAAAGTTTCCAAAATGTCAAAACTCTGATCTAATTCCCACATTCCTCAATCCAGAGGAAGAGTTTGAGGATCTCATGCCAGAAATACCTCATGAAACGTCTAAAGAACAAAATACATCAGATGAAGAAGAAGATTCATCAAAGTCAGATAGTGATAGTAACTCATCTGATGAATCTAGTATATCTCACAAAGGAAAGGGATCTGATGGTTCAGATGACAATTCAGGAAGTGATGATTCAGATAACTCTGGAAGTAATTCTGGAAGTGACAATTCAGATGATCAAAGAGAAATTGAAGAAGATTTATTTGCTCCTTCAAGACCCTCATCTCCAGGTCCATCGAGACCAACTAAAAATAGATGACCAGTCAATCAACCAGATAATGTCTATGGAGATAAAGATCCAGTCAAAATTGAAAAAATTGATAGAAGAACAAAATTAAATCATTTCATGATTAATAAATTATTATTGTGTGAAATTCCTATCAAAAAAACAGCAAATACAGCTGTACCTGAACATCATCATGAAACATTTTGCTTACCAATCAGCAAACAAAAGGATTGGATAATGACTGAAAAGAAAGAATGGGATATGCTCATCAAAAGAGGTGTCATAAACATCTACAACATCTCCTTGAAGGCTGAAAGGCTATAGGTTGTAGATGGGTTTATGTCCAAAAAGACGATGGACATAAAAAAGCTCATCTAGTTGCCCAGGGTTTTTCCCAAATAGATGGCATTGAATACGATGAAATATTCTCACCAGTAGTAAGATATGAGACATGTTGACTCATACTTGTACTTGCAGCACTAGAAAATCTACATGTATTATTTCTAGATGTGACTGCTGCTTTTCTATATAGAAAACTGGATGAAGAAATTTATTGAAACAACCACAAGGTTTTATAAATAAAGATAAAAAAGACATGGTATACAGATTGTATTGTGCACTTTATGGATTAAAACAAGCTTCTTTAGCTTGGTGGAAATCATTGGATGAATCAATGGAAAAAATGGGCTTTATACAAATACATTCAGATGCAGGTATATTTGTTTTTAAACAAGGATCCAACATTGTCATAGCAATAATCTATGTTGATGACTCAATGTTTTTGGGATCTAACAGAATCATAACATTGCGTAAAAAGCAAGAATTTATGAATAGATGGGAATCTAGAGACTTAGGAGATCTCATCGATGGTCAAACAAAAAACTTTTTATCCTTCCAAATAAAGAAACAGGGAGATAAAATTACCATCAATCAAAAACCCTATTTGCATAAAGTAATTCAGAGACTAGGAATGAGTGATGCTATGCATATGAACACTCTGCTTCCTACTGGATATGAACCAATGACAAATGATCAACCACTAGATCATACAATTAGATCACAATATCAATCAGTTATTGGATCATTATTATATTTAATGATCAGAACAAGACCAGACATATGTTTTGCTGTAATAAAAATGTCCCAATTTTCAGCAAATCTGTCATCAGATCATTTAAAACATGCAATAGGAATGGCTAGATATCCAGCTAAAACTGCAGATCTCTTTATTAAATACAACAGATCTTTGAGATCTGGCCTAATGAGCTATACTGACTCAGATTGGACTTCAGATAAAAATGATTGACATTCTACATCTGGATTCTTTACTCTTTTATCAGGAGGAGTAGTATCTTGGACATCAAAAAAACAGAAAACAGTGGCACTATTGTCAACAGAGGCTGAATATATGGCTTTATCTGACTGTGCTAGAGAAAACAAATGGATAAGATCAATACTAGGTGAAATCCATTTTCCCATAACAATTGCACCAATCTATGGAGATAATATGGGATCTCTATTTATTGCAAATAACCCTGTTACTGAAAAATGCTCCAAATAAAATATCATTTTATACAAAAACTCATAAAAAAGAAAGAGATAGAATTATGATTCATTCCAGGATTTGAAAATCCTGCTGATATTCTGACTAAAAATCTTGGTCGAGTATTATTTGAAAAATTCACACCAATGTTAGGTTTATCAGAATCATTAAATTGATTACTGATGGCCCTGGAGTAGGGCCTTAAACTGCTTCATTTTACTGTTGTAAAGAAACCAGCCTATCACTGTACAGACTTGTATAAAGCAGAGCAATTCTTGCATTATGGGCAAAAATAAAAAACCATGCAGTAAAAAACAAACATTATACACTATTGGAGGACACTCCAATGTTGAACACACATGCAACAAATCATGTCGCTGCTGCCCTGACCCACCTCCACTTCCACCTCCACCTAAACCACGACCTAGGATCACCTATGATCCTGCCATAGCCGTATGGATGGATCAGGCTCTACAAGGTCAAGATCCATGGAAGTTTCCTCCTAAAATGTTCTGGGCATGGAAAATAAAGGAGAGATGGCTATGTGAGGTCATATTTCTCTCAATCTGTTATGAGAGAAGTTTGTTACTAATCAGTACATATCTGTACAGATTATGGGGGGGTGTTGAATGACCTTCACCCCAAATACCCCTAAGTATAGCCTTCAACATGGCTATCACCAGTTTGACCCTTAGAGGGTTTTTTTTTCTTTTATTTCTTTTATTTATGTATATTAGATTACAGTCTATTACACAAACATGTACATACGCTAAAAGTGTATATAAGACCTGTAGATATCCAATATACATCCAGTTGCTCTTCTTTGCCTACCAGCATGTGAGTATATCCTCTCTATGAGAGTAAGACCTGGAGAGGTCTCTGGTCACTGTCTCTGACAGTGATACAATACTCTTGTCATCACAGACATATGACTCAATGTCTAATGGACATATGAGCTCATCGTTCATGACAGTGACAACCACTGAGACAAACTGTGTCTAATGGACATATGATTGTTGCTCAACAGGTGAATGGGTTGGTGGGCAAAGAAAGGTTCAATGGAACAATGTCAAGGCTGACATGATCAAACCTAGGTTGACATGATGATGCAATATTTATTAGATGCCCTGCAAAGGCACGAGAACAATTTCAGCAATGCCCTATGCCCCATTCAGAATGATGCAAGGCAAAGTTTTATGGGCAGCGATCAACTTGTAAGCCAGCAACCTCAGAAGAGGTAAATGCATGGGGGTTGACAATCCTGACTGCCATCAGTGCAGCTAGTAACACACAGGCTAACACTCACACAACTCAACCTGTCACACAAGCCGCAAATCTCCCAGACTCAGAGTCAGCACCTCCAGTGCCAGCCAGCCTCTCACCAACCAAGGACAACCCCTTGCCAGTCCCATTGCCTGGCATGCACATCCCTGATCTACAGCAAGGAGAGTGGAGGAGGGCCCTTCAACAGTGGTATGATGGTGAGCCAGGCCTCAAAGCACTCAAAGACTGGGAGCCATGCGAGTATCAGGGGAGGAGGAAGAAGGAAGTGGCAAGCAAGCGCCACTCAAGGTATCTCATGGGAACAGTGAGTAGCCAGCCCACTGAGAAGTCAGCTCCTTCCTGACAAAATTACTAGCCTCGGCAAGGACAAAGCCTGGTTCCTATCAGTCTACCCCGAGGCCAACAAGACCATGAAGGCATTGGAGGCTGCAATCTGCCAGCAACATGGCCTGAGGCACAAGAGTAAGAACAGCACTCCAGAGGAGTGTGATGGCCGCCGCCAACTACCAGCTGCCAGGGAGCAGGCTCGTTCAACTGGGTCGTGACCAGCACTCCTATAGGGCTCTGTCTAGCACCATCAGTTTAAATATTACTACTCCAACTTATAATTGTCGTCGTCATCCTCAGTTACTGGCACCATCCTATTTTTTACTCACTGTTTAATTGTCCTAGTGGCTAATGCTCTGGTAATTTAATAAACTTGCTAATCAGTTTTTCGAAGCTTTAATGGAACCTACCTGAGCAAGCCAACTCAGTTCAGCACATGAACGGATGGCAGGCGCCAGCCTGAGAAGATGCCGAGCATTTTTCAGATGAAAGCATGCACACACATGCACAGTATGATTGCGCTGGTTGACACTTTGACCAGCTCGCAGGAACTCATCCATCTCCTCTCTCTCTCAAGGCAGGTACCAGCCTGAGGGTGCACTGAGCATTTTGATGAGGAGAATGCGTGCACGCACAGTATGATTGCGCCGGTCGAACCTTCTACCAGCTCGCAATAACTCATCTCTCTCTCGGGGGTTCGATCGATGATCACTGTACAGGGAAAGGCAGGGAGGATCAGTCAGGCTAGTCATTGTGTTATTACATACTCATTATCGCGCTTTCAGGGTCAACAGAGGTGGGGAACGGGGTAAAAAAGGGAGGGATGTATGTTTATCAATGCTTTGTCAGCCATATCCATGCCTATTACTATATATGGCAATGCCACAGCCATAACTCGTGGCGTGCATCCATGGATTACATGGATACCATGTGGATATCCACTGGCTTCTACAACACTGTGTCACAATGAGACGGTCCTTGGATGCCAAGGACTTACCTTGCGCGATATAGTAATAAACACCAGGCTGTATATTAGCCAGACCATAGTCAACGACTACTAGATCAACAGGCGAGCTGGAGATGTGGCCTTCTCTGCCATAGATTGTGAATCCAACATAGCGCAACCAGGCAAGAGGAAGTAAAGCGAATCGCTGACATGCACCGACAGGAATGGATAGTACATGATGGTATATATCATTGAATGAGATATGGAGCTCGACATTTGCGGCCATAATGGGGGCAGTTGAGAAAGATGATGCTCGACGCAGGCAAGCGCTTCATTACTTCTCACGCTGTTACCTAGATGGCGGTCAATCCAAACCCTGGGACCGCAAGCCATTCCAACCTCCGTCGATTGATCGCTAATCCCTTGAACTACCAGAACATCACCCGAAGGTATGCGGGCGGACTGATACTACTCGTCATCTATGGCTACGAAGCGGCTATGGAAGACGACAAGTTTCTGAAGCAGGGCGAGGAAACCCTGGAGCTTCTCGCCAATGAGGTTGTGTCCAATGGCAAGATCTGGGCTGTCGACGTCTTGCCATTTTTGCAATTCCTCCCAGACTTCTTGCCTGACATGGGCTTTAAACGTAAGGCTGTCGAGTGGAGAGCGAAGATCGAAGAATTTGTTGACAAGCCTTACGAATACGTCAAGAATGCCATTTGCCAGCGTAGAAAACTGGTTGTTGGGAACGACCGTCTTCCTTCATTTGAAGATAGGTCACGATTACCTTATGGTGTGCTTCTTGGGCTAATTAGCTCTGTGTACGAGAAGACCTGATATGCCCTCCGCTTCAGTGGAAGCTGTATTACAAGAGACGGCGATGGAGTGTGTCTATTCCGCTCGGTAAGAATTCCATGGTTTGCTTTTGAGTGAGTCCCAAGCTGTCTAGGCTTGCCTCATCGCCTAATGGACGACGACATTCACAGGGGCATGTATATTCTCTGGTTAGAATGTTACACATGGCAATTACCTGTAATGAGGAATTGTATCCTGATCCACACACAATCAAGCCTGAGTGTTTTCTAGGGTTGGCCGAAGATGTTCTTCAGCGTCGACGGAATGTGCGGAACCATGTGTTTGGATTTGACCGAAGGTATGTCGATGCTGCCCCTGACGCCGAGGGTTTGATTCAGGATGCAGACAATATCCCGGGGGAAATCTTGTCGATTCTTCCGTTTGATTGCTGATAGCATGTATGATTGCGACATTGAACATCCGAAAAGTCGTGGACGAACATGGCAAGGTGGTCGAGCCGGACTACACGTTTGATAATCCTGTTTTCAGGACACCTTCTCCATTCAAGTGCGACATTAGACCGAGGTCCGACAGGTATCCTGTGCTGATCAAATAATGCGAGACGGTCGGCTCTTGGACAAGTACTATGAGCTTGTCGACCTGCACGCACGTTGGGTACCCTTCCGGGATCTGTATTACATGCAATACTATTGGAGTGCAGAGCGACAACTTTGTGGCATGTGCTACAGCGACAGTAATAATCCGGATGTATACTAGTTTGTCATTTAAATTCTGGTGTACAAGAATGTTACCACCTTTCACCAATTCTTGAGCCGTGTTGTGCTTTTTCTGGACTCCGGACGTCTCCGCTTCCGGTGCGGGTACACTCATTTTCTACGTCATGGCATGGGTACAGGCAATGTACTTGACGACAATTCTTGATACAACTATGCATGGAAACATGCGTAACTCCCACCCTGCCAGGAAGCTACGAGAACTAAGAAAAGTCTGCGACAGTCGTTATTGCCCGACTGAGCTCGTAATCTTATATTTATCACTCAGCCTGCAACAGCAACATGTTACAGAACATCTATAACACACAATATTATCCAAACAGACCCTTACGTCTCTATGCTTCTTCGTTCACCAAATCTTGTAAAATCGTTCGCCCCTTTAGAATGCCTGCAATAGATCTGCTTGAAATTTCTGTCCCAGCTGTCTTCAGCTTCTTTCTAGCTTTATGCAACCTGTTCTCCTTGTCCCCAAACACGCCCCTATCCCCGTCGTCCACGGCAAGGCGTTTGTTAGATGTGCACGAGATCGTTTGACTTGTAGACTTGTCCAGTGACGCATCCTGGTCTACATACATCGAGCAGCTGCTCGCGGCAATGAATGCATGGCGATGGACATTCTCAGCACCGGGAGGAAGCTGTAGAATCCATCCATTCCCTTCCATCAACTGGAAAAAATCATCCAGTAGTTGAAGCGCTTGCAAGGTAGACCGCGAGCCAAAAATAATCAGCTTGCGGCGCGCCCGCGTGAAGGACACGTTCATTCGTCTCCAATCTTTCACAAGGTCACCCGTCTGCGACGAAAAAGATTACAAATCAGGTATTACACCCATGTTAATGCACTCACATGCCCAGCATCGTTCGACCTGACCATCGAAATGATGATACAGTCCTTATCTCGGCCTTGACTTCTATCCGCAGTCAGGATTTCAATCCCCGGCCGGTGGCGCAACAGCTGGGATATGAGCTTGATCTGTTGCCTGTATAACGAAATAATGCCAATCTGGTCTTCGCCCACGCCGCTCTGGAGAAGAGACTCGACAGTTTGACACACCAATTCAGCCTCAACGATGTTTTGCACGAGATCCCCGGCGCGCGAGTCTTTTGCCGGGACGAGATCTGTATTGACAAAAACTGCTTTCGTCCTATCAACTCCATGAGCTGTGGGTCCTAATCAGAGATGAAACCTGACTTGCCTTGGCATCAACAGCCGTCTAAGCCAACATGCTTCATTCTCGCTTATCCCGTTACGCTCCAATTCAAATTGGGCGAGACATCCCTGACTAGTCCGATGCAACCCGTTAACAAAAGACCAGTTCGCAACCTCCAAACTTTGCTTTGCTATCTTGTTGGTACCACATCTGAGCCGATCGCCGTAAATAAGTTTGTTTGAGAGCAGCATGATATCCCTGTTCATCCTATACTGCTGTGCGAGCTCGACAATGGCACCTGGATGAGCATCCGACAAACGCCGGAAAAGCGAGATGTCAAGCCCACCACGACGCGCAATGGGATTGCGGACCTAAAAAAATCATCAACGCGAAAATGAGCACACTAGCACCTGTGCATACCAACGGTGGCAGTTGGAAATGATCTCCAACTAACACAAATGTATCTGCGAATCGTAGCGGACCAAGGCAAGTCGGCAGAGTGATCTGTGACGCTTCGTCCACGATGCAATAGTCAAACCTGCGTCGATTGAAGAGGGCGCTAGCCACTAAAAGTGAGTAACTAGTAGATGCGCGTATAGGCTCCATACGCACTGGTCGATCGACAATGATGTCGTGGCGATGACTGGAGGCGTCATCAACTGTCCTTCAAGCTGTTCGATCGTCAGAGCGCGCTCGCGCGCAGCAAGTGTGTACTTCTGAACTTGAGGATGTACCTGCGTTAAAAACGCGTCTTCAATATGAAAATTCATTCGCAGTAGGCTCGAAGCTGACCTTGTCGACATTACCAATTCTCAAAACTTCAAAGTCACACATCCCATTCCCATTCATACTGCCCATCGAATCCATCTTGAGCAATATAGTGTCAACAGCCGAATGGGTGTACGACGTTAATAGAACTGTCTTGCCAAGCTGGACCAAAATGCAGATGAGCGCAGCGATGACCGTCGTCTTCCCTGTCCCTGGCATTCCATGGACCAATGCATAATCTTGCGCAGAGATGATCTTTCGGAGTGCTTGTATCTGGGTTTGGTTGAGACCCCAGGTAATTTGCTCCTTCTTCTGTGCACATGGAGCTCCGCTAGGTTTTAACGCTGGCCTGCTTTCCACTAGCAACTTTTTCAGCATTTTCTTAGCCCCCTGCGGAACGTCCTTGTGGAACAACGGTGCTTTCAGATCGACTATCAATTCCCGCAAACGCTTATTCCCTTCGTCGACGTAGAACAACTGGGTAAGGTTGTTCCGCATCCTGCTCATGCCACCAAACAACTCATCTCGATCGATGCGAAAGACGAGGGTGTCATTGTGGTCACTTCCCATATGAGCCAGCTTCATTTTCACCGAATCCAGGGAAAGATCGTGGTCCACGCCAACGGTAACGTTGGTGGCTGTAAGCTTGAGCACGTAGCCTCGAGCAAGGGCGAGGAGATGTGGCTCGACTGATACAGTGATTGCGTCGCCCACGCTTATATGGCCGTTCAAGAGAGACGGTTGTTGTTCAGATCTCGTACCAGGCGGTAATAATAACAGATCGTCGGGCTCCTATCTTCCATGTTAATTGCGCGAAATTTCAAATGCGGACACTCACCGAATGTCCTGTTGTACTCCCGTACGTTGGCGATCGAACAAACCGGTAGGTTCTTCTATGAATTTTCGCAACATTAGCAGAGTTTACAGTAGCTACTCCATCTGCTTCTGCTATGTCATCTCTTACGTTGACTGGTCCTTGTGACGAGACCCCGTATTCCGTGGCCTCAAATGTAGCGTCCAGCGCCATTCCTGCAAAGCATCGACCTTTTCTTTCACGCTCTTTCGCTCCTAATGTCCATAGCTCTTTCTTAAATCTTGGACAATCAGTAAATTTGATGCGAAAAGTATGTTGAACTCATTCACCTTGTGATATCACGTTCTTCATATGACAACAGCGCTTCCCAGTTCTTGAAAAAGTCACAGTGTGAAGCGGACAGATGCGATGTCTTCAGCCCGTATGTATCAGCAATAGGCGAATCATGATCAATGACATTCTCGACGGCCTGGAATATGTTAGGGCAATGTCTGGGCTACTAATGATGAAAACGCACCTTGCGATACAGCATGCAAGTATCAAGAACATAACATTTCTTACATGTCCGTTCATTGTCAATGGTAGGAGGTAGAAATGGTTTCCCTGATGCGACAATCTTCTGCGTATCAGCATTGCTCTGTGCTACTCCTGCTAGGGCTTCCTCGTCTTCATTATCCTCCCCGTCATTATTGGCCTTGGTTCTCGTCATCATCCACGACGCCAACTCGTTTCTCGTCGTAATGAGTGCGCGTACTTCATTCCTGCTCCTCGGAACACGTACAACCTCTTCACTTTGGGTGTAATAGAGAAGACCGGCAGGTACATCCGAACCGTAGCGTTCTTCAGCCAGCAGAGTATACAACATTGTTTGGGCACGATGTTCAGTGCCGGCATTTGCGCGACCAGTTTTGATTTCGAAAGGAGTTGGACAGGAGCTCAGTAACTCGATCTTGGATGGAGAGGCAGAAGGCGCGCTGAAAAAAAAGTTTGCACGCGCCGAGCCCTGGGCGAGCTTGGTGCTTGCAGCGGTATGGGCAAAAACAGTCGCGTCGAGCTTTCCTCGAAGTCCGTATGTAGGCGACCAAATGTCTTCTTCAATGTCGAGGACATCCGCAATTGCTAGCAGAGAAGGTGCATCTGCGGCGGTGTCGCGGGTATTTGTGACCACAGCTTCTGACTAAGAACAGATCAGAAAATTAAATTACGAGCCAATTACAATACCTTGGGTGTTTGGGATAAATACTTGGCCGCAAATGCTTGTAGACCTTTTGAGCGTTCACGAAGCTCTCGCCGAGCTTCACCAATTGAAGTGTCGATGCGGACGAGGTCCATGAGGCCATTGGACAAAACTTGCTCAATCTGTTCATCGATGTAGGAGACTTCCCATTTATTTTCGCTTAGGCATGTTTGCATGACTTCATGGAGCATGTTACCCCAAACTAGAGCAGGAGTATAATCGGTAGAAGAGCGTACCAAACCTGAAAGAAGAGGTCTGCGCCGACATTGGGAAGCGGTTGAAACGGCGGTAATTGTGATGAGGAGGTCTGGATGATGGATGATGAAATTGTCCTTTGAGCTAATAGTGATTGACAGAGGTATATCACGAGAAAACGGAAGGGGCTGCGTGAAAGATCCAATGGTATGAATGATGTCGCCCAGCGTGATGCGCGAATGAGCCCAGTCATCTTGCAATATGACGGTGCGAGACCCTGGCTCGCCACTCACGGAGACTGTCAGGACCTGGGCGCATCGCGTCAAGAAGGGTGAACAAACGAGCGGGGATGTACGCACTTTTTGATATCGTCCGTTGGGGTATATATCTTCGATATGGACAACAGAACATCTGGTACATTCTGGCAGTTCGAACAGTGACTGAGATTTCTTTGTTGTGGAGAAGGCGCCGTCCCAAATCAGCGGTGATCCTAACGGAGAGCTACAGGCAAATGGCTTCTTTGACTTGAGGGGGGAATGGTCTGGGGTGGGCACTGCACGCCAGAAGGAGTCGTCGAGGTCGGCTACGAGCGTTGCGAGTGAGTCCTCTTCGACCAGCATCTCGACCCGCTCAGCGACGCGCATTGTCACGCACGCGTAACGTCACAGTGACACGATTCAGGTCCTAAAATAATATTTGTTCTACTCGATGGACGGTCTGAGAGAGGCATGCGTTCACTTCAGTAGTATTCAGTAACACTACTGAGGACACTCAATTCGACCTAGGAATTTAACCGTGGGTGCTTGATTATGGCAGTCGTCGAACTATTTTTAGCCAATACGCTTCCACAGTAACCATAGACGTTGCGAACAGCCGTTCAATATCGCGCGCCTCACACAGGCTTGGTTCGAGCTATTTGCTGATTGTTCTGACTCTTACCACATATGGCTATTCAAAATGCCTCTTTTGTGCCAATCGACGGTGGCCACACACGTAACCATGCTTGCCTCGCGGTTTGATGTCTTTGTTCAGGAAATATTTGGATTGGTCCCTGAAAAATTACCATGAAAGTAAATTAATCCAGAACCTGGGAGGTCACCAATCCCACAAAATTGCCCTTATTCGCAAGTCTGTCGCTTTGCTGTGTCTCATTGACCTGCCGGCAACCGCTCCGAGCAGAGTAGCTGTGTCGCCCGCCAAACTCCTGCTAAACCAAGTAATTGAAAAACCTGGGCGAAAACCAATCCGTTGCTTGAAAGGACGGGGCGCCCTGCCTTTAAAATGGGTCGGGAAAGCGGATGGAATCCCCACTTCGCATCCTCTGGAAAGCGTACTCTTCCCTCGAACTACCTGCTTGACGCTCATCGTCTCTCCGCGCCAATCTATCACTGTTATTATTGTTGAACGCGATCATGCCCCGTGCTCCGAGAACAGTTAGTGTCCCAGTTATTGTTATCGGATTTCCTTTTCTAATGTAATTATCAAGCGCCAAGTGAACACTACTCCCTGCGCTGAATGCCAGCTGGTCGTCAAATATAAGAATGACATTGCACGGCACATGAAAAATCACGCGGAAAATAAGGAGGAGTTGTAAGTGTCATAAGCCTTCCGTTGTAATGAATCAAACTGACTATCTTTTCAGGATGATCCGGTGCTCGTATCCGGGCTGCGAATACAAGAATCTGCAGAAGTCGAATGTCGTTAGCCACACACGCAAACAGTACGTGCAGCCTTGCATATTTTTTTTTCCAAATCGCAAGCTGAACTTCGCAACAGTGGTTTCTCGAAAGCTTATCCCTGCCCATTCCCGAACTGCACATACTTCACATTATATTCGCGGTCCTTGACGGAGCACATGCTAGAAATCCATGGTTACGTGCGCAGTCCCCGCAAAAAAAAGTCTAAAAAAGTCCACAAACCTGATCCCGGTTGCTTGACCGACCGTGACCTCTTCAACCTTGAACATGGAACCGTCAAGAACGGAGAATCTTCTTCTCTTGTACCTGATATCGGACTTCCACTCTCCGACGAGATACTGAGCGTTTTAGCAGAGTGCAGCGGCAGCTACCAGCAACAGCCTCTGCTGCACACCGAGGGCGCGCCTCCTCAGCTGATGCCCGGGCAGTTTCCCTTTTATCAATCTCAACCATTCTATTCTCCCGTGCCCAACAATTATATAGGACCAGCCTATTGCCCTAACATGTATGCGCCCGCGATTGCCTTGAATGGCATCACAATGCCATCTATCATTTCTTCCGACGCCTACTATGTCCCAGGCCCGGACCAGATGTCGGTACAACAACAGGTTCCTGTACCGATGATGAATACACCGTTCCAGATTTCCCCTCATCCTTCACCCACTTCCTCTTTCTCGTCCTCCAGCTTTCCGGATAGTGGCACAGACTTTCCTGCCGAGCTTCAAAGCCCATTAACGCCTCTATCGCTCCATGACCTCAAATTGGACGCGTTTTGCGAGTCAAGCTATCCAAACTCCTTGCCGTCTATGGGTCTCTCTACTGCATTGGAGAACCCTTCCTTTCCCACAGATTATACCAGCTTCATGGCAGGCTTCACGCCTGCCGGGCCTGTCCCGTGGTTTGGTGATGCGAGCTTTGCTCCATCGACAGACTTCAATTTCGGGAGCTATAATATGCCAGTGTCTGCACCAGCGCAAGAATACAACTTTGATTTTAATCAGTTTCTATGAAAAACCTTCCATACTACACGTACACTCTGTTCCTCTCTCTCTCTTCCTCTCTCTCTCTCTTATATAACTATTCCGTCCAGTACTTTTTTCATTCGGCTTGGATTGTTACAACCACGGAACATACTTAATACCACTGTAGAACTATTTGGTCATGTTTGTACATAGCATTTGAGAAAGTCTTGCGACCGCTTTGTCCAACACTTGTCACCGACTTTTCACTCGGTCCAATAACACATCTCTGGATGTCATGGATAACGGCTTGTCGGAAGACCGCACCGTAATCCGCGAACCGCTTGCAAGAATGAAGACAATCATTGCACTACGCGTGCCAGATAGACCGCTTTACTTCACTTTTAGCCTGCAATCGGGGTTAGACAACATCCGCTGCGGTGACATGTGGCATTGTCAAAAATTTCCTGTGCAATTTTGCAAAATTTCTGTTGTCCGGCTGGAACTCAACGGTCGGGTTCCGATTTGTCTGATTCAAAAAAATGATAAATAGAGGAACCGTCTCTACTCGACACCACTCAACCACTACAACACTGGCGTCCGTCACGCAGTCTCTAAACGTTTCTAAGCTGTCCAACTCAGAAACTCACGTCGTTCTCGGCTGCTTTCCGTTTTCTGGAGACCAACCGACCCTAATTAATCAGTGAGCTGGCACGGTCAAGCGAGGATTGATTATTTACATAACTAGGTAAGTCCATACTTGCGTCAATATCGAGCACTATAACCCTTGCTCTTCTCCCCAGGATTTTCTGCAATGGCAGCCAAAGACGTCAAAGACCTTGACTCGTCTTCTGCGAGCGACCTCGAATCCCGCGTCGACATTCGCAAACTTTCTTCCCTCGAGCGTATTCAGGCAGCCTTCCGGAAGGTTGATTCCATTTAAGAGGGGCGAAGGCGCAGTTACAAGACGAACTTTCAGAAAAGGAGGACAGCAGCTTAAGCGCACTTGGTATTTGGTCACACACTAGTATTCAGCATGCTCTACAGCGCCTCAACACGACATCTGATGGCCTCGAGTCTTTACAGGCGCAGCAGTTGCTGAAGACGATAGGGCCTAATGAACTGTCGAACGTTAAACCTCCAACTTGGTGGTGGCTGTTGCTGACAGCCTTGCCGAACCCATTCAACATTTTGTTGGTCGTCCTCGCTGTCGTTGCTATTAGCACCGGCGATTATGCCACCTTCAGCATCCTTCTGGTCATGGTAGCCCTCAGCGTTGGTCTTCGTTTCATCCAGGAATTCAAGTCAACCAGACGTGCCGCTTCGCTGAAAGAACTCATCACTGCTGAATGTGATATTTTGCGTCGTGAAGGGACCGAGAAGGCTGGGACATACCGAGTCATTCATCGTAAACAGGTCGTTCCGGGTGACGTTGTCAAGCTCACCACCGGAAACGTCGTGCCGGCAGATTGTTTGTTGCTCGAGTCCAATATGCTCACCATCTCCCAGAGCTCGCTCACAGGCGAAAATCTACCGCTCGAAAAGACTCCTGTAGCTGCAGGAGTTCCGCAGTCCAACTCCATGCGCCCCTTCGACGCTCCTAACATACTGTTCATGGGTAGCTATGTTGTCAGTGGTTCTGGAAAAGCGCTTATCCTTGCAACTGGTGATCAGACGTACGTAGCGGCCATGTCAGCAGTCTTCAGCCAGGGCAAGCCAGTTACTGCTTTCCAAACGGGGATCAGGCGCGTATCTATCCTGCTGATCGCCTTCATGGTTGTTATGGTCCCAATCGTGCTTGTCGTTGAAGGTTTGGTCTCGCGCAACTGGCAACAGGCAGGTCTCTTTTGTATCGCGGTGGCGGTCGGTCTCGTTCCCGAAATGATGCCCATGGTCGTTAATTCGAACCTCGCGCGGGGTTCTATCATCATGGCCAAGAAGAAGGTGATCATCAAGCGCTTGGATGCCATCCAGAATGTAGGGTCTGTGGATGTCCTCTGCAGCGATAAAACAGGTACCCTTACAGAGGATGAAATGAAGGTTGCTGCCTTTGTCAACACGTCTGGCGAGATAGATCCACGTGTTTTGGATGTGGCCTTCGTCAATGCATCGCTGCAGACGGGACTTAAGAATTCACTCGACAGGGCCATCATCGACCTCGGCCTACACGAAGAGCACAAAGCCCGCCTAGCATCCCAGCTAATGATGTATGAAAAGGTCGCCGAAATCCCGTTTGATTTTGTCCGCCGTCTCTTATCCGTCATTATAACCGACGCCTCGGAGAAGAAAGCAATATTTTGCAAAGGTGCAGCTGAGGAGGTGATAGGCAAGTGTACCACCATGCGTTTATCCAACGACGTTGTCCCAGTTGACAAACAAGCCCTTTTGACGCTCGTGGACGGGCTGAACAAGCAAGGTTACCGCGTCATTGGTGTTGCTACGCGCCGATTGACATCTTATGTGGCCCAGACCAAACTACCATCTCCTTTGGATGAAGTCGATCTAACATGTGAGGGGTTCGTCGCCTTTCAGGACCCACCCAAGGAGGACGCGAAGCTAGCCATTGCGGAGCTTGCTTCTCTGGGAGTCGAGACGAAAGTGTTGACAGGCGATACTCTTACGACGGCCATCAAAGTCTGTCGTGACCTTGAGATTCTTCAAGGCGACGATGCTGAACAAAAGGTGATTTCGGGCGTCGACCTTGCCCTCTTAGGACCAGAAGACTTTGACAATGCCATACTACGTTGCAAAGTATTGGCAAAGTTGACGCCTATCCAGAAGTATCAAGTTGTCAATCGCCTAAAAGCGAATGGCCGCCGGGTCGCGTTTCTTGGCGATGGGATTAACGATGCCCCTGCCTTGCGTGGAGCTGATTGCGGTATCTCTGTCAACTCTGGTACAGATATCGCCAAGGACGCAGCCGACATCATCATGACAGAGAAATCACTTGGTGTTATCGTCGATGCCGTACGCATTGGGAGAATCACGTTTATCAACACGTTAAAGTATATCAAAATGGCTGCATCTTCGAATTTTGGTAACGTCTTCTCGGTCCTCGTTGCGTCTGCTTGGCTCCCCTTCACTCCCATGCAACCGATCCAGTTGCTTACGCAGAATCTGGCTTACGACATATCCCAAAGCACAATCCCCTGGGATAATGTTGACCCGGAAATGATCCAGAGACCACGGCCATGGGAGACGGGCAGCTTGGCTCGCTTCATGATAATCATCGGCCCCACTTCTTCTGTCTTCGACATCTGTACATTTGCGATTGGTTGGTTCTACTTTGGCATCCGTGGCAATTCGTCCCAAGCAGCGATCAATACTTTCAGAACCCAATGGTTTATTGAAGGTCTTCTATCTCAGACTCTGATCGTCCATCTCCTTCGCACGCACAAGCTAGCATTCATCCAGAGTCGTGCTTCCAAGCTTGTTTTCCTGACTACCCTGTTGATTGCCGCCATTGGCGTCGCAATTCCATACACCCCTCTGGGTAGGGCTGAGCATATGGAGCATCCGTACCCTATGTTTTACCTCTTCTTGGTCGGAATCCTGATTTGCTACATGGGACTGGTCCAGATCATGAAGATGACTTACATTCGCCTGTTCAAGGAATGGTTATAGATATGAAGAGAGGATCCACCGTTTTCTCTCGATCTGGGACACTTAGAACAGTGAGCTCTCAAAGATGATCTCTAGTCGTTTATGGCATATACTTTACAGTATCTCGTTTCGCTTACCACGAAATCACTGATGATATCGGATGTTACATATATCTTTTAAAAGTGCATTTACGTGTCTGTGACGACCCGCTGGCAAAGATGCCTGCCACCTCCCGACCCTGAAAATCACGGTTTATTTAAGCCTTATCTACTTTGCTCTCCCTTTGCCACGTCAATTCATTGCAGCGAAAAGGCGATGCACAGCCACTGTCCACATCTCAGACCGCTCTTGCCGGACCAACTCTTCAACCCACCAGCCGTCATTCAAACATGACTGCAAGTATGCCCGAGATGCCGATTGAAGTCCTCCAGCACATCTTCCTCTACACGCTCCAGGGACCCTTATCCAATGTCCAGGAATGTCTGTTTCCGTGGGAGATCGGCGGAGTATGCAAAACCTGGCGGTACGCTTTCGTCACCCATGCAAAGCTATGGGCGTCTGTCACACTCGATGCAGGCGTCGTTTCGCATGTTCCGAACCTGGAGAGGTTGTTCCATCGGTTTATGCTGTGCTTGCAGCGTTCGGGAGATTATCCGCTAAACATTTCTCTCTACATCCCCCCTATCGTCCTGGAAGATGATATTTCGTGGATAGATTCGATCTGGTGTGCGTTCCTGTCTTGTTCACACCGCTGGAGGAAAATAATCTTACTTGGACCGATATCACCCATTCTATGGAATGGCGATATGCCCATGTTGGAATCGTTTGTTTTGAGCACTCGCTATCTAACGAGCAGGGGCGGTGACGGCCGCTATCGACATCTCCCGCAGTTTTCTCCAGACGAGCTAGACGCTCACAAATGGTCGCTTCCATGGTCCCAAGTCACCACAATCGCACTGGACGTATATTTAGTTCTGGGGGAGAAGCTACCGACTCTCTTGCAAGGTTTACAGCGCATTGCAGAGCTTCGTTTTATGGTTCACAATTTCCAAGCCGAGATTCCTGTTTATGTTTCCGCTCCAAAATGCCTGAATCATCTGCGTATTTTGGAGATACCTTACCCACAGATTCTAGAAATAATTGATGCACCTTGTCTCTACGAGCTCCACTTGAAAACTTCTTACGATATCTATCCTGTGGATGATGACGGTAACGAGTTATTCGGATGGTACCGGGAGTTGGTTGACGCTTTTATGCAGCGTTCTTCTTGTCGAATCCACAGAGTCACATTTGAGGGGTTTGACGCAATCCTTGCAGAGCCTCTCGTCAGTGCGTTTCCTCATCTAAAGGAATTATGCTTCAACGAGAGCCTCGATTACCGGTGCATTGATATCCTCCAATTCAACCCCGATAGCGATCCCGACGCAGTTGCATTCCCTAATCTGCGTAATCTTAGTTTGACATGCTATCCGATCGAAGCTGAAAGCAAAATCGACTCATTGACAAACATACTTGCGTCCCGAAACCGTACCAATTCTCAAGTCTATCGGTTGGAGAAACTTGTCATTCTACTGAAGCAAGAAATGTCAATTCTACCATGCCTTACCGAACCATTACCTATCCCACCCGCATTTGAAAGCGTCTTGCCAGAATGGGCTCATTTTCAAGTCGACATCCAGTTTGAGCAATTGTGAGCCCTTATCGAGATTTGTGTAAACTATCACTAAAACGACACTATGATAAAGCAGGGGAACTAATCCTCTCCGCATAACCAATTGGTGACTGTAATGTTCTTGTCGGGAAAGGATCCATTTGCACGTCGAATATCTCGACCCATCGCTTCATTCAGGGTGAAAATATCATCGTGCTCCAGATGGTCGCCGAAGGATGGGCGTGTCAGATACTATTCGCAACACCCACATGACATTCCTTCACTATGTGCCGTACACGGGCCGCACTCTTGCCACTACTCCTGTAGGGGATGACCGTGGAGAATATCTGTACCGATTCTCCGATCTGAATGGTCTGTCCATCTGACAGGAATTGTCACGTCCACTCCAACTGCACCATGTCAAGACTGCCATCTCTCCTTCCTCTTCCGCGTCGTACGAATGACAAACGCTTCGTTCAGCTCGGCGTCGACAACAGACCATAATGGTTATTCGCCTTGTGTGACGTAAACACATCCGGGCCTTCGTACAGATCGACTTTGGGGACGAACTGAAAAAGAATTGCGTTCTTGGCTGCCGCTGGAGTCAATATCCAAATGGTGCGCGGCGTTGGCGAATTGGGGGAAGGTGAACTGAAACTTCGACAAGATGTTCATCCATCACAGCGAAAAAACCCCAGGAAATGGCAATACATACTATCGGAGCGGCGCTACCGGACGAGAGGTTGTTGAAAGGTCGCCACAGAATCAGTTTCTCGAGATTGCCGGAGGAATTGGACATTCTTGGCAATCTGCCAGCGAAAACAAACAAGGGTTGTAATCCGGAAGACCTGCTGAATTTCCATGTCCATATGCCATTTACGGACATAGTTGGGGGACATGGGGCATTTTCGAAGAGATCATTAAAACACCCTTCTTCCCGAATTTGATGTCCAAGCATTATGTGCACAATGTACACAACCGGTCAAAGTGACCCTTTGCTTGGCGGAGAATTGCCAAATCTGATGGCATCAACAAGAAATCTAAGCGAGCAGCTTCTGCAGCGAGAGTTCCGGAAACGGCATGGGGAGACTTGGCGCTGCATGGTCACATTCCTCCATGCTTGCGGCCTTCATGAAGATCCGCTTCGCACAGAACGCACGTTGTTGAGCAATATGTGTCCAGGACCATCCACACTCGTTCCGAGTTAAATTGCCGAGGAAAAATCTGAGGCTTGGAGGTGAGCCGTGAACGTGAACTCCAGACGAGGGAAGGAGATGGGTTTCGAGGTTAGACAGCTTTAACGGAACAATTCTGCCACATAGCCAGGCCCTGCAAACGCAGAGTTTTTCCAGTGAACTCGTGTTGATATGACCAGAGTCAGGTTTGCACGATGGCCTCGTTGCCCGGCACCAGATCAAAGTTTTCATAATTAATGTACTTTTCGCATACCCACATGGCTGCAAGCACCCCCGCAATAACTTATCCTAAGCTCGTCAGCCGCCTTGTCAGAACATTTTGAATTATATTTACCATTGACTTCTGCGGAAGTCACTTTCCTTAGAGTTCCACGGAGATAAGGATACAAGAAGGTTTGTCAACTTTCTGTTGCCGACGGTGCCCATCTGTAGTCTAAGCTGAGCATTCTAACAATCCAATGTAATGCTAGTTCAATGCTTGTCCATATGCAATCATCCCTTCTTGTGAGCCCCGAAGACCACCTTCAAACGCTGCACTCTTGTGCCTCTTCATGTAATACGATGGCGACTCTCTGGAAGGCAATAAGCATCCCACGTTACTCATCCCTGTACTTCCAGTGTCTTATGAATTCCATACGCCTTCATCTCTAAAAAGTCAACTCTAGTCCGAAACACTAGCAAAATGAAATGTATTGACTTGATTGAAAGTTAGCAATTTGCTTCGCCTACACGACGCTGCGCCCGTCAAAATTACCTGATCGGATACGTCGCCTACACCCACCACGTGTAGATGAACACGAAGCGCGGCGGATTGACAAGAATCCCGCTAGAACACCAGAATCCCGGCGTAGTGCATCAAAATTTGCAGACATCGACCGGGCTTACAAGGATCTTCAGAAAAGTAAGTGAAGGTAGCATCTTGAGACATGCGCACAAGATGATCCTCTGTGACGTGCTCTAGGCACTCTGCAACCATCTCCACATGGCGCATTTATCATGTACACGAGTACGTTTCCTCAAGTCACGAATCCGCGTTATTGACACCTTGCAAAAGTAATATGGTTCAGACTGGCCAAAGACTGGTCGCGGACTAGCTTTGTACACGCCGCAGACTGTAGCTGATCGCTGGGCGCATTTCAGCTTCCTGGCGCCATGGCGTTGCGACAGAAACTCTCGGATCATTTTCAACACTGTGACGACCGCCGTGACGGCAGGCGTGACATTTTCTTCTACGTCCGAGTTAAAGCTACGAGGGGGAGTGCGAGGCCCCCGTCCGGCAAGAAATAATATGACTATCTGTGGGTATGCTATCTGTTCGATGTGCCGCATATAATGGAAAGTTATTGTCAAAATATAGGGAACTAATCCTTCGGAGATGCGGTGACACGGCTAGTCACAAGCTTCTGGGTGATGCAGCGCCCGATGGTTCGTCCAACCATTTTGGGAGATTGGCACGAGGAAATTTTCATTCGCAGGTGCCCACCTGGTGTCTGATGGTGAGCTACAGAAATGGAATGTTCTGCGATGAGGCCAAATAGAAGAATTATGCGATGGCTGACCATAATGCTACACAGATCCCCACTCCGTGGATGTTGTCCCCTTCCGATTGCCAAAGACGTTAAGCTTTAGGAAGGCTGCTTCAAGTAGAGTTTATATGCGAATTGGGCGAAAAGCCCGGCGGAAGCACTGTTGTATATATGAGCGTTCCGTTTGCCGTTTCAACTTGCCTCTCTCCGCTCCCTCCTTACCAGCCTTCGCTGTACCTGATTTTTATTCGCAATTGCAAATTGCGACATCACATTCAAGCTCGTGGTCTGTGGCGAGACGGAAGAACGAAATCAAATTAGCTCAGTCCACGATGGAATTTGAGAGTCTCGTTCTCAAGTCAATTGCCCTCCTTACGACAGCACTGTCCGTACATCTTTCGCTGTCCCCCCAAACCCTCCAGTTAAGAGGGACGAATGTACGGGTTCGAGGATGAATGCTATATTTGAACGTTTGATTCAGTGGATCACCTTCACCAGCAAGGTTGGTGTTCAATCTCCATCTCTCGGCGTATCACCGAATAATTCGCTGATGCACGCGGACAGACTATGGTGTGGTTAGGTGTCCTCTGGGATCTAACCATGTCCTCGATCGCCAGCTTCGTATACCATACGGCGACATCATCTTCAGCTGCGGCGCCGCCTGATTACGCGATCGCAGATGCTACTCACTTACGGCATCTTTTAAGTACGGCGCACCCAATGCCGATACTGTGGAATGTGCATCCCGCGATGCTCATTGGCGCCTTTGCCACAGTGGCAGCAGCTATTCTGAGAGTCTGGTTAGTATTAGCGCTCCTCTTCCCCGACTTAGAATTTTTGTACCCCATGCCCGGCACGTCGCCTTTTGCTGCGGCACGTCCAACGTCTCTTAAGCTTTTTTTTTTTTGCTCACTTCTCTTTCAACAGGTGCTTCAAGACCCTTGGCCCACTTTTTACTTTTGAGGTCACAATACGCCCTCAACACGAGCTCGTTACTCATGGCCCTTATGCTTGGGTCCGACACCCTAGCTACGTTGGTATCTATCTCACGCTCTCTGGGGCGACGGCGGTGTTATGTGCACCTGGCAGCTGGCTGGCAACGGGTGGTTGGTGGACTGCAGGTGGTTTCCTCATGGTCTTTCTATGGATGATCAAATGTCTATTTGTGTTTCGGGGCACCAGTCTGCGACTGAGAGCAGAGGACGATGTGTTGAGAACAGCATTTGGAGCAAAATGGGAGGAATATGCCGGCAGAGTTCCATACAGGCTTATTCCGTTTATATTTTAACCCAGTCTGTCGTTGTATTCTTTATTTATCGTCTTACAACTTCTGGAAGAATTCGGTCACCTCCAGATTGTTTGATCTTTGTTGCCAGTTATTTAGAAATCCGGACTCGGCAGAACGAACCAACAAATTATGTCGCTAATCACCGGCACCATATATATACTATTTATTGCAAGCCAGAAGATAATCAAACGTTGAAGTAATGCCCTAATTAATAACTTAGGTTCTAGAACCACTGTGGTATCACCGCCAACTATCTGTCCATATATAAAGAGAAGAGGTTATGTAAATCCAAGGCCATCCGGGGTCGAGAAACTACGATGATCCCGGAGGGAGTTGAGCAAATTCGGGACACAATTTATCCCAGGCAGCTAATTGACGGCATGGTAAGGTGCGATTTACCACTTCCTTTGAATAGACTTACGTGGCTGCTTAGATTTTGCAATGGCCGGTACATCTTCTGCGAAAACAACGGCGAGACCACTATACGTTATAAATCAGACATGTGGGTGCAAGATATATTGATGCACTTACGCCTGTAGATGCCAATTGATATGGCTAACAGATGATGAGCTACAGTTTTTTTTTGTAATGTAGACAAACGACTTACCAGTGCAAGAACCATGGACCAGCATTGTCCGTGGTGAATCGGATCGTAACATTGTCGTTTCCACTGCCGATAGACACAACATCACGTTGAACCGGGTTTGCGTAGTTATACGCTGTACTGCCTGCGCTTCTCACTACACTGAAAACATGCTAGAGCTGAATTTAATATTAAACGAATGTGCAACAGAAATTTGTGCTCACGCCATGCAAATGGAATGGATGCTAATAGAACATTAGACTGGAACAGAAGAATCCTAAAAGCGACTTACTGGTCCACCTTTACTGAAAGCCGGAATGGTCAATTCGATAACCTTGTGGGGCGGTAAAGTATACACGCTTCCTTGTGGGAGTAGATCTTGAGCCGAATATTGTCCGCTTAAGATCTGTAGCAAGACAGGCACAGTGGGCGAATCGAACGACGCGTTATTGATAGTGAAACCTCCAGGTCCAGTACCGATTTGAAGGTTAATTGGAACGTCAGCGCCACCTGCGAACGGTTTTCCAGGAGCTCTGGGGTTGAAAAGCGGATGTAGGTCCGTTTCCAACAGCAGATTTGTCCCGGGGCCCAATGACGTAGTGGGGTCGCTTTGAGGAGCGCCTGCATAGTGAAGAATAGCCGAGTTCATTCCATTGTCAAACGATTTATTTCCTTCATTTGGTTGAGCGCGAATCCAGTAGTTGCCGATAGGCTTGTTAGCATGAAGGATAACAGAATAGCGTTGACCAGCGAAGATCTGAATAGTATCAACAGTGACCGGTTCGACACTGATACCGTCAGCTTCAATCACAGTCTGCACACGTCTGTCAGTAGACGGAGTCGTCTCCAATGATGCGACATACTAGATCATGGCCATCAATGGAGAACAAAAAGTTCGGTGCACAAGAGATGGAGACGAGGCGAAAACGATATCGTAGGCCTCGCCTAACTTTGATTTCAGATAATGATGTAAGAGGGCCACCTGCATAACGGCCTTTTCCATTGATCAACGTGGAATCAGGTCTCGGTATCGAGGTTTCAGCGGGAGCAAGAATGTGATACCTAGGTATAACTGGTCAAACAGACAAAGTAAAATGGGGTGTATTGGCAACAAACCAGTCTGCGAGGGTTATAATTGTGTCATCTGTCATGCAATGATTACTACATAACGCTTGTTGAAAGTCACTAGATCTTACCATCGTCAACGTCATACCTAACATCCCGAGCATTAGTTTTAATCCATGATCAGTTTCAGCAACCTTACTTTGAACGGTGAGGATCTAAGGGATCATAAATTACCATCGCTCCTCTAAGACCATCACAATATTGGGTAGCTGAACAAGTAGTGAACACAGCAATTAAGGACAAGATGTGTAAATCCAACTCACAGTAATGCGAATGATACCAGAATGTTCCTGCTTGATCTGGTACGCTGAAGTCGTACAGGAACGAGTTTCCAGGTATAATCGGACACTGCGTCACCCCAACAGGGCCATCGGCCCAAGTAGAGCCGTGTTGGAAGATTCCATGCCAATGCTAGTAGGAGCGTCAGTAAACGAACTGCAACGACGAATGGTGTTGCTTACTATACTGGTGCTTTTCAACATGCTTGAATCGGTCAATGAATTCTTGACATTCAATCGAAAATCATTCCCCTGTCCAATGCATTGTATGAATGGTTCGACTGCACGCGTCTTCATCCTTACCTTCCATCCTCTAATCACGGGACCAGGAAATGAAGGGTGAAGAGGCGAAGATGCAGCGAGAACGGCCCTGGAGAAGGCAAATAACCGTTAAATACGCGTTTAAAAAGTCCAAGTGGGCACCTACGGTCGCGTGAAGCCATCGGGAGCAATGTCTTTGTTAACGACATAGATATTGCTGACAGGACCAATGGCAGCCCAAGCTAATCCTGAAAGCCCCCAAACGACAAGGAAAGCAAGATGAGGAACCATATTGATGGGCAATATCATCCACTCACGTCCATTTTATACGGAGAGAACCAGGGCCGTGTGTAAATTGCAACCACCGACATCAACGAACATTTGTGCAATAGCATAAGACCCCTGGAAACACAGGCTACCCCTTAACAGCATTCAATGTCGTCGGCCTGTCTTTGGCTAGATTAGAATCATTAGATGGCGTAAATTTTGTTGAACACAGCCACCATCAGCAAGCAGGCCTGCGTTGACAAATTTGGAAGCGATTTTTACCAAATTTTCACCGGGTGCGAGATGTGGACAGTGCTTTCCCAACATCACATCAGTCTCCGGAAAGACTTGTCACCAGCTGTAAAAGCTATACGCGTTTCACGGTCGGGAAGGACCGAGTCATGGCAGTTTGGCTGCGGCATATATGCCTTGTGCAATGTGACGAACTGAGATGACTTTGATTTAGGCCTTGCATCAAGTGTGGTAAGTGCAACGAACAAAGACGACTTTTTTTCCCCGCTGCGATGGCATCAAGAGTAGTAAGTTTGAGGCGAAGGAACTGGAAGGATCAAGTGCTGGTTTCCGAGGCCTTCCCGCTTCCCGCTTCCCACTTTGGCGTAGGCGCTGATAATTTCTGCATTCAGACATACGTGTTGTATATTTCACGTGCGAAACTCTGAGCGTTCCGAGGCCGATGCAAAATTCGGGAGGATCTTGTATCGTATCGTACCTGTACGCCATAAGCCACAAAGTGGCTTCTACAAGTCGTTTCAGCTGTCAACGTGGAATGATGAACAAACCTGGTCTCGGACGGTAGGCGTTGGGCGGTAAGATGAAGTGGCATCCGTAGACGTCTGCGGTCCTGTGGGCTCTGCAACCTGAATCATAACATTGTATCATCAATTCCTTAATTCTGGATTGTCACTCTACAGATGCATTCAATCAGCCTACGAGTTTATGCACAAGCAAAAAGTGATAAGAATATGGTAGCATTGCGGTCTAGATCGCGTTTAATAAAAGACAAAGGCACGGACTTCGATTGATTGCCTATGTGGTGTGTCCTTGGGTGTAGTCGGATCTATGAAAGCTGTATGGGGAGTGAACGCGGCTACGTTTTCGTCTTGGAGGGAATCGGAACTTTACAATTGCCGTCAGCTACCTATCCTATGCAAAAAGCTTACTTGAATCCTCACCATTTGATGAGCACAAAGTCGTCTGGAGTCATCCCGCGGAGATATTTCCACTTGTGGTTCGGGTTGTGCTGTACAGCTACATTCTCTCCTTTTCTGTCCGGGAATATGAACGTGACGGGGAAAACGTCATTCTCTGGATCAACGCTTCGGTAATCGCAAAGGGCCAGGGGCCACTCAAGCGCAGGAACATCTATCGGTCGCCACAGGTTAACCACTTGGAAGCGGCGCTTCATGAGCTCCGGCGCCTCATCAGGCAAGTGCCCATGCGCCCGAGCGATAGAAGAAGCAAGCGTTTGGTCAACATGAGCTTGAGGTACGGGTTGCCTGTTTTCTGGGCCATCATCAATTTGGCCGGGACGGGAGCGGCGAACAGCTTTACCGCACACAGTCAGTCAGTTTCATGTGGCCGAAAAAGACGAACGTACTATGATCAAATATGACCACCTTGCTGGCACCAGTAAGTTCCTTCAACAACTCTTCGCTTTCAGGGTAGTATTCCCTCTTGATTTCCTCGTCATTGGCAAACGACTTGTGCTTCGCTGCGCGATTGAAGAACTGGAAACCCGCTGTATCAAGTGTCACGGTATCTTCTCTCCCCCGGATATTCTCCACCTGCATTTCCTGTCTTTCCAATGTCCAGTTTCTGTCCCGCTGGCCCGTCTTTGGATTCACATTCGCAGTCTGATAAGCACGAGCGCCATCTGCCGGCTTTACGCAATAGACAATCGTTGAAGAAACCAGGGAGGATGGCTCGGACATTCCAGGGTGATTCGTGCTGATTACAGCTGTCGAAGGTGGTATTTATTCGCAATCCATGGGCGACGCTGAGCAAGCAATTGGATAAGATTTCATGACTAATTGGTTTATTTTTGAAGCAGCGGCCTTTTCAGCGCGACATCGAGGGGAGCGGATGGGGCCAGTTGGTATGTGATAAGCAAGCAGTCCGACGTGACCGTTATTGAAATTGACGCGTCTTTATTACAATAATCATTAAACACACAAGTACATGGACTTTTATTTTTTTACAATTTAACGGGGTATCCATGACGGTCAGCATAGAGCATAGAGCTGCAAAGTGATTAGCGCTGCAGAGTACAAATTACCAATACAGAATATTATTATCTTGACAAGGGCATAGAACTGGGGGAAAATACGCGTTAGTACGTGGAGTGACGGGTCAGAAACTGGACGTCTTCGAGGGACGTCATGCTGTATCTCAGCACGTTGCGCAATCTTTCTCGTCCCGCGAATGGTCGCCCAGCTGCAAGGGGAATGGTGATAGTCTTGAGGTGCCAGCCCAGAAAATCCTGCCAGTGTTCCTTCAGTTCTTCGCAGAAGACATCCTGGGCAAACCAAACCTATCAGCTCGCGGGCCCACGAGACAAATGGCAATTACAACACTCACAAATTCGGGGCCTTGGGGATAGTACAAGATCCCGATTTCCAGATTCTTCAAGTTTCGGAACGTCATGGCAAGGAATGAAAATAGCTCCGCGCTGATGCGCAAGACGTGGAGCGAGAGACGCTGAAGATGGAAGAAATCATATTGGTCCCTCGACTTGAACATACACTGAATCTCTTGAAGATTCAGCGTCTTGTCCTCCGTCAACGTTAGAGACGTCAGATTCGAGCCACGGGTAGAGAGAAATCCCATGAGCGCAGTCAACGTTGACTTTGCCTTGAGCGGACGCAGGGCAAGGTTGGCATCCTCAATCTTCCCGAACGAGCCATCCAGGAGTCTTAAAATGCTTGGGATCCATTCCCGAAGTTCGGCCGATGTTGGGGGGGCATGTCGTGGAGGTGCCGGTGCCGTGCTTAATCGGAACGAATGGATGCCCTTGTGCCTGGCTAAGAACGAGAGTAAAGGCTTGATGCACGAGAGGCTGGAGCCGTCATATGGCATGGAGAGCTCGAAATTCCGCAAATGGGGGAAATTGCCCAGACTCCTGAACAATTGCGTCAAATCGACGTTGACAGCACATCTTGTCGCCGCAACGGACAGCGACTGCAGCGTGGGGTATAGGTTGTTGACGAAGACGGCCAACGGATCCAGCACCATGAACCGGAAATAATTCTGGTCATCGGCAGGGGTCCAAAACATGAGCTCCAGGCTCTCCAGACGATCCAGCCTGACCTCGGGTAATCTGACCAATTCGCCCGGCGGAACGCACAGCGTCAACCTTGTCAGCGTGTTCGTCCATCGCATCAGGGCTGGGATCAGCCCGTTGACAAAGAACGCGTCACAGGTGCCCTCTTTGCACTGGACTTTGTACTCCTGCACATTTGGCAAGTCCTTGACGGCCTTGGCTATCCTTCCAACTGCTTTCGTCAACTTGCTACGAGCATACGCCTCTTCTGCGATCCCCGGTAACCGGTCATCACTCCCGCCGACGACACGCAAGACTGCTTGCCGAAGAGATCCCAGATATCCCCGAGGCTGCTGTGTAATGGCTCTGCATTCAATCTGCCAGGGCCTGATCTCGACTCTTCGCACATACTGTTGGACGAGCGGCGCACTAATTGTTCAGGTCAATAACTTTCGTCTTGAGGGCAATAAACGAGATCCTACGTTATGTTTTTGCATAGCCATTTCATATTTTTGTCACTTCTGCAAAAGCAAACGCTGCGATATCTCTCTTCCATGGAGATGCAGAAAAAAGCCTTGTTGACGCCATATAGGCGTCGTAGCTCGTCTGATGGCAAATAACGAGCGACGATATACCATATGTGGTCAGGCATGAGCAAAGGCTGTCGTGGTCTTTCCTTCAGAACATGGGACGAAGCCATGAGCTTTAGCGCCGGAGAGCAATGCAGAATGCTGTGAGCTTAAGGGACATCGCCAGTCGCCACGTGGACCTGTGCTACTGTCGAAAGAGCATCCTTGACCGGGCACGATTCGATGAACAAATCTGTTACAAGTGTGATGGGATCAGAGAACGCTTCAGAGATGAGAATACTATAAAGATGTTCAATCCGACGGCAATCGCTCGGGATGTGTATGGCAGAAGCTCAACTATTTATAACCAAACTTAATATGGTCAGCCAATCAAACAGGCCGAAAACTTGTTCCACTACTGAAATGGCTAGCCAAGTAACATCAGTCAAATACATATGATACTGAGCATGCCACGAACAATCAATAAAATGGGCTACATCAAAAAACGTCCATAGCTTTCAACTTGACGATACCTCAAGGAGAATCTTCAACCCAAAGGCTCTTTTCGATCCTTGCCGCAGCTTGAAGTACAGTTACTTTGGCATGAGCTTGTTCAAATCCATCGTCATCCTCCTTGTCGAAACGTAGTCTCGTTCCGCGATTGCCATTGAGCAATCCCATCCCAGCCTCTCTGCCAATACCCAGAGGTGTACTAGGCAGTGGAGGAGCCAGAACACTGCAAGCTCTTGTTCTAGATGGTTGTGTGAGGTTTGCACAGGATGCACGTCTGCGAACTGCTGGAGTCTTGCTCGTCGGCGTTCTGCAGCCCGAAAGTGGGGCAAGAGGACGGGCAGATGTCGGGGAAGCGGGTATCTGCGTGACGCGAACTGGGATCGAACTGGGTAACGGCGGTGCAGGGGACAGACAAGGCTTGTACAGCTGAGCATGGGAAGCACGGCGGGTGATTGTATGACGAGCAGGTGAGGGAGCCGCTTTTGGGACAAATTGCGGATGAGATGCACACTTCGATGAGGCGGACTGGCCCAAACCCGGTGACTGAGCCCTCGTGACGGGGTATCGAGGCGACCTCAATGCCGGCATATCACCAACAAGTTTGGAGCCCGAGACTTCACCTTGAGATCGGATATTAGATTGTGAAGGTTGACGCCGGTGAGGCTGGGGGGTGCTCCGAGGTGGCTTTGGAGAAGATACATGCTTCCTGGTAGGAGATGAAGGCGATAAACCTTGCTGCGTCAACAGGGGAGGAACGGATAAGGGTGATGGTCTCTTTTTAGGTGCCAACGAGTTTCCAGCCTTCGACGTGGTAAGGTTGGTAGCGTTGCTTGTTCTGTTGGTCCAGCGTGTCAACAAAGTCGGAAGTCTTGGTTTACTTGCTTTGCCACCGAATTTAGCGATAGTCTCTTCCAACGATGGTAAGGAGGTACTAGACCCGAAGGTTGGTGTGCCGCATCTGGAGATAGTGCGGCCTGCGATTTCTCGTTGAGTCTGTCCCATTTCCGGTGCTTGCCTGGTTACGGTGGCACAATGTTTTCCGTCGCTGGTACCGATATGCATACTGTCATTGGTAGCAGATTCACAACTTTGGAAAGGTATCTCAGCGGGCAGTGCAGTGATATGGCCAAAGTGAGATCCTTCAGCTTTCACCGCCCGGACTACTCTCCAACCTGCTGAGCGTGCCAACGTGATGACCTCCTTGAGGGTACGCTCCTGAGAATTGAACGCAACTTGCATCTGCCCCAACATTAGATAGACTAACAAATAGAAAAAGGAAGGATTACCGTGAGGTCCATCCAGTAAACCATGGCACTTGCTTTTCCGAGATTCGCAAGAAGAGGAGCTGGCACAGGCAAACTTTCGGCACCGTCAATGTTGTCAATGTCGTGAGATTTCTTATCGTCGTTGTGAGAGAAAGCATCCGGACATGCGTGAGGCAAAATAAAGTCGGCGATCAATAGTTTAGTGTGTTCATTCGCAGCGTATCTCAGCTGCAAAAGGATTTGGCGAGCAAAATCATCTGGCCAATCATGTAAAACGACGCGCAGGAGGAAGACTGCCGCATCGCGAATAGGTTGGGGTGTGAAAAAGTCATGAACTTTACCGCTTAATGTCAGGCCAGCCGAATGTCAGTTAAATACTGGATGCGAACCTTGAAATTTAACGGTCCCATTCTCCAAGAGTGCAGGGCATTGTACTTTCCAGGCCTATTTCAAATGGTCAATGATAGTGCGTAGGAAAAGATGTCCGGCTACCTTTTCTCCCATTGCGACAACTACAGGTCGATCTTGAACGATAAATCTAAACCCTAGGTCATTGTTACCCTCTGAGAAGGCGCTCGCTAATAACATGCTCGTAGAGCCGATGCCGCCCCCAACGTCGACAACAGTACTGTTTTTGGGTAGCCTGTCCCAATCAAACCCTAGAGATATCGATTGGTGACATTGAAATTATCCGCGACCAAAACGCACCGTTAAAGATGGCTCCTGGAGCCTCCCAGGAACCTGTTCCGGTCATGGCTTTCCCAAAACGCTCTAGTCTGAACCTATTAGGATTTTCATCTGCGATCAAAAAGGTTGGTCTATAGGAAGGCGCCTTTCCAGTAGAAGCTTGAGCTACGCAATCGTGTCGCTTGGCGTCATCCGGCAACCCTAGAGCAGGCCGAACCACTTCCCCTGGACCGCAGTGTGACTCTATGCCAGACCTTCGGGGAGGATGATCTCATAGTCTAAAATAATCGAAAAGAAGCACAAACCCTAATGATCGACTAAAGGCGGGCTTAAGAGACTTTGCCTTTTCTTTTGTGGGCGGATTTGTTTCGCCTTCTAGCCAGTTGAAGAATCCGATTTTACTCTCCAACGTACTAAAGGCAAAGCAAAAGGGTGCGCTTGTCGGCTCTCGGGCTTCGCGGGTGTGCTTGGAAGGTGAAAGAAGATAAGCCTCTGCCAGGTACGCAGAAGCTTTGTGGATCTCGTCTGCACTACAAAATACAGTAGGTCAATGTGGTCGCACGTCCAATCGTGGCACATTACCATGTCCCAACGAATGCAGCTATGCCGTTAGTGTCCTTGTATTTCATTTCAGGTCTATGTATGCGCGTTGAAATATTCAATTGGTGGCATCAAGCGGTATTTCGAGTCCTACCTTCCCAGTTTCTCATAGCTCCGAAGTTCTTCTAGGCTCTTTCCCGAGTCGATAAGTGACGATATACGATTGGTGGCAAAGACATCTGGTGCCACCTCACGAACAATGTGGTGCGTCGCTAGCAGACGGAGTGCATGTGCTGGGTAGCGACCCTTCTCAACCCCCCGCAAGCTTTTTGTAGGAGGGAAATGCGCACCAAGTTTGGTTTCTTCCACACCACTTTGCTTCGAGATGTAGGAGACATGGACACCGTCCTTGCCTGCCTCTCGAAGGATCTCTACTGTATGTGAGGCTTCAAGAAGTCGAATACAAGAGGGTAGATGATACTACAAGCATTAGTCAGAAAGCACATTTGCAAAAAGTGATGTTACTCACGGACATAGATGCATCACATATGCTGAGAAATGGAGCTTGTACGGTTGCAGACAACTGGCCAGAAGCAGCAACAATATGATTTATGGCACGGACTACTGTAGGATCTGCAGTCAGCAATTCTGCCCGAGAGTTTGGGTCACAAGGAGAGTCGAGGGAGGGAAAGTCCAAAACTAGAGGGTCTGAGTGGTGATCCAGACTAGGCGGGACGAAGAAACCGTAGCGGTCTGGGACTGGGACATGTGGCGAGGGAGGAGGAGATGCATAGGCAGAAGAGTCGATGAGCGGAAAGACGACATTTTGTTGTGGGTGGCAGCGAGGCTGGGCATATATGTGCTCTATGTCGTCTATGGCATCGCCTATGATGGCGTGCAGAGCACGAAGAGCAGCAAAGGTCATGAAGCAAAGAGCGGCGATCAAGCGAGGGCCGAGGCGGTATGTCAGAGGGGGCGATCGAGGACTATGACGCACGGGTAAAAGTACAGTCCCGCCCAGAAGCCCCGCTGATCTCTGTACTTGTGCCCTCGTCAATCAGCCTGTCTTCCGTCTGTACGTGCTCAAGTCATTTTGCGCTTCCTCCATCGTGACGAGAATATGTGATACGCGCCTCGGGACTCGTGATTCCCATATACGTACTCCACCAGATTCAAGAGCCCAAAGTTCTGCATCCCCGGGCAGAAGCCTCGACTGCCGAAGTCGTCTTCCAACCTCGACAGCTAGAGATCACGACATTCAGGTAAGTTGTGAGGAATATACTGCGTAAACCTTTTCATAATGGCATACAAGGCCCTCCTGCATATTTCCGAACTGAGAAATGGCTGGGCTTTCATGAAACAGATGCAAATTAGAAACGATGGCGTGCTCTGCGCCACCTGTCTGATATCGCTCAAAGCATCTCGTTGAGTACGATATCATTATTTTCTTCTGCTTCAGGTGGCAAGAATATACGAATCCTTTTCAGATTGTTCGCCATCTTTGGGTTTGCCACCGCCACTATTCATTTATTTCAGTACGCCTGCAATGAAAAACTCAAAGTCTCTCACATCTGCGATGAGCACGCATATCAAGCCAATTGAACACATTCTTGTTATCAAGAAAGAGCCAAAGTAACTGATTCATTGGCAAAGGATATCTGGAACTTGCAAATGGCGCAATAGGGAATGGTATCGGAGCTCAAAAAGGCAACTGCTCCGCCATGGTTGATTAATCGCCAAAATATGTAAAAGAAGGATGTTGTCACAGTGTAACCTTCTTCCATCACCTCCATGAGCACCTCGAACGCGATGAACGTACGTCTATTACACACCCTCTCATGGTCGTCGCGATCGACCTTCGACGTATATACTTTACAGGAGGACGGATCAAAAGACATGGAATGGGTGCGCGTCACTAGCGCGGATGGGTTTTCATTTATGATAAGACGCAAAGTTGCCAACATGAGCGGGACAATGCGATCTATGCTTGATACACAAAGTGTGGCCTCCATATATATGCGCGTCCGACAAGAGATACTAACATCGTACCCGCAGGCAACTATGCTGAAGCCATGTCGCGTACATGTCCCGTAGACCAGCGGCAAGTCACACTGTACCGCCTACGAGAACATTGATGCTGACAGAAACTAGAGGCATAATAGTGCAAAAATTGATTGAATACATGTGTTTCCGGGCACACTACGAAGGCGTCGGTCCGAAAGAAGAGATCCCTATCCACGAAATGATTGAGCGTCTTCCACCTGAAATAGTGCTTGAACTGTGAGCTAGTAAAGCGCCCTTTCTTCTCACTGGTATTAATCCCATGCTTTTAGCCTACTTGCGGCAGACTACCAAGAGAGTAGGTTCTATTCTGTACGCTAAATGTAATCGCTGATTTTCCACAGTGTAGATCATGTGTCGAGACGAGATGCTGCGCTATGGATAAGAAGGGAGTCCAACTGGTGTGGATTCATGTGCTGTGATGCTGGCCAGTGACTATGTACTAAATTCAGATTATATCCACGGCCATAGGACTCTGAAAGCACCGCATCCCGTCTGATCTGCGAAGTCAACCAGAATGCCGCCCAGTTAGTACCACGGTGGGACCCTGGGTGCCGGCACTTTCGGAGTTCAATGTTTACTGGATTGTATCATGAATTATTTTTTTTACTTCATATATACAGGAAAGATGTGCGGAATGTCGTGCTTAGACTATCCAGGATCTCCATTCCAAACCGAAAAATGAAGCGATCCAAACGTTATTTGTTTTGGATGACGCGCATTCGAGCGAAGTGAATAGTATACGACTGTCATCGATGTACTAGGCATGTGTTTTCGAAGCTGTAGCAGAAATACATGTTCAGCAACGTAGTCGTCAAAAGTGTCCATGAATTCAGCGTCGATATCTGGAACGCGCGATATTGGTCGGCATGGAAGTGTCGTAAGAAATTCCAAATGGAGGTGGGCGGCCGTTAGAATCTGTTTTCCGCCTGCGTAGGTTCCGTGCCATCTTGATCTAGCACATTCACGACGGAATTTCGAGTCTCTCGTAAACTCCCAGGAAATGATAGTGTCCTGATTCTCCTCGAAGGAAAGAGGGCGCCCTTGACTACGATCTACGCACATCTGGCAAATTTCTCCTTGGTGACCAGTAATGCCAGAAAATGACACAAGCCAAGACCTCTAACTTCTGCAGATATAATAAACCGTTATAATGGAGCCGAATCAATTTCGGGACTAACTCTGGAAATTTTTCTGCGAAAAGTTTGTGCATATCTCAAAAAAGCATAGCTTGGATTACACCGACCGACCAGGGACGGAAGATTTTTAGGTTGCGGATGTGTTACGGATCGTGTCACATTTACTCCAAATTGCGACGCGAACTGATGCTCCGACGCAGCGACCGGTTGAAAAGTCGCGTCTTGGACGTAAGTTACAACAGACCTATGGTTAAGGAGGCTTCCCAGGCTGCATCCAACGTGGCTTCTGGGAAGAAAAGAAAACGTGAAGCAAATGGTGACAGGTGGGTTTTCGCTCCCATAGAATGATTGAACCGACTTGATCACACACAACCAGGTCTAGTGCAGTTCAGCCGGTGAAGCGCAGGACCTCGAGCGTTCAGTCTCTAGCCGTCTCGTCGATGACGAGCTCTGGTAGCAGTGAAACTGACTATTTGTCAACGAAGAATGTCGTGGACATCCTCTCCCAGATTCTGAAAGACGCATCGGAGCATGAAATCGATAACATACGCACACTCGTTGGTATCGCTGAGCGACTGTTATCGGACAGGACCCGTTACAAGCTGCGGTCATTCGTCCTTTCAAACGAGGCGGTACATTTAAGGCAGCAACAGCACGATATGGAACTCAAGATCCGAAATTTACAGGACTGTATTGAGAGCAACAATGCTCACATTCAGCGCGCTGCTGAGGAAGCTAGAATGAAAGAGGAAGCGGGAGCTTGGAATGCGCAATGCGTTGACATGGAGCCAGAACAGGCCGCACCAGTTCCGAATCCGTCGCTCAGCGGCCAAGTGTTCACTGGGTCATTGACTAACAAACCTAAATCCGATCTGGAAGACATAGCGCGCGCACTGGGCCTCCCAAATGTGGGACAGGCGACTAGGTTCGACCTGGTGAAATCTATATGTGCACACCTGGAGGTACATCCCGAATTAAAGACGAATGTACGGTTTACAGGTCTCTTCCGTCCATCCAACCTACCTATTGATGGGCCACCTCCATTTGATCCATTGTTCTCAACCGGCGGCGGTCACCATATCCAAACCGCTGACTTTAACTCTATTCCTCAAGGATATCCGTCGTACCATGGTACATTACCCCAAATTCCTTATCCACAAGCATATAATTACGTCTACTATTCGCCGGTTTATCCTTACCAATGAATCTAATGTAATACTTTGATTTCAAATTAATCGATAAAACTCTTCTGTGAACTCCGTCACGATGTTTTTTCAGCAGCTGCCAACATTAAGAGGTGGTACGTGTTCGATTGAAGTCAAATATCTAATATATAATGTATCTAGCCACCAGAGAATGGATCTGACAATATGATTCTTGCTGCTCCGCGTCTGCATCTTGCCACTGACGTCGAGTTCCTGACAAGTTGAGAATCTCCGTTATTGGAGCCCTGAACAATGATCGGCAAATTGTTTACTGCATCGACCCTTTAGCTTTACTTATCAATGTATCGGAATTCGTCACCAAGCCCGCCCCTTGCATTGCTGACTCTTTTGGTTCAGAGCGTTGGACATCCTTCAGCTCATCGACAACATCATTTTGCAAGTCAACAGCCAACATGGGTCAGTGTCAGGTTTCTTTCACGCTGATTTGCCCTTCAATGCTTCAAAGCTGGATGTGCAACGGTCGCACTGGGATTGGCAACACATTCCAAATCAGCGTTGGTGTTCCATCAGGCCAGACTGTCAAAACAGTGTTCGACGCGGAAGATATTGTGCTCCGTGTGGTATTGCGGTGCCCGTGCGCGTGTTCTTTTCCGATTCCCACATGGTGTGGAACAGGATCAAAAATCGGAAAGCTCTATGTATATCTATGGTAACACGCACACGTTCCGGCAATACCTAATGCTTACCCTTCAATATTCAATGCTCGGGCCAAAAGTAGAGACCCTCCATTTTCGTCGGGAACGGGTCCAGTCCCTCCTGTACTCTCTGCGCCCAACGCTGGACGGCAACCGGCCTCACCCAAGCCTGGTGAATTTTGTTCTCGAATAAGCGCTCCCGTGATCCGTGCTCTGGCTTGCCTCCCAGCTCGTCGTAAAAGATGCGCCGCAGAAGCATCTGCTCGAGCCGGTCCCGTAGCTCCTTGTGGAGCAGGTCCGCGTTGTCGTCAGGGGCGGAGCTGCAGCGGGTATCGGTGACCCATTGTCGACCTCGGGCCATCGAGCAATTGGGGGACCTTGGCGATCTTCCAGGACGGTTGCAGGGTCACGCATTCCCAGTCCACGAGTCCCGTGATACGGTGGGTGGTAGGGTCAATGAGGATGTTATTGGAGGACATGTCGTCGTGATAAAGGGAACATGTTTCAGTCTCGCTAGCATTTGGAGGGAAAAAAGTGGGGAGAATGGAGAGTAGGGACTCATAGGCAGCGATGACATCTTCCAGCTCCGAGATATCATCCTCGTCATACTCGTCGTCTGCGCTTACGGCGACTATCCGACTTGCGGTGGAGGCGATGTGAAGATTCAAGAGGGAGGATAGGTACTCGGAAGATGATTTGAATGGCCCATGTTCCTTTCGTAGATGGACACGATCTCCGCAGAAGAATGAGATAGTTACCAATGGACCTTGTGCGAATTCGGCGTCGCCCGGGAGTGGAACAAAGCGAGATTCTGGCGAAGAGTCCTTGAGCCAATCAATTTGCTCGAACTCAGGTCGACGAGATGGGTATAGGCTTCCCGTGAGATTGAACTCGGGACTTGTTAATTCCTTCACATATGCAGAGAGCATCTTTGTTATTTGCACCCTCTCCTCCCACACGAGGGCCGGAGATTCCCATAATGATGCCAATGTGACGCCTGGAAGTTTGTTCATTAACATCCATTCGAAACCTAATTCGTTATCGGCCGAAGCGTCGAAGGCGATGACTCGTGGAACAGGTATGGATGTGTATTTCCGGACATACTGAAGCGTTGCAACTTCACTGGCGATCTTGAAGTATGGGTCGACCGGGAGGCTGACACGCATTAGGAATGACTCGACGGCGTCTTCTGCATCGTCAAGAGGATGCAACAAGAATAACTTGTTAAAAGCGCCAGCGGAAAAGAATTTGATCTCGCAGTCCTGGGAGGCAGCAGGGAGATGACGAAGGGCTATTGCCTTTGCGATAGCCATGTCAGGTTCGACGAGCCAGGTGGGGACAACATCAAGCAGTTCATACTTCCATTCAAGTCCATGCTGAGGGGGCATAAGGCTTATAGGGGTAGATTATGTAAACATGAATGGTCTTCCTCTCGAAACTTTATCAGGCTTCCCATGAGAGGCATCCAGACAATTGCATTTAAGGAGGAGAAAGCCGTACCTCATACAACATGGCAGACTCGAGAAGGCTGGCAAGGATTTCATAGACAGTGTCTCCGACGCCAAACTCGAGGGTCTTTCAGATGGACAGGGCACGCTCGCCTCAGATGACACCTTCCGCCTCGACAATCAAGGGGTGAGCATCGTCCTCCCCCCTGTTCATACCCAATGACGGCCACTTTCTGCATAGCTTACCTCTGATAAGACCGCACACAACCTGCAAATACAGGTCAATAGCAAACCGAAGCTCACATCCCTCAGGAAATACGCGCCGAATACGGTAGCGACAGCCCTCGTCCCTAGCGGCAAAAGGGCGGCTGTCGTTCGTACCGCATTTCAAATTTCACCAGTCATTGAAGGCTGGTGGTGAGGTGGTTGATCTTCGACAGAATCCGAGCCCATCGATCTTACCAGCTGCAGAATGGTGGGCATAGGCTAGGTGTCGTCTTCCTTTAAGGTTGGATGCGACTGATCGCAACTGTTGTTTTATTCTATAACAATCAGCCTTGCATCAAATCCACAGTCCTCATCTATTCCATCAAACGGCCAAACCATGAATATGCCTTCCTTGCCTTATTCACGTAGTGATCCAGCCGAGATGGAAGAGCGAGCATCTTATCATCAATAGTTGTGTTTACAGAATACCCTCCTTGGTTGAAATCTACTAGCGCATTTGCTACAGTAATACATGTAACGGTACCCTTACCTGTACCAAGCCCCCAAAACGGGCAACGATGCACAAGGGGCACCCGCCCCCACCCGCTCAACTCTCCCGCCTTCTGACGCAAAAACGGCACCTGCTCATGCCGTTCCAGACCTCTTTAATGCGGCCGGCCGCTCAGCGACTAGCCGTTCGGCCGCAATCATCTCCGCTATCCGTTCAACGACATTGCTGTGGTCATCATCGGCCTCTAGCGCTCGTTTAACCAGATATTCTCTATTGGACGTGCCTTGTGGATCTCCCCCGCCGCTGCTATTCGGCTGCTGGAACCGCAGAACGCTCATACTGGGTGCAGGGAACCGCGGCTGGGACGCGTCAGGGTTGAACTGCGGTAACCGTTCGTTCTGCATGTCCATCCGGCGGCTGGAGAGTTTCGTGGGCGATCAAACTTTTTAAAAGAAAGATATAATATAATACGCACGCGGTATCAAACGACCGAACGCTCCGGCCGATCTGGTGTCCTTGCACTTTGAGCGCATCCCCCGGTTCGGCGCGTATCCCACGGACATCCTCCGGCGTGATCATCAGCTCGCTCGCATTCTCCGAATCCTCGCTGTCCGTCACTGTCAGTGGCAACTCGATATCCATTATAGAAGCGACAGGCGCACCGTAGCATCTGGAACACACGTTGCATCCTCCCAACCGCCAAAATCTTATTCTTAATCACTTGCCGCCGCTTCTGCAACTCCGGATTGATCGGCTTGGGCATGATTTTGTCGTCCGACTCTGGATCACTCTCCAGAAGCTCTTCTTCCGTGCATATACTCAGAATCGCGAGCAACATCTCCGTGACTGACAACTCAGCGCCGTGCCCTCATCGACGAATAGCTCCACTCACTCTTCGCACCGACGAACGGTAAACTCCAAGTAAACGCATCCATAAAATTCGGTAGCCAATAAGGATGCGAGCTATAGTTGTATTGCCTAATCGTGATATTCTTGTTGGCATACTTGAGCACCGCCCCGCGGTTACGGTACACGTCGAGGTAATTAGGCGCCGAGAAGATGGTGATCACAGAAGGAAACTTTTTCGAGGGTGTTTTGCGATGCATCGTGTATCTGTCAAAGCGCCAAAATATATATATATATATTTGTTCGTAAGCAAAAAGGAAAGGACGGCAGACAGCAGCACGGTCACCCTGCATCTTGTGCTTCGTGTCCGCGGATGACGCCTAGAAGCCCGTTCCGTTCGAGAAATTTGCATGCTGCTTCGAATCTGCGTCGGTGTTCCATCAGGGTGGTTGTCAAAACCGTGTTTGACGCGCTCAACTTACGTGAATGTATATGAACACCCGCGCTGGACATTGGGAAGAAATTGTGCTCCATGTGGTACTGTGGAGCCATGCTCGTGTTCTTTGCCATATGATGGTATCGGATCTGACCACAAGAGATCGCATAGCAGGCCAAATGAGCCGGGTTCTTGGAATCGGTTGAGCTAGAGTGGGTGTCACTCATCTCTGACAACGAGGAAAGAAACGGACTGACATTGTCGAGGTCACTGAGTTTGACAAGTTCTGGAGAAAGCCCACCGTGGACGCAGAAGAAACGGCCGTCGACGACAGCGGCGATAGGGAGGGCACAAAACGATCGTATGCAGGCGTCGTATACTCGCAAGGAATATTTATGCAGGCCTGCATTCGGTAAGAGATGTGCCTAGGAATGGAAAAGTACTCACATTCCCGTCTGAATGTGAAATATTCAGTGAGATGTCTGCATTCGTGGTTTCCGCGGAGAAGGACAAGCTTTGTTGGGTAGCGCAATTTGAGGGCGTATAGAAACAGCAGACACTAAGGGAGGTGAGACGGAGAGACGGGGCGGGAGGGTGTGTGTGTGGCGCACTTCGATGCCAAAGTTTCCCCGATCGACATAGTCACCGAGAAATAGATAATTGTTCTCTTCAAAGGAGCCGCCGACGTCAAACAGTTTCATGAGATCGTACTACGTAGGGTCAGCATGTTAAGACGAGCGGCGATGAGACGCACATATTGGCCGTGGATGTCGCCGCATACTGGGACTGAGTCAGCGGAAGCGATCAGTGGCTGCGGAGCGCTCACTCGTTACTGGACTTTTGACATGGACAAGGTTTGGGTCCTGCTCGAAAAGGAGTGTAGTGCGCTCGATAATTTCGAGGGCCTGTACTTCTGTCACGCGGCCCTCGCGCATAAAATGCTGTTTCAAGAAGGGAACGTTGGGTAATCTCTGGACAGTCTCGAAGATGTGTACATCTAGAGGGTTGTATGTTGCGGGCTCGGGCACCTGGGTGGATATTAGCCTAAGGCGTGGAGAGGAAGGCGAAGCGATTTACGTTTTGAACGACGCGATCGACAGTGTTGATCTCGGTGCCGTCCTGGCCTATGCCGAGACCCGATACACGACCGGGGGGAGCGGGAGGGTGGATGGAGGAACGGCGCTCCTGGATCTGTGCGACGGCATTGCGGATGTACGTCTCGCTCATTGGCAATCGGATGGAAGAATGGCTGTGGATGCTGTACAGCTATTTATTTATACACTATCTAATATCCCCGCGTATTCCTCAAGCCCAAGCGCCAGATTCACGTTCTGCCGCCTCGGCTTCAGCTATCATCCAAGCGGAGATTCAACACTCACCTGCACACATTGAGTCGCCGCTCCTTTCAAAAGGTTGTCCAGCCCGCCGACGATCACCACTCGCTCGCCGCCGCTGTGCACCTGGAATCCGCCCGCCCGCCAGCCGTGCTTGCCTTCCACGTCTCCGAGCATCGGCACATCCCGGCAGACCGTCACCAGCCGCTCGCCCCGGTATCGCTCCTCGAACATGTCCACAATCTCGCTCGCCCGTAATCGGCCTTGCAGCGGCACGCTCGCCGTTGACACAATTCCACTAAACCACCCCGCCACAGTTGGCACAAACGCCACCCGCACCCCGCCCTCCTTTTCAGTCAGTCGCGACAGGTGGTGGCTCGCCTCCCGCTCGTGGATGTGGTCCGTCAGCGAATACGGCTTGATTCCGCCTTGCAGACTCTCCGGCGTCATTTTGGCCGCGCTCCCCGGTTTCCCGTTCACGTCCGTAATCGGTACCGTCCCCGCGCCGGAATAGCCTGACACCCCAAACACCGTCGCATCCACGCCTGGCCTCAGATGCTCGACCAGCGGCGCAAGTAGCAGCTGCGTACTCGTTGCGTAGCAGCCGGGGTTCGATATCCGCTTCGACGCGCGAATAGCATCCCGGTCGTACAGCTCTGCACACGACATTGATCACTTTCTTTCAGCTATCAAATGCACATCTACAACTCACCCGGGAGCCCATACGTCCATCCCTCCTCAAACCTGTAATCCGCACTGAGGTCGACAATCACGCTCCCTTGGCCCTCTTCTCTCTTCTTTGCTCCTCGGTCAATTGCATCCACAAACGGCTTGCATACCCCATTCGGCAGCGCCATCACCCACGCGTCTACCTCCCCCTCTTTCTCCATCCTCTCCACATCCTCCACAGACAGATTGCTGTACTTGATCTTGGCCTTGCCATAGCCCTCCAATTCGTATCCAACCAGCTGCCGCGAAGACACATGCGTCAGGTCCAATTGAGGGTGTCCAGACAGCAGAGTCGTCAACGCCTGTCCAGTGTACCCACGCGCACCGATAAGCGCTAGCCGCTTCCGCTGCGTGGTACTGGGTGGAGGGACGACAGTTGCATAGCCAGGTTTTGACCCAGGCACGGCCGACGTCGCGTATCCCCTGGCGCCCGCAGGCGCCGCAGTCTTGGGCGGAACGGCGGATGGCCCCACCGGCAGGTATGACCTGTCAATCCGTCCCTTTTCTTCAAGCTCTTTCACAATCCGTTCCACCTCCTTCACGTCCTGCACGCCATACCAAAACAGGCTCTTTCCACCTCTGGTAAAGCTGCCGTCTGCCCTTTCGAAATGCCACGCCCTATTCTCATCGTCTGCGTGGGCAGTCCAGAACAGCTTTTTGTAGTCTTTCCTGACCGACGCAAACACATTGTCCACCACGCTGTTGAGTACGCCAGACCGGGAGGGAAGGAACTTGGTCATCACGGGAACTTCACCCGGCGGGTGCGACACCACGGCGATCACGTCCAGAGGTTCATCGCCGTAAATCGTATAAGGCGCCTTTTTGAGATCGTTCAACACCTGCGTGACGCTCTGCGCGCCAGTGAGCACGTCAGGATCACGGTCGTGCACGACCTGGCGGAACCGATCAGGTCCGATCCTCTCCAAACCGTCGTGCCTGAACAGTTTGTATCCTCGTCGGATGAGCGTACCCGCTCCACTATCCGTGAAGAGCTCTTTTTGTAGCATGTTGACAGAAATGACGGCCACAGAAGAGGTGCGGGGGAGATGGTCCAAGAGTTCCTTGAACTCGCGCAGTTTGAGCTTGGTTCCAAACTTGACCCAAGGTTCTTTCATCAGGGTATCGTATTCCTACCAAATACTCTGATCAGTATGTAGAACGTAAAACTGTTTGGAAAGAAGGAAAAAATACCTCGTCAAGGTTGATGACGTCCAGCTTTTCGCCAGTGACGCCGTGGAACATGCCTCCCTTGTCATTCAAAAACACAATTTTGAGCGGCTCGAGCTCCTTGGCGAGCTCTCCGGCCGCAATGTCCGCATTGACGTTAAGAATCTGGCCATCGTCGCTTTCCGCGAGGCTGGTCAGGATGGGCAACGCGCCCGCCCTAATACTCGCCTCCAACGGGCGTTTATCGACCCTAGTAATCCGCCCCACCAACCCATACTTGTCCTTGTCCAAATAGTCTGCAGAGAACACACCAGACGTGATCGGCCGCGCTCTCGTCCCCATCCTCTCGAGTGCGCCGACGAGCTTGAGGTTTTCTTCCAAAAACACGCGGCGGGCGATCCCGAGCGTCTTGGCGTCCGTCACCCTTATACCGTCATTGTAGTCCGGGATGACACCCGCGCTTTCCAGGATGTGGTTTAGCTGCGGCCCGCCGCCGTGCAGGACGACGGGGCACAGCCCGAGTTTGTAGAGAAAGCTGAGGTTGAGCGCGAGCTCGTCCAGCTGCTCGAGCACCGCCCCGCCGACTTTGATCACCGCAAATTTCGCGGGCTCGGACGGGTGCGAGGACGAGGCAAAGATGCGGAGGTGGCGCTCGACTTCGCGTTTGGTGCCGATGGAGTAGAGGAGGCGGGTGATCGTGTCCTGGGCATCGCCCTCGTGCGTAAGAGGTGGATAAAAGAAAAAAAAAAAGAAAAAAAAAAGGACGTACTCGGTCTGTTTGAGCGACACCCTGGACAAATCGTCTTCCTATCGACGCTGGTGCAATGATGGACGCCTTCTGGAGTGTCCGCGCTTGGTGGGCCAACGTCCTGGCCGCAGCTCTGCCCAAGAGCCTCAACGAAGGTGCTGACAACATCAGTTTTTTTTCCTTTCTTTTTCTCTTTTTTTTTTTTTGAGCAAAAAGATTGGCGCTGGAACGAGGTAAACCTGGAGTGCGTTATTTATAGATTGAATGCCAGCGAAGATTCTATGTAATGTTCCCAATGCCCCGAACATGAATCAATTTTCAGTGTATGGACTACAGTACATGGATCCTACTTGGCCCGCCAAGCGGCGCAGTCCGCATCACGGCACTACGCCCAACGGAGATAGCCCTGCACCTCCATTTCCGTCAGAACCCCTCGCAAGAAAGACTGATAACAATAACAATACCGTCCAAAGCCTAATCATCAGCCGCTATCCGTCCGCAGGAGAGGACACGCACCTCAACAACCCCAACTCATGAAAACAAAAAAAAACGAGTTGAAACCCTGGCTTATACAACCTCCGTGGTTCACTTGGGTTCCATGTGACTTATCGACCAACACCAGGATGCACTCCCTGCCAAGAAAGGGGAGAAAAGCAAACATCCTCCCAGACGCCGCTGCGTCCCAGCGAATTGGTGCTATTAGAAACCGTTCCCAGGCGGCACGTACGGCAAGAAGGAAGCTTCTGAATGAAATCGTGAACGATCAACCGAACGCAGAGGAAGCGTGAATCGAGCCTTGCACAGTCGAGACCTGTCGTTCAAGTGCAGATGGTCACGTCAAGACATCCCGTCTTTTTCCGCCAAACGCATTCGCGACGATATTAAAAAAAAGCGTGCCATATGAAGGGAGAGAAGATCAGGGCTATTAAAGAAGGAAGTCAAAGAAAAATGGTGACAGAGCACGTTGGGGACATACCTTCTTGCACTAGAAGCCCGTGTCCGCTTATAGCCATCGGCGGGAAAATGGTAACGTTATGAGTCTAACTTTGATTGAATTCAGAATTGTAGTAGTAACGTCCGTGACTGCCTACCGGCACGCACACCATCCCAAAAGGAAAGAGGAGAGAATACAAATGTTGTCTGGTCAATTTTTGCCCACACAACGAATCATATGTCTGCAGTATCGTTTACAGAAAAAGAGCCCCCAAACTATCCGATTTCGAATTTAATCCGAAGCAACGACGAGAGCAGAAAGCAAAATGACGGTAGAAACTCACATCGGGAGCATACAGGTGGCGCGCTCTTAGACGGAAATGGGCACTGGGTGCCACACTTCAGGGAAGGGATACCACAGGGTTGGTGTCTCCACCAACTTCAAGCCCTTCTCTTCCGAGCGGATAAGATCAAAATCTAGCCATCTATCTTCATAACGGTGAGTTCCGGTGCGCTTGCGATATTCAAATCCGACACGCTCCAAGCAAGGCAGATTCGAACCGAGATATTGGGCACACTCCTTGCGCGCATTTCGCCAAGTCTCGTACTTGTCTGCTTCGTCGTATTCAGGGAACTGAATACAGACGCGAAGCTCGAGCAAGGAATGGAGATGCGAGAAGGCATCGGCATAGTCACGCTATATCAGGATCATCATCAATTGCCAACAAACGGGGGAAGCAACAAACGCACCCAAGCAAACACGGGTTTCCCATCGTGGTATCCGCATATTTCAATCTCCAGGGACTCCAAATTGGGGCACGTTTTGGCGATAGCATGACAGAGGTCTGGATGCATTTTTTCCTCCATGATGAGCCGGAAACGCCGGAGGTGGTCGCCGCTCCCGCTCTGAAGTATGCATTCCAGCATGTGATCCACGTCGGTTCTAGAAAGGGCGATAGGAACCTTTGGCAGGTCTTCGACCGAACAGATAGCGAGACTTTCCAAATTGGACGCGAACGTTAGCATGCCGGTCATCCCGCAGGCATTGGAAACGGCAAGATGTTTGAGTTGGGAGATGATGCTGGGGTGGTTACCCCGGACGGATCCTCCTGCCGTCACCAGTCGGAACGGCTCGCTCCTAAACTTGGCGAATAGCAGACGCAGTTCCGTGAGGTTGGGCATGCGGGCGATAACATCCACGATTTCTGCGTTGCCGGGGTAGCGCGGGGCGTGGCCGGTGAGGACGAGAGTCTCGAGAACGGGCCACTCATGCTCGACCAGGGTGTCAAAGTTGCAGTGGTCGCAGGAGACTTGAACGTAGCGCAGCGAGTTGGGGTGACCGAGGGAGAAGAGGAGGTCCTTGACTGCGGTTCGCGCCAGAATGTCGTTTTTGTATCTTCTACGGTATTCGCGGTTGTAATACGCTGGCTCGGTGAATCTGTGCTCGCAGGGGCCGTCGCCCACACGGACGGCCTCTGCGACAGGCACGAGGGAAATGGCCTCGAGACGAAAGTTGGTGGGGACTTTGGGCATGGTAGAGAGGTAGAGAGGGGTATCATTAATGTACAGACGACGGAGGGAAACACATTTGGTGAGAGCGTCGAGGAGATTATTGGGTGGATAGAAGGGACAGCAGAGATGAAGCATGTTGAGCGCGGCCATCTTTGGGAGGGCAGCGGTGAGGGTTTCGAGATGGCGGGGATGGTAGTCCCCGCCGACGTAGTACTTGCATCCCCAGAGTGGTGGATCTGCATCCGGCCACTCGTCTGGCCAGATCAGATGGAATCGTCTGCAAAGATGTGAGCAGGGGGAAGGGGCAGTAAGAGGGGGATATACTTGAAGAAGGACCAAAGGGAGTCTGGAAAGAAATGGAGGCCAGACTCGTCGTCGTTTTTGTTGGGATGTGGCCATTGGACATCAGCAAAGAGATGAGGTAGATAGACATGACGCAGGGCGCGACAGGTGACGGAGAGAGCGAGGATATCTGAATGGTTGAGGGCAGCGGGGAGCAGCTGCAAAACCTGAGGCGGTAGCAGCAACAACATGGATCATGAACGAGGAGGAGAGGGACAATCCGGTTTGGGTTACAATTTGGTTACAAGCAGGGTTACAAAATCAGACAATTGAAATCCGATTACAATCTGGTTACAATCTGGTTACAATTCGTTACAATCCAGAATCCTTTGGTTACAAGCAGGGTTACAAAATCAGACAATTGAAATCCGATTTACAATCTGGTTACAATCCGGTTACAATTCGTTACAATCCAGAATCCTCGTTACAATCATCTGGCTATCCTCTCGCATACTGTCCAGTCCACTCTCGGCTCACCCGCTGCGCATCTTTCTCATTCTCCTTGTAGTGCTTCGCTACGTCCGTCGCAAGAGGGTCGTCTGGGTTCGGCGCGCTCAGTAGTGCCTGGATAGACAGTAGCACCGTCCGGATCTGCAACGCAGGAGACCATTTGTCTGCCAAAGTCAGTCTGGTGCTCCTTCCCCCAGCACCACACCTACCTTTCAGAATGTCCAGGCATATCCTCCCCAGCTTGTCTGTCATCATCACTCAGCACCATCATAATCACTCTTGTACTCCCACACGCACCAATATTAGGATGGTATATCTTCGTCAAGAACCTCACTTTCGGCGGCGCCATGGGATATTCTTCCGGCAGAAACAGTTCCAGCTTAAATACGCCCTCTGCAGTCCGATGCTGTCTAATCCATCGCTAGCAACGGTAAGTAGAATCCTCACGCTCAAACGGGCTACCACCGGGGCCTTCAATCGTCACATCAAAGTATCTCAGGTTATCGTCGTGTGGCGTTGCAGTGATACCTGGCGCCGGGTCCGCCACAAGGCGTTCTGTCTCCTGTCCGCGAGTTAGCTCATGCACCAATCAGTTCTTCCCCCTTGCCTTGATAATCCGCTGTCCATCCGATAAGCACGCATCCACCTTTTATATGCTTTACACACACCTTAGGAAGTGCCATGATACGCTATAGTCCCAGATACGAACAAGATCAAGCAAGAGAACAGGCGGTGATACACAGAATGCTGACTCAGCACCCCGCTTAAAAAGAAATAATTATTATATAATAAATCCAGGGTATACAAGATATTATGCGATGGCAAGACTAGGCTGCTGCATACTTGGTAGCATGTACGCGGCCAGACAGATCTACATACCCAAGGATGACAACGGCATGTTGCTTACACCAACTAGTTCTTGAGGGACTAGTATTTGACTGCGGCTTACGAACCAAACAATGATGGTAAGCTTACCATTCATATCAGCGGTCGTCGCACAGTAGCAAATGTCCATCCCTTCCCTCGAAAACTTCGCCAAAGTAAGCCCTCTCTTTCTCCTTCTCTCGTTTTCCATTGCTCACAAGCCCTGAGGGTGCTTTGGCGACAGTTGCCACCGTCTCTGCTATCGGTGACTTTCATTTATCATCGCCCTTTCCAAATTGCTGATGGTCTCCCAGGTGTCGGCTTGCTTTATTACGGCCAAGGATACCTAATATATCCTTCCGCGTTTCCTCCGGGTGCTCGGACTGGTACGTCACCCAGACCCGCCCTCGTCGACGTTCTCATTCATCCCCAGAAGAGGTGCCAAAACCCACCGATTATGGCCTGCCATACGAGGATCTGCCGCTCAGGACCCCAGACGGCTTAACCATACAATGTTACCTCCTCACCCTGCGCAGGTCCCTAGTAGTCACCCACTCTGACTACATTAAACCGGACGCGGTTGCCAATTACGAGACGGACGAGGAGGTACGTGTTCTCACCGCTATACAAACGTGATGCTGCAGCTCAGTAACGTATCTCTCCAGTTTTCCGCAAGCAGACCTACAGTTGTCATGTTTCACGGGAACGCCGGAAACCACGGGCACCGTATTCCTCTCGCGAGGGTGTTTCTGCTCAACATGCGCTGCAACGTGCTGATGATGTCATACCGGGGGTACGTATCCTTGTTCATTCATTATTTTGACCCGAAATGAGCGTCGGAACGTAGTTACGGATTGTCGGAAGGCTCACCGTCCGAGCGAGGTCAGCCCGTTCTACATGAAATTCTCCTGTCCTTATATGCTGCCCAGGTCTTTGCATCGACGCGCAGACAGCTCTTGATTATCTTACTTCCCATCCCGTTTTTTCAAGGAATAAGATTGTGAGTGCGGGCAAATGTGCCCGTGCCTCGCTCACGCATACGCCATTAGATACTTTACGGCCAATCCATTGGAGGTGCTGTAGCCATAGACCTTGCGAGTCGTAATACAGAAAAGGTACCTTAGTCGGATTCGACTGGCCGTCCACTGATCCATTCACCCAGATCAGCGCCCTGATTCTCGAAAATACCTTTACATCTTTACCTAAATTAGTACCGCACGCGCTTCCGATGCTCGGACCCCTCGCTTTCCTATGTCATCAAAAGTGGGATTCTCTTTCAAAGATCCCGCTTATACCGCCGACGACGCCCATTCTTATGCTCAGCGGAGCAAAAGACGAATTGGTGCCGAAGGAGCACATGCGAATTCTATGGGAGGCGATCGCAAAGCGGGGAGCCAAGAAGACGGAAGGAGGGAGCGAGTATAAGACGGGTCTGGAGAGAGCGGCATACAAGGAGTTTGCTGAAGGAAATCATAGTTCGTACAAGGTCCCACTTTTTCGTGCGCTGAGATACTGACACAGTGACGGATGGACAGATGATACGTGTATACAGCCTGGTTACTGGCAAAGCGTCATTGAATTTGTCGGAGATGTGATCAAGTCGAAATCATAGCCCGTGTTCATGTGCCTTTTTCTCTGTCTGGTGGGAAGCTTTAAATGGTGTTTCGATGTGGATTAGTTTTAACTTTGGACTTGGGGTTGGGAATTGGATTTGAGTCGTACCTGAATTTCAAGAATTGTATCGCACACTTACGTCTTGCAGTACAGCACGTGTATCGACAGTTTTTGGAGGCGTACTACGCGTTATACAAGAATGCTGTCACAACGCATCCGCACTTCAAGCGATTTGCATCATGGATATCATATGATGTTTTTATTTTATTTTAAAAAGGCTTTACCCCGAATCAGACGCTTTGACGCTCCCAGGCCTGGAACACGATGAATTTACTCTCTGAGGCGATGTCGCCTAGAATACGTTGTTACTGGCAGTTGACAACTCCCTAATCCAGGCATTGGTGCCATTTCCCCCAGCAACAGCTCATTTTGACGTTGAAGTATTAGGATCATCGATCGGACTGACTCTGTTTTTTCCCCCAGATTCCCATAGTCTTGGAACTTGGTGGGCGACGTCGCAGCGATGTGACGTATTCTACTTTTCGCAAGACATTTTTCTGCTTTTCTGCCTAATATTAACATGAGCAAGGATCATTGCCGGTCTGAATGGCAAACATGAATTTTTTGACTGCCATCGACAATTTCGCATATCTATCCGAGTTGGATCCTAATGCCAACAGAATGAACATGATGTTTGCTACCGACCCTGGACGCGTAAAGGAATCAGGGTGTGCGCATTCGGTGCTGGTCCTGCTGACCGTCTGGTCGGCAAGCCCGGATGAAGCACTATTCTCGACCCAAACTTCGCCTCGACGCCTGACCGTCGTGCCGTCGTACCTGATTTTAGCTCGGACAACCTCAGACACGGAACCGGCAGCTCGACGCGATACCAAGAGTTTGCCCGCCACCATTGTAGAGGCAAGTGATTTTATTTGACATTGACTCCAATACATCCCACAAGGCATTATAGGTGGTATTGTTGCTGTCGGCGTCAAGGTTGACGTTTAAGTTTTTTCCGCCTCCCCTCCTCGTCGGGATCAGGGGCATCCTCGTTGAGGTCGTTGTCGACATCAGAATGATTTTGGTTGCGCATCCTACCGATGTCATCTTCACATTGAACGGCAGGGTCGTTGAAGCCGCCAAACTAGTTGCCATCCACATCCGCGTCGTCGGCGTCGTTCGGGTCGTTGTGAGGGCCATCGACACTGCCCGTGCTCACGTCAATGTTGTCCTAGCTGGCATATCGTAAGTCGTTCGTGTCGTGTGCCTACATGAGGTTGCATTGAAGTGTTATCGTAGAGATCAGCTCTCCATTGTCCTATCCCTCCCCGTCAAGTTCTTCGCCGAAGTGTGTGTCACGCTTCGTCTTCTCATCTGGGATATTACCAGGGCATTAATGACCCGAGGGTTTTGGCGTCTATCGCGGAAGTCCTCCGCCTCTAAGAATCATTACCTCGCAGAATGCTCGCCACGATAACTTGCAATCATTGGATAGAGTGTGACTGCCACAATATATGCAAGTGCTTCATGTTACTCGACAAATTTATCTCATTGACCGTTCCGTTTAGTACGAACACTCGTGGTGCATAAACATAGACCCCGTGGCAGCCGCAAAACTGGGTGCAACGCCAGTCAAACTCCACTTTGATTTTCATGTTTGAAGCATGAAGCATGATGTTGAAAATCGAATCCCAAACCAATTCCACGTGTTGCACCGATACTTAAAGTTAATTTCTTGAACTTATTCACAATGCCTACCCTTGGCCAAAAATTGAAGATCTCGTAGCTTATGGTGTTTTACTGGCATTGTAGTCGTGACCGAATGGAACGGAGAGTTGAATCCCGGTCACGGCTTGTGACGAGGGACCCAGCTTACAGCCATCATCAGCATCCACAGAGCACATTTTGCTACCCAAGCACGGATGTTCAAAACCGAATCCCAAACCCCATTCCATTTGTGTCACACCGATACATGAAAAAAAACCCGTACATTAACTTCATTCACGACACCGACAACCCCTGGCCTCTGCCCATTAAAGGAGGATGAGGGTTCTAACCTGGCCGCTTTGAACGTCGTAGATAACTACGTCCGCCCTGCCCTATTGGGTCTTGCCGGTCGCAGGAAGACAGTTAGCAGTTGCCCCGCTGACTGCCATAACTCTCCCCGGAGTCAGGGATCGGCCTGACTCCACCATCATCCGAGGCAATTCCTTCCACCGACAACCATCAATGCTGGTGCGACCTACTAGTCGACAAGATGTTTGTAATCAATGGCAATCATAGTGAATATGGGACTCGTACCGTTTTCAACATTTCTGATTGCCGACAAAGCGTTCATGCCCTTAGTGCCGTCCCATTGTACCGCAAACTGCTAATCAACAGATACCCCATCAGGCTGAAGATCGTGACAAGCAGTTGCACCCTGAGGAGTGAGCGATCACGCTACTGCTCCCCCTCGTGTTACACCGTCAACGCTGCCGGATGCTGGTGTCGCGTGTAACACTCCTCTGTGGAGAAGCGGACAACACCAGTGCCCGCTTTCCTTCTAGGCTGTACGATGGGGCCTAAATAGGCAAAACGCTTGTCAAAAGTCCAAATGATTTGCCATCGATAAACGTTAAAGGCTAGAAGGACGAAACACATCAGCCAATCATCATGAAGAAGCAGAAAAGTGGCCTATTAGAATGGTCATGCTTCACGTTCTGCTAGTCGTCATGGTGGCTGAACTGGGACAGAACGTCAACAAAAAAAAAAATTTAATGAAAAGTTTAGGAAGGCGTACTCTTTCGTTCATCTTGAACGTTGACAAACACAGCAACCCCTAGAGCCACCCCATTGACACTGCAGACAACTGGCAAAGCGAACTCGTGCCTGTAGCTGCACCCTGAGGAGTGAGCGATCACGCTACTGCTCCCCCTCGTGTTACACCGTCAACGCTGCCGGACGCTGGTTCCGCATGTAACACTCCTCCAGAGGAACGGACAACACCAGTGCCCGCCCTCCTTCTGGGCTGTGTAATGGTGCCTAGATAGTGCGCGCTTGCCCGTCCCATATTTTATCGCCTGACGAGCAGGTTAGCCAACGATGAGTGTGCAGACAATGAAGAACAGAACGAACTCGCTAGGCGGGGCAATGAACGTTGGAGAGGCGGGCGAGTCTTGAGAAAATGTCGTGGATAGTGGAAAAGAAGAAGGATGGCTGGCAATGTTGGTAAATGGATTTTTTATACGTCTAGAGAGCGAGCGACTCACGTGAGGATTGTCAGCCACTTGCGCATTTTACCGCCTCTGGTACTCGAAGAAAGTTTATATAGGGGCTAATAATTCATGTGATTATCGCGTCCACTCGATCGCGTTCTGTCAAAACAAGTGCAGCCTGACGCGTCGCGGAAGCTTATAAAAGGGCGTCAACATTCACCAAATTCTTTCCAACCGCCCACCTTCTCTTGACGACGCCGACCCCGCCGCCACATCTCGCTCTCTCCTTGCCGTCTCGCTCACCAACTCGCCCTCAACATTGTCTCAATTCACCTCCCACATCGACACCACTCCGTCCTCGACCTACCTCTTCCTTCTCCGCCACGCTTCGCTCACCGACTAGCCTCTCCCATCCGACTCCGACTCACCTCTGACCCCGATCTCGGCTCGCCAACTCGCCTTCAACATTGACTCACCCCCAACTTCTATTCACCTCCAACATCGACACCACAACGTCCTCGACCTCACCTCTTCCTTCTCCGCCACGTATCGCTCATCGACTAGCCTCTCCCTTGACTTGGACTCGCCTCTGACCCCAGCTCGCCCTCAAGATCTTCAAATTGCTTACACGCTTTCACGCTTTCAACCTCAAATCGTCTTCAACCTCAAATCGTCGTCAACTTCACATGGCCTGGACTTCAAATCGCTTCCTTCAACTTCAAATCACCTCCAACATCGACACGACTCCGACATCGACGCCATTCCGTCCTCGACCTCATTCCATCCTCGACCTCACTCTTGCTTCTCCTCGCTTTCGGATAACCGGGTCCATCCACCTAATCAAGACACACGCACGCCCCACCCCAGCGACCCGCCAAACACCAAAGTGTTGTTGGCGATCCGGAGGAATAGTGTCCCTTGGGAGCAGCTCTTTTGAGTTGACATCTTTCAAATACACCCCTCCGGAGCATGTGACGTAACCGCCTTGAGCAAATTGTTCGGTGGGAGGACATGCGGTCTCCGAAATCATCTACGTTGTGCTGGGCTGGCTGCGAGAGGAATAGTGTCCCTTGGGAGCACGCACACTCGCGCGTGACATCTTTCAAATACACCCCTCTCTGCCCTCGTGTGTTGTGTCCTACCGGTTGTCGCCAATGAGCGGCTTTCATCCTTTTCTTGTGTCCCACGATGGCACGCTCTTTCCTTCCTTTGTCGACGGTCGGACGGTACGTCAAGACTGTATAGAAGACCTGGTATGATTAGTAGTGAATTTTGTTTGTCGCATTTCTGACCTTGCTTGCTTTCTAGCAACGGACATTTACGAAATCGCAAGAGCATCACCGAAGTGGACCGTGGAACGTTTTTGGGCGGTGAAGGTACTGGGGAATTAGTGGACCGGTGGAGGGATGGATGGTGACTTGGGATGTCTGCAGTGGAGGACGAGGGAAGGATAACTGATTTTTCGGGGCATATTAGATTAATACAGGATTGGTGATTCACGAGTACTTACTGTAGTTGTAGATATATTTTTTCTTTATTATCTATTTATCATGGCATGAATTTCATTCGCAACATAATGCGTACGTAAAAATTAATCTGGATGAAAAGAGAGCTAATATTCACACACACGGAGGTGAAGTGACAAAACAGCATCGCGACGAGGATCGAGCTGCGTTGAACGACGGTGCTACTTGGAAGACCTGGAGACCAAGACAAATTGGACATCGACGTGAAAGAAAAAGTCCATCTCTATCAACCTTGATTTGAAGCTCAATGGTAGCACCGACGTCTACATTAATACCCATTGACTCTGTAGACATTAAAGCGAATGACTAGGTCGGACTGGTTCAGTGATGTAATTCCCAACAACTGTTAGCCTATTTCGTGTTCTTCATCTAACGTAATTCGCTAACAGAACGACTTGGCAGTCACAACATTACTTCCAATTCAAAACCTGATCATTAACGATGATGGGGATATACAACTACTCATTGCAACACGACCGTAGATTATTAAAAAAAAATTTAAAAAATCTAGAGCTCGAGTACGCGGAGAACTTTTCCGTAACCGAGGCCATCTCCAATGAGGGGTATCAAGACACGATGGACACCGTTGATGTGGTGGATGATGCCATCACCAGTAATGTCAATAATGGAGTGGAGGAGGTCCACGAGTTCAAAGCTTTAAACTTTGTTAGCGCCATAACAACACTTGGGGGGTAAAATTCAACATACCCAATAAGAACCAAGATATCACGGAGATTATTGCCAACGATGTAAAGGACGAGATACAGGGACGTAAAGATAATGTAGAGCAGATTCCCAATAAGCTCGCCGAGGTCGAAAAGGTCGAAAAACCGGTCTCCATGGTGAAGGACATCGTGCGCACGAAAACCGGCCAAGGGCTTGACGTTAGCGACGAGGCGTCTGACAACACCATGCATGTCACGAACATGTCCAACGAGAACGTCTTTCTGAACATGATCATTAGCGAGAGCCAGATCTAACGAAGTAATAAAGCACGTTATTATCTATAAATTGCTAGTGTTGTTTAAAGTAAAAACTCACTGATTGCGTAGGAAATGGCAGAGGCCTCGCGGGTGGCGCCAATGATGAGGCCAGGAAGGGATTTGACGTCGACCTTGTCGTCACCAGGAACAGAGCGTTGTCCAAGGCCACTCAGACCGCCAGTAGCACCGTTGTTACCACCAGTGATACCACCAGTCAGGCCGCTAAGGGTGTTCGTGATGCCAGTCGCTCCACTGGGATTGAGCTGGCGGGCAGAGAGACCACTCAGACCACCAGTAGCACCGTTATTACCACCAGTGATACCACCAGTCAGGCCACTGAGTGTGTTCGTGATGCCGGTCGCTCCACTGGGATTGAGTTGGCGGGCAGATAGACCATTCAGACCGCCGGTATTACCCCCAGTGATACCACTAGTCAGGCCGCTAAGGGTGTTCGTAATGCCGGTCGCGCCACTGGGATTGAGTTGGCGGGCAGAGAGACCACTCAGACCACCGGTGGCGCCATTGTTACCACCAGTGATACCACCAGTCAGGCCACTGAGAGTGTTCGTGATGCCGGTCGCGCCACTGGGATTGAGTTGGCGGGCAGAGAGACCACTCAGACCACCGGTGTTACCCCCAGTCAGGCCGCTGAGAGTGTTCGTGGTGCTGGTTGCATCACTGGTCCAGGGATTGAGTTGGCGAGCAGATAGACCACTCAGGCCACCGGTAGCACCGGTGTTACCACCAGTGATACCACCGGTCAGGCCGCTGAGTGTGTTCGTGATACCGGTCGCGCCACTGGGATTGAGCTGGCGGGCAGAGAGACCACTCAGACCACCGGTAGCGCCGTTATTACCCCCAGTGATACCACCAGTCAGGCCACTGAGAGTGTTCGTGATGCCGGTCGCTCCACTAGGATTGAGTTGGCGGGCAGAAAGACCACTCAGACCACCGGTAGCGCCGTTATTACCACCAGTGATACCACCAGTCAGGCCACTGAGAGTGTTCGTGATGCCGGTCGCTCCACTGGGATTGAGCTGGCGGGCAGAAAGACCACTCAGACCACCAGTGGCGCCATTGTTACCACCAGTGATACCACCAGTCAGGCCACTAAGGGTGTTCGTAATGCCGGTCGCGCCACTGGGATTGAGTTGGCGAGCAGATAGACCATTCAGACCGCCGGTAGCGCCGGTATTACCCCCAGTGATACCACTAGTCAGGCCGCTAAGGGTGTTCGTAATGCCGGTTGCGCCACTGGGATTGAGTTGGCGGGCAGAGAGACCACTCAGACCACCGATGGCACCGGTGTTACCACCAGTTAGGCCGCTGAGGGTGTTCGTGATGCCGGTCGCGCCACTGGGATTGAGTTGGCGAGCAGATACGTCAGCAGGGCGTGCGGAAGCGAATAGAGCAGCGGAGGAAGCGACGAGTAGCGAGAGTACGCGCATTTTGTTAAAGAGTGGGAGGGTTCAAAAGAGTGTGAAGGGGGGATGCCTAAAGGTAGGCGGGATGGGACTCGAAGCAAGTCTGGATGAAGGAATTTGGCGCAACATGCTAGCTTTTATAACAGACGGGAGCGCCCCCAGCCAAGATCAGATGAAATTTTTTTTAAGGCTAGCATTATGAGCGCGTTAGCCTCCCGTAATAAGAAGCAGGCAGGGCCGAACAACGATGATTCCAATCCTGGGGTCAGATGTGCTTGGGATGGAGCATAAAGCATAAAGATCACTGCAAAAGAGGAGAAAACCCGTCGTCTTTAGTGTCTTTTTCAGCTGGAGGATTGCAGTTATGACATGAAGGGTTGGAGTTGACATCAAGATGGTGCTCCACTTTGCACACGCTCAGAACGCCTTTCGAATATCACGCCTCGTAATAGGCTGGACCCTGTTTGATAGGAGTTGCGTCATACACGGAAACTTGTCCAGTCGAGACATGTCGAGTGGATGCTGGCACCTGGCAGTAGGTTTTGGCTAGGATGGGTTAGACGGTTAGTCCTCTGCACGGCAATTGTTAGTCCCGGGTGTAGACAGAGTGACCGTCTGCAGCCGTTGCTTTATGGCTCAGGGGAGAGTTGGATGGCCGAATGGGCCCGCCGTGAGCCACCCAGCCGCAACAGGCACCCGGCCTAGCCACGGTCCGACCCTCTCTTCCTCCCGCCATGTCCTCCGACTTTCCTCCCCAGCTTCAGCTCAGGCTACCCCCCGCTTCCACCTCATTCAAGCGTTCGTTCGAGGAATACGGCTTTGATCTCGCAAGTCCAAGCGGCTCAGAAACAATAGGCTCCGCCAATGGCAACGAACGAAACAAGCGTCCCCGCAGTGCCAGCAGCCATTCTGACACAGCCAGTTCTCCAGGCAGCTCTCAATCATCTTCTACCCCCTCCTCGTCATCCTCCTACACCCAAAACTCATCCAGCGCCAGGTCCGCCTTGTCTGCGACACGTCCCTCCCTTGGTGCCACTCACGAGGTTCACACCACCTCATCCTCCGCTCGTCCTTTCCACGACATCACCGTGCTACCCCCCACAATCCAAGATGTTGAAATGCTCAGCTATCTTCCAACCGATGCCACAAACACCCAATCGTCAAGCAGTTCTCCAGCTGCATCACCCTCCCGTCCTCAACCTAATGAACAGCTGAGGTTATCTCTAGAGCGCTTCAATGCATTTGATGCTGAAATCTCTGAGCTGCGAAGGTCTCACTCGGTCTCTCCTTTGCAACCTCGGACTATCACACCACCTCCAACATTACCTCCTTTGATGCTTTCTGATGATCAGCCTGATCTCGCTGCTGCTGCGTTGCCTTTCTTGCATCCCGAGCACCGTACGGATACCACCCCGGCATCACCTCATGGAACGGATACTACTTTGGGCAGCTCGAGTCATACTCGACGGTCAAGTCGGGATGATGTCCACCCAAGGATTTCAGGTAAATTTATCAGATATAGTTTATCAATGCTGATTCCGCATCCCTTTCCGTTCACAGATGCCCGTCCCTTCCGAATCGATCTGCACATTGACCCAGGGTTGCAACCTACACAGCGCAGTCAAAATTCACTTCTTCTATCCGCGGAGGATCCGCCTCTACACGTTTCGCCGGAGAACCATGCATGGGCACAAACCACGCATCCGAACGAGCCAGCATTGTCAGAATTAGAATTCACGTTTATTAGAGATAGACTGAATTCGGCTTTGGAGCCCCTGCGCTCTGCATCTCCGCTCGTGCCCGGATTGGTTGAACCTAGATCACCACTGCCTATACCATCCAGACAATCGAGGACAACGGCTCCAACTCTTCCTCCGCTGCGCACGCAGCTGCAGCAGTCGGGTGCCTGGGATGATCGCTCTTATAGAATGCTTCTATTCGGTCCATCAATTGCGGCAGCAGCGAACAACCACGACAGAGAAGGTCGTACAAGTGATATTCTTTCAGATACCAATAACAATTCTTCTCGCAGTCAGTCTTCTTACTGGAATGAGACTACATATGGAATATCCGAACGACTGAATTCTTCGTCGATAGCCAGCAATCGCGATCGCGAGCCTACTTCCCAAGATCTTCCGCCAACTGAATCTGCTAGTGCTGCGCTGGGTCTCCAGCTAGACCCCTTCCAACCTCAAACAGCTCCCATGTATGAGGACCTGGATGTTGATCCCATCCCTGTTTCGGAGCCACAACGAAATCCTACACAGCAATTACCTTCGTCATCATCAGAAAGCCTAGGTTACATGTCGTCTGAGGAATGGTTCCCCATGCTACGTAGGCGGTCTGCCTGGCGACTTTTAGACTCAGATGAGGAAGAAAGGCTGTCCATAGATGCTCGAAGACTCCGATTGCTTGCTGAAAGACGCGACGTTTCACGCACAACTAGACCTGGCCCCACGTCAACATCTCTGGATGCAGGGGATCATACCCACCCATGGGTCGATTTGCGCCGGCATCTCTCCAACAGGTCTTCTGCCCCTCGCCCAATCCTGACAACACCAGACCGCCATGTCCCTGTCAGTGCTCCATTCGACGGTGTGCACGTCTGGGAAGATACCGATAGCGACCCTATGTCGGGCCATGCAGAAAGTGACGCATGGACAAGCGCGGAACATTACCCGAGATCAACACGGGCAGGTGCGGTCTCATACGATTCACGATTGTATTGCCCGGCTGACGTCTTTAAAGATATTTCTCAGCGCTCGGATCGACTATCTGGTGAGCACCACCGACCACCGATCAGCCCGAGCAACTCGCTTACATTCCAATAGATGACATAAGCATTGGCTACAACTCGGGCCAACCTTCCCTAACACGATCCAACACAAACACATCTACACTTGCTGCTTTCAGCAGGCTTCGTAATCGTCTCTATCACAGCTCCTCCACCCGCTTTGCGTCCTCAAACTCACTTGTTACCGAAAACTCATCCGAATTCCGTCGTCGCATTGCTCGACAAGAATGGATGGAACGTTGGACACGGCTTAACGATGAACGAGCGCAGAGTCAATCCGAAGTTCGGCCGCCGCCCCGGTCCATGCCAGAATTATCAGTTTCCGATGAGCCGAGGAGACCTGAATTACGGATAAACACAAGCACCTCCCTTGACCGGCGTCTGTTTGGCGGCTTGGAAGGCTTGGAGGAGGCTCGCCGGGCTTCCGAACTCGATGCGTTCAACTTTCACGGTGACAATATCTTCGAAACCAGCTTTCCCGCGTCCCGTCGTGCTGCTGCATTAGCTAGGCCAGCTCGGAATGATCATCCAGTTCGAAGGCCAAGCTCCCCTCCACAGCCGAGTTTGAGCCGTCAAGCACCCGGTTTACCACCTCCCCCGGGACTCGGCACAGACAGATTCAGTCGCTTCTTTGAGTATCTACACAACTACCCCGATTCATCTCCCGTCTATCCTCCACCAGCTTTCAACTTTGGACCCGTAGACGCTCCACATCGGGCTTCGGATGAACCGGTCGCTCACCGCGATACGCGTGATCCACAAAATGACTGGTTCTCGCGTCGCAGGCATTCTACTAGGCCGTCACAATCACAGATAAATCCATGGGGTGAAATTGACAGCCCAGACTTTGGCATTGCAAATGCTGGAAGAGGTCCAGGACCTGGGTTGCGCACTGATCCTGCTGCGGGACTAGGCGAAAGAGATGCAGCTGGTGCTGGATTGAGGTCTTCGCTTGACAGGCACACACGGACAGATGAACCTCCCAGAATCTCACCCATACGTGCCATCAGCCCATACTTCATCGATGTCCCCCCACTACCCTCCCCGGACCTGTCCGAATTCTTTGAAAACGTGCCTCACTTTCAACCGCATCCTCCGCAGCATGAAGAGCGCCTTGCAGCTTCCAGACCTTTGCCTGAACTTTCATCAAGAGTGCCCTCCAGACGTCGCTCGCCTTCTCCAGCTGTTCGTGGTCCGCCGCAGACCCGCCCAAGGTTGGACCGACCCGTTATGCGATCAGCGACGGGATTTGAGAACATTGATCCCGAGTTGTTTGCACCTGGGCCATACCGGAATACGTTCCAGAGCCTGCGAGGACGAAGGGATCCCAGTCCCCAGATCTCCCAGCCGCCGACGATACCTCCATTCCCGTTCGAAGCACCAGGCGATCGCGAGATGCCTTCGTCGCGTCGGCACCATAGTCTGTATGCTGAACCATTTGACGGTCGGTCGCCATCTCGCCAAACGCGTACGGACAGCGAGACGGAGCCGCGTTCCGCGTTCTGGCGGTCCCGCCCTGCGTTCTACGTGCGGAACGAATGGGAATCGTCATCTCCATCCCCGGTGTTGCCCTCTGATGAGCACCGACACCTGCCGCCGGCGAGCGATCTACACAACTTTTTGAGCAGGCATGTGAGCGCGCGTATGGAGCGGGCTGAGGCTGCCGCTGCCGCCAACGTTTCGAGGTTCAACCATGCAATAGAGGTTCTGAGGGGCGAGGGGTTGTCGCGCCGGCCATCGTTTGACAGGCCACCGGGAGGTCCGTGAATAGAAAGTTTGGTTGAGATGGACAAATGCTGATGCTCGTTGGAACAGGTGGAAGGGCTAGCGGGGATGCTCCTCGGGAACGATCGTCGCTGGATTGGCTGGCTGCTCATCATCATCACCATCAGCACGTACGTCCAAGACGCGCGAGGTGTGTATTACAGCGGGTTGGTATGTATGCATTGTGCTGATTGGGGATCAGGGCAAGGCGTATCAGGCCCTTGGGCGATTACATGGTAAGAGGACTCTCGCATGTTCTCTACTCGCGTGGCCTGGCGTGACGAGACCTGTCTAGCGCGACGAAGACTTTGACGAATCGTATGAGAGCCTGTTATCCCTTGCTGCGGCAATTGGGGACGTGAAACCGCGTTGCACGCCTGAAGAAGTGATATCCAAGCTTGAAACGGCGATGTATAAAGATTGGGCGACACAAGAATGTGACAAACGCTGTCCGATTTGCTTGGACGATGTGCGTGTGCCATTGGGTTCTGTTTCGAGCTTCTGGTCGATTGATCTACTTTTTTGTCTAGTACGGCCCTAACGATACTGTTATGAAAGTCGGGGATTGCGCTCATTGGCTGCACAAAGACTGTCTCCATGTGCGTTTCTTTATTGGCTTTTGGTGTGATTCGGGACTGATGCTCGTTGGTTTAGCAATGGCTGAAAGGCGCCAATACATGCCCTGTGTGCCGAATGGTCGTTCACAGCCCCCGTTTGCGTCACGCTCGCCAACATTCGCGCGGCGAGACGAGTACCAACCATAGCGCCAACGACGGAAACGGTCCGGCGGTGACGCAAAACAGTGCCGCAAGCAATCTGTCGACAAGTACGGAGACACCTAATTCATTCTCCGCCAGGCCTCGACCTTTTGGTGGTGGTTGGCCTAGCTGGAGATACTACCATCCGTGATATACTGGATGCTTGATGCGTTCTGATTTTTTAACATGTGCATTTTTCGGCATCACCCACCACTTTTTTTTTTCTTTTTCGCTGGCACCCCTTGCATTGCTGCTACAAGTCCCGCCTATGGATTGCTCTCGTTTTTTTTAGTATAATTGAACGCCCATTCCATTTCCACCTGCATTTTATATCAAAGCAATGATTTCTTTTGTCCGTTGTAAAATTTCAGTACATATGCTTTTTATTTCGTATGTTGGTATTTTTGAAATGAAATAATAGTGAATTTATCTGTAAGACGTGTGCTTAGTTAGCGGCCGGATTTGGAATGATGCATTTTTTAAACGCGGACTACATTTCTTAAAACTTTCAAAATTCGAGGATCTCATGGCTTGTGATGCTTTACTCTCGCAATAATTTTTTTCAACGTGAACGTATGGAACGGAGAGTAGCAATGAACCGTTCTGCAACCTGGTCACGGCTTGTCACAGGACTCGGCTTACAGCCATCGTCCACATCCAGAGCTCATTTTTATTATCACCCACTCAAGTACTCAAGCACGGATGTTCGAAAAAAACCGAATCCCAAACCCCATTCCATTTGTGTCACACCGATACATGAAAAAAAACCCGTACATTAACTTCATTCACGACACCGACAACCCCTGGCCTCTGCCCATTAAAGGGAGGATGAGGGTTCTAACCTGGCCGCTTTGAACGTCGTAGATAACTACGTCCGCCCTGCCCTATTGGGTCTTGCCGGTCGCAGGAAGACAGTTAGCAGTTGCCCCGCTGACTGCCATAACTCTCCCCGGAGTCAGGGATCGGCCTGACTCCACCATCATCCGAGGCAATTCCTTCCACCGACAACCATCAATGCTGGTGCGACCTACTAGTCGACAAGATGTTGTAATCAATGGCAATCATAGTGAATATGGGACTCGTACCGTTTTCAATATTTCTGATTGCCGACAAAGCGTTCATGCCCTTAGTGCCGTCCCATTGTACCGCAAGCTGCTAATCAACAGATACCCCATCAGGCTGAAGATTGTGACAAGCAGTTGCACCCTGAGGAGTGAGCGATCACGCTACTGCTCCCCCTCGTGTTACACCGTCAACGCTGCCGGATGCTGGTGTCGCGTGTAACACTCCTCTGGAGAAGCGGACAACACCAGTGCCCGCTTTCCTTCTAGGCTGTACAATGGGGCCTAAATAGGCAAAACGCTTGTCAAAAGTCCAAATGATTTGCCATCGATAAACGTTAAAGGCTAGAAGGACGAAACACATCAGCCAATCATCATGAAGAAGCAGAAAAGTGGCCTATTAGAATGGTCATGCTTCACGTTCTGCTAGTCGTCATGGTGGCTGAACTGGGACAGAACGTCAACAAAAAAAATATATTCAATGAAAAGTTTAGGAAGACGTACTCTTTCGTTCATCTTGAACGTTGACAAACACAGCAACCCCTAGAGCCACCCCATTGACACTGCAGACAACTGGCAAAGCGAACTCGTGCCTGTATTGCACCCTGAGGAGTGAGCGATCACGCTACTGCTCCCCCTCGTGTTACACCGTCAACGCTGCCGGACGCTGGTTCCGCATGTAACACTCCTCCAGAGGAACGACAACACCAGTGCCCGCCCTCCTTCTGGGCTGTGTAATGGTGCCTAGATAGTGCGCGCTTGCCCGTCCCATATTTTATCGCCTGACGAGCAGGTTAGCCAACGATGAGTGTGCAGACAATGAAGAACAGAACGAACTCGCTAGGCGGGCAATGAACGTTGGAGAGGCGGGCGAGTCTTGAGAAAATGTCGTGGATAGTGGAAGAGGAGAAGGATGGCTGGCAATGTTGGTAAATGGATTTTTTATACGTCTAGAGAGCGAGCGACTCACGTGAGGATTGTCAGCCACTTTACCGCCTCTGGTACTCGAAGAAAGCTTATATAGGGGCTAATAATTCATGTGATTATCGAGTCCACTCGATCGCGTTCTGTCAAAACAAGTGCAGCCTGACGCGTCGCGGAAGCTTATAAAAGGGCGTCAACATTCACCAAATTCTTTCCAACCGCCCACCTTCTCTTGACGACGCCGACCCCGCCGCCACATCTCGCTCTCTCCTTGCCGTCTCGCTCAACTCGCCCTCAACATTGTCTCAATTCACCTCCCACATCGACACCACTCCGTCCTCGACCTACCTCTTCCTTCTCCGCCACGCTTCGCTCACCGACTAGCCTCTCCCATCCGACTCCGACTCACCTCTGACCCCGATCTCGGCTCGCCAACTCGCCTTCAACATTGACTCACCCCCAACTTCTATTCACCTCCAACATCGACACCACAACGTCCTCGACCTCACCTCTTCCTTCTCCGCCACGTATCGCTCATCGACTAGCCTCTCCCTTGACTTGGACTCGCCTCTGACCCCCAGCTCGCCCTCAAGATCTTCAAATTGCTTACACGCTTTCACGCTTTCAACCTCAAATCGTCTTCAACCTCAAATCGTCGTCAACTTCACATGGCCTTGACTTCAAATCGCTTCCTTCAACTTCAAATCACCTCCAACATCGACACGACTCCGACATCGACCCCATTCCGTCCTCGACCTTATTCCATCCTCGACTTCACTCTTGCTTCTCCTCGCTTTCGGATAACCGGGTCCATCATCCACCTAATCAAGACACACGCACGCCCCACCCCAGCGACCCGCCAAACACCAAAGTGTTGTTGGCGATCCGGAGGAATAGTGTCCCTTGGGAGCAGCTCTTTTGAGTTGACATCTTTCAAATACACCCCTCCGGAGCATGTGACGTAACCGCCTTGAGCAAATTGTTCGGTGGGAGGACATGCGGTCTCCGAAATCATCTACGTTGTGCTGGGCTGGCTGCGAGAGGAATAGTGTCCCTTGGGAGCACGCACACTCGCGCGTGACATCTTTCAAATACACCCCTCTCTGCCTCCGTGTGTTGTGTCCTACCGGTTGTCGCCAATGAGCGGCTTTCATCCTTTTCTTGTGTCCCACGATGGCACGCTCTTTCCTTCCTTTGTCGACGGTCGGACGGTGTCAAGACTGTATAGAAGACCTGGTATGGTTATTAATGATTTATGTTTATTGGTTTGCTAATTTTACAAGTTATCTAGCAACGGACATTTAAGAAACCGTAAGAAGAATTTAAGTGACCGCAAGAAGAACAGTGGACTGGAATGTTGGTGGTGGTGGCTGAGGGTACTGGGAGTTTGGTAGTTGTGAAAGGTGATTGGCGCAGACGTTGCAGAGGATGGATTTGTGGAGGTCGACATGGAAGGAGGGAAGGATAGCTGGTTTGTCGGTATCTTAGATCAATATCAACCTAGTATTACATGTACTGCAATTGAACAGTTCTTGATATATGAATCGCTAATTGCGATGGAATCCAGCCTGTTACTCCCTTTCACGGTGTGTACGGATAATTGCGGCGCTCTATGTTTTCCTAGCCTACACGATATGCAACGCACACCAGATCCAATTGCAGACCACATACTAGCTGCTGCGCTCATTATCCAGTCAGATTGTTGGCGACACGTAGAGCTGAACTTTCCCCTGCCTCGGATATGTCTCCCTGATCTTCAGACAAAATCACTTCGACTTTATTGCGACGCCTGTGCGCAGGTACCCCAGTATTCGCTGACCATTTTCTGGACGCCCCGTGCCTTGGACAACTCCTGTTGACTCCTGGATTACAATATCAGTCGCACAATTCTGGTTTTAGGCCAACTCCATGGCGTTGAACGGCTTATAATAGAATACGAAGGTGAAGAAGAGGCATCCAATCTTTCCGGAAGCAGAAACCGTGCCAGTTGTCCTTCCGAACTTACGAACGGAGGCATGTTGCAATACCTTGAAGCTCCCAAGCTGGAGGAGCTATTCGTGTAGGAACGTTTCGAGTCTACAGAGGTCGCTATCTGAAGTGGCGGTTCCTTTTGTTCAACGATCTTCGCACAATTCCAGGTTGAGAAAGTCGATATTTGATGGTTCCGACAAGACATGGCTCTTGCAGTAAATCCTGTATTCATGGGTCAACGCTAGGGGCCCCGTTTGCAAATTATTGGTCATTCGATCCCACCCGATGACAGCCACGCAACGCTATTTGTCTTTTAACACAAATTACGGTCATTTTAGGACTTCACTTGCCGTTCTGCGTACAGTGTTTGAACTGACTTGATGTGGTTATTAGGAAACAAGACGATTGGCTGTCCTTTAGCTGATGGATTGTTGTACAGTCCGAAACGTTGAACCCAACCCAAGAAAGATACGAGCGTGACGTAGTGACGGTCACAATGTTCAGACACGGTCGACTCTGCGTTCGTTTCTTTGCTACAACACGCCCTCCGCGGCACGAAAACCCATTGGTGAATTAATTGGGAACGTCGACAAGTTATAAAAAGATCTGACTACTCAAGTTTTTTTTTTGGTGTAGGGTCTTCCACGGAAACCAGGACCACCGCCACAAATTCCGCGCCGGGGTGGACAAATAGAGAGGCGCCCACTCGCAAATGTAAAGAAAGTTGTTGTTGTCGCTAGCGGAAAAGGGGGCGTTGGAAAGAGTACGATAGCTGGTACGTATGACTCCGCAGGGCGCCTACAATATGCTGACGAGCACAGTGAATCTGGCTTTTGCTCTGGGTCTCCTCCGAAATGCAGATATGACAGCTACGCGTCTCCGAGTCGGCATTCTAGATCTTGATGTATTCGGTCCCTCCATCCCAACGCTCATGGGTCTCCAAAATGCTCCAGAACCCCAATTAACTGCCTGTGTGTTCGTCTTACTCCTCTTCTATTCCTATCACACTCCTTATCTGTGCTCCGTATACTCATACATCCACTTACCTTTTTAGCTGGCGCCATCAGACCCCTGACAAACCACGGAGTTCCTTGCATGTCTATGGGCTTCCTGCTTCCGCGTACAGAAGGGCATGTGGACACGCCAATCGTCTGGCGTGGATTGATGGTCCAAAAGGCTGTTCAGCAATTGTTGTTTGATGTTGACTGGACCGGCGGCCAAGGTGGCCCAGGGTTAGACGTACTCATCGTTGATATGCCGCCGGGCACTGGTGATGTCCCTTTAACGCTCGGTCAACTTGTTCGAGTCGACGGTATGGCGTATTTATTCTGGTACTACATTCTAATACCCATCTTCCAATTCGATAGGAGCGGTAATTGTTTCAACGCCACAAGATGTTGCTCTTTCGGACGTCCGCAAGGGAATTGTCATGTTCCAGAAGGTATCTGTACCTGTATGATCAAGTCCTCTATATATTTTATGAACCTAAATTAACCTTCATACTCAGATCATTGGCTTGATTCTAAATCAAGCCCATTTTATTTGTCCAACGTGCGCAACGCCGCACAGCCTTTTTGGACCACCTGACGCATTCCGTTCTACGGCGGAGCAACTCACGTTGGACATCATGACAGAATTGCCGCTCGTTCCCCATGTGAGTATGAGTTCTGACGAAGGCCGGCCATACATATTGTTTCAGCATGACAAGTCAACCCCAGTACCCGCTGGGGAAGGAAAAGATCAATGGTTGAAAGGGATGATGGATGCGGCGCAGTTCGTCTGGAAAAAGATCACAATGCCAGTTTAGTCCCATCACGTCTGACGAAAAATCAAAACGCTCCGGTCTACATCTACTATCAGATATCAGTTGGATATAACGTAATAGTGCTAGCTGTATGACTCTGATGGCGCACTGTCTATGATTAAGAGTCTTTAAAGGCGGTTATCAGAGGGTGTACGGCGCACATCTCGAGATTAAAAAACCGACAATTAGTGCTCTTCGGCGTAAGCAGAATCGTCTCAAACGTTATTTCGCTCCCGTTTCAACTTTGAAGATATCGATCATCGAAAACTGATTTGTTATCATCAAGATAGTTATACTTAGAACTTCATCTTACCAGATGCCATACATATGTCAATGTGCGCCCGCTTAATAAAATAAATCACATACCTAACAAAGTCACGACTGGGGACAAATACGTCATTGATAGCGTTTTTAGTAGACTGTATTCGGCTGATGCAGCAAAGTCCTTAACGTAGATCGATAAGGTCGCTATCACCCATACCTGTGCAAATCCCAGAGCGTGGATTTGGTCACACGGGGTGAGTTCACATGCCTCCTTTTGTCAGGCTTGGTGTTGTGAGGGACGACAAAACCCATGTGCAACAGATGGTTGACAGATACATATTGTTCCGGACCGTTCGCCCAGATTGGTATCGCATGGATGGGACCTTACAATTCACTGGGAAACGGTCTCTAGCATATTATCTGACAGATGCGAAATGTACACTGTCGGACCGAGAGCCCGCTAGAAGTTGAGCTCTTCAACCGTTGCGCGTTGCCATTCCGATAACGTTAACTTACCGCGGAATACATTGATAGCGTGCAGTCCATAGACGGCAAGAGGACCACAATGGCTAGGTGCCCTTAAACATGTGCGCCATATAACTACTATAAATGATCGATAACTGAGGTTTAAACGGCGCACGATTATCGTCAAGGTCCGAGGCAATAAGATGGTTTCAAGTGTTTCGCCAGCCCAGTTAAGTCGTGGCGCATTCTCGCCATCATTGCCTGGGTCGTTTGTGAGTCCAATGCTAGGGACAATTTGAATAGATATAATAAATAGAATACATTACCCTAGGTCTTTATGTTCTATGTAAACCTCTAGACTTACTACACCCAGCCCAGCGCCCATCATCACGACCAAGGGTAATACATTCCATTTTGCAAATACTCGCTGCGTAATTTTACTCCCAGCATTCTGATCGTCGATTATTCCTTTCCATAGCAGTCCTGCGAGACTGGCGCTGAAAACGAAGCTAACAGCACCTATGTTGCTAGCAACTGCGAGTGCAATTCCTGCTGCACGTTTGCTAGCGGGCGAAAGGCTGGCAGCTCGCACGACTTTTGTTAGCAATATCGTTGCGCCAATATTTGTGCCGGATACATTGCAGAGGATGACACCCATGACACCGACAATCCAAATCGTCGGATACATTTTTCCGCGCGTTGCGATGTAGAGCCAACGTGCGAAAATATTAATCCAGCCTTGAAGGTCGAGGGCCTCTATGAGTATGAACTGTGAAAAGGCAAAGGGGACCAGCGCGAACGGAAGACGGGGAAAGGCGTTGTACAGTGTGGGTAAATGGCATTTGGCGTAGTTCACGACTCTTGGCATGCAAGGGATGGACTCCCACCATGGTGGATCGGGCGATTGAGTTTCTGATTCTATTATTGACTTTGTTTCTGACATATCGTTCGCAAACGTACGTACCCGAGCTTTGGGGTGACGGATTATCTGGAGGGACATTATGTTTTGCTCCTGACGCCTTGGAATCATAGGGTGACGTGAGAGTTCGGGACAGGGACCTTTGAGTAAGTTGCGAATTTTCTAGTGACGCGCCGTTCCACTCTGGTTCATGGTTATTCTGCGGAAGCGATGTATCAATATCTGCTTGGATTTTGTCAGACCCTTGGATTTGAACCCTGTAAACGTCCCAGCAAATGTCGAAGATGAATTTGGTACCCGCAAACGGCAGCGTGATTTTCCAGACGTCCACCCCCCGAAAACTGACAGCGAGAGCGGTCACAAGACAAGCACATAGGAGAACGGTTCCTACTATCGCTCCCGTCAGGTCATTTATAGCCTTCCGAGCTCTGAATTTTTGTGTCTTTGTTAGGGTTGGCTGTAGTTTGCCCGATATTCGGTATTGTAAAAAGAGGACGACAAGACATGTCAAGCTGCACGCGAGAAACGGACAGAATGTCCATGCGGTGAAGGCTGCATTTTCAATTTCGAAGCCCTCGCAAATGACCACGTTTGTAGGATTCCCAACAAAAAGAATCATGCTGGCTGTATTTGCAGCGGCAAATTCCGACATAAGCCACGGCAAGTTGTCAAGCTAAAAAATGGATCAGAGATTGAACTGATGAAACCCTTGGACGTACTTCCGCAGCGTCGGTGTAGTAGACAAGGAAGAGTGTCCCAGAAAGGATTAACGGATCATTTCCAAAGACACCGCTGAGAGCGGTTATCAAGAAGTAAAAATAGATAAACAGCTTAGTGCCATTATTGCCGCTCTTATTGCTGACCCAGTACGCTGCAGCCTTGAGAATTCCTGTAACATCGAGTGTAATCGACATGTATGCCAGGGAGAAGAAGAGGATCAGGATGTTGTAAGGTTTTACGCCGTCTACGCCACTGTTTCAGATCAAAACGTGTATCGCTGATATACGCATTTATGTTACATACACGATTCCACGGCGAATCTGGCACGAAGTCGTCAGGCCGGGAATCTCCACAATGCCGTGGGCTTACAGTTGATGCCCCCAAGCACTGCGATGCCCATAATATTGCGATTACAATGAGAGGCATTGTTAAGAGATTGAGAGGAAAATGTCTGCGACGTCCGATAGGTATCTTGACAGGCTGTATCACAATAATGGTGGAGAGTATGAAGAGGACGAGAGTAGCAATAGCCTTTCCATGGAGCATTATTGCGAGGGACAGTTCGCATAAATGTTATGGTTTCGGCCTAGAGGAACTTCTGATTTTTAACGCTGAGCGGGCACTGCTTAGAGCACTGCCTGCAAGTTTACTTTCTGTCACAGAATGTTGTGGGGGGTTCAGTGGGAAGAGGAAGAACACATCCGAAAAATTGCTGTTGAGCATTAAATGTGGAATGACGTATAAATATAATAATGGTCACGCGTCACACTCACAGTGCCTGCTTGAAGGAGATGGGCTTTGTTTCTAACAACAATCTACCCTGACTCCATTTTGCCTCCTCTGAACAATGACTCTCACCTCTACACTTATTGTGGACGATTCAGCTACAGGCCGAGTGTCCATTCCTACACCTAGGTATCGTCATGCTACACCCTCTGGTACTTAGTTATGCATATTCGGCACCAAGTATCTAACCGAACTCAGGTCCTTGGCCCTTTCTCGACCTCCCCGACGATGTGAGCATCGCTGACCTCATTTGTCGGCTGAACTCATTTGACACCTCAGGTACCCAAGGAGGAAATCGAGTCGCGGCCAAAGCAAGGCACATGCAAACACCGCATGGAAGTCGTCAAGTGCAACGAGTGCTTGCACGGCTATCCACAGTCTTTGTTCCCAAACTGGACGCCTAAGCAGCAAGTTAAGAGTGGAATTGATACCGTAGCTGGGCGGCGTCAACCATGCACATTGCTGCACGTTGAAATGTCGATCGATCAGAATGGGGCATCATTCTCTGCACCCGGAACGATCCACGTCAACGAAACCAACTGCGAGGAAGCGGCTGATGACCTGCGGGAGGTAGTGCGTATATGAATTGAATCTTATGAGTATATGGTTCCTTGACCAAGTCATTCAACAGCAAAGGCGGAAAGTTGAGACACGTGCGATATTTGTCGATGGCATATCTGGTCCTGCCCTCAAGATGCTTGGGACAATGCGAGTTGCATTCTGATATTTATCATTTGAAAAACTCAATGATAGTAGTTTCGACATAGAGCCCTTTTACTTTTCGTCATCCATTGGATGGACGCCCTCAAGATTTCAGGAAAGCCTCGACCGTGAAATGAAGAGTGATCGTGGGTCCATTTATATGCTGTTCCGTAAAAACATTCAAACATTTACATACTTAGACATAACGGTGACGCTGCGTTTCGTGAGCAAAATTCCGAAACCTGTTCAGAATTACAATCAACCCAAAATCGGAGTGGGCAAGAGATCGAAGATTGACGTACACAACCCATTAATTCTAGGTCGCTCAAGTCATGTCTCGATGCTGTGCGCTATGCTGACGTGACATCCTTAGGCGATAGCGCACTTCAGCCAGATCTCTTGGCCTTTCACGTGGTCCGGTCCAAAGGTGATAACACAATCATTTCTTATCATTGCAGCGAGAGGTACGGGTCGACCTCGGCTGCGGATCTCTGTGCTCGATTGCAATTGGTCGGACACTCAGTCTACTGGAGCAAAATTTTCAAAGAATATCGTGATCCGACTTTCGTCATAGTCAGTATGCTATGGTATGCGCTATATTCGTGGGACGAAGCAATGCAAACACTCTATGATAAGATTTGTAAAATGGTAGGTTGGTTGCACACGCGAATATGCCATCTTTTGACTTTTTTTTCATTCATTCAAGGAATCTCAGGTCATGGCCACTCTGGATCCATACCAGATGACAACGATCACGAATGAGTTGCATTCTATACGCGCTCATATGCTATATTATCGTTCACTACTTGCCGATTTCCAGAATGCGGTAACTTTTGTCCTTAAGACACATAATCCAGCTATGGAAGATGCTAAGAACAAGGAGGAAATGCTGAAGGTGATGAAGAAGGAGTGCGATCATATATTACACGGAATTCGTCGAGTTGAGAAAGACTGTGAAATGCAAGATTTGCGACTAAAAAACGTTATGGATTTGGTGTGTGAATTTGTCATAAGGTCGTTGCCCTTCAATGAAAACGGGCCTCTAGGGCTTCAGTCGCTTGAACATCGAAGACAGCAGACAGACGACCAAACTCACAGAGGCCTCACTTCGAGACAGTGCAGGTTTGTGGGATTTTTACGAGTGTTTTTTATTTTCTAATATTTGCCTCATAGCAATGAAACAGATTTCTTATCTAACGATGGTGTTCCTACCTGCGACCTTTACGTCAGTGAGTAAATCCAATCACAAAGACCTTCCTGTGACCTCAAGACGTTGATGTAGTCTGTATTTGGCATAAACGTTAACGAAATCAACCCCGGTTGCCATCCAAGACTTTGGGCCTACATTGTAACTGCGGTTACTCTCACTTTCTTAACCATTTGGCTCGTTGGCGCTTTACAACTGCCATACATGGCACACGATGTTAATCCTTCTACTGCCCACCCACCGGGACAAAGTCCATATAAATGGTCGCGGCTGTGGTGGCCAGTGATACTCATTCAAACGAGCTTGACAGACAAGACCGAAAATCGTCGCATTCGCGGACTGGAGTATGAATAGGGTCTCTGTTTGGCTGTGCATCATTGTTCTGTAGAATGTGTTATCGGCGCTGATTCTAACCGTGTATATATCGTGTACTAGAGGTCATTTTTCTATTATCAATGACAACCTGCTTTGTGTTCCAGGGGTTGATTCCTATCACCTAGAAATTTTGTACTCCGTCAAGCCCGCCAACGGAGACATAGCATTGAACCAATGCATCTCGGCTCATTCGGGAGCAGTCGCGACCGGAAGCCGCAGTTGAGTCGGGTACACTAATCAATTTTTTTGACTTTGCTAATGAAGAATGGCACCATTAATGCTGACCGGGCCCCGAGCCAAAGAAGGGAATTTGAACGACGGCGAATACTTCGTCACGGTGAAAGATGAATCATGAAGGGTCGTTCCTGCGTTCCTACAAGCCATGCCAATACGTCACCACTATGCCGGAGACTGCGGAAAGCTAGCGCGACATTGGCAGGCAGTTCCCCATAATTATAATTATCTTTGCAGCGATACGATCGCGGCTTGCTCATCTGGAAGCATGGATGTACGATTTTTTATTAAAAATGCGTGGATTCCTGCAAAAAGGCTTGCAAGTGGCGTAGCTCGCATCCATAAGCGTCGGACACGAGCCGCGCCGGCGTGGCATTCTCATTGCAATCATTTCATTGCGGCAACTGATGCCTTGCCGACTGCGTCATGGTAAGAAAAAGTTGCAAACATGTGGGTACCTTAGATGAAAACCTATCAGATCGTGCAATTGTCATCAACATTCGACATTTGATCCGACACCCGTCAGCCAGATGCCAAATTATTTCTTGCTGCCCCCAAAAAATAATGGACGAATGATACTTCATTACCATCAATAGTTTACGGCCTTGCAGTGTGCGTGTGGTGCAAGTGACCATAGTACGCGTGTATGCTTCTCCAAACTGGTGAGCCGGCCGCCTTGCCGTGGTCACTATTTGGTGGTAAGGCACCAATGATATTCAAATACCATCAGCTGAGGGAAGTGTTAGTGAATAGGGAAAGCTTATAGGCAAATAAGAACTCAACAATAATCTGAGTACGGTCAACAGCATTCTGGCTGATGAGTTGCATGCTTGCATGCAGACTTTAGCAGCGGGAAGCGGCTCGAGTTGTTCATTTGTTCTCCATTTCATATGCAATCGAGTAGCATGAGGTGTGGGTGCGCGAGTGCGCCAAATTATTTGTTGGGCTGTTGTCTGCACCTACATTGGGATTCACCTAATTCAACTGATTCAATAAAGTAAAGGCTTAACAGTTGCCCTTTAGCTGCTTAGCATTCAGCGAGGGCGAGAATAGGAGATGAACTCCATGTAAACGATCAAATGTAAACGGTCAGCTTTCCTCCACCCTCTACCTCTTGAGACAGTCTCACTGTAAACCTAGAATTTCAATTGCAACTACCTAGACATCACCCTGGAATTTTGATCTGTACTTGTTTGTTCCGATTTGGGTATGACTTTTCCTTGTATAGTCATCGTCTACATAATCTGTTACCGTGACATAACGCGTGGGAGCGTAGGGAAGTTGATTATTGTTTCATTCTTTCAGCTTCATGCTTGTCAGGGGATGGTTGACAATCAATTAAGACCATCCCCTTTGCCTACCTGGGAAACATTGAAAGGTAACACTCATCAACTTCGTATCCTAGCTGCCTATGCAAGCATATAGATTCACATGATACATCGGAAACTTCCACACAGGATGAGCTGGAGCAAGAATCTGTCCTACAGGATCTTCTCCCAGCTTCTGTCTTGAGAAAGAGGAAGGAAGAGGTGGCTTATCAAGATACCAGTGCTAAACGACCAAGGATTGGCTTTGGTCGAGGACGTGGTATATATTTATTAACCAATCGCGTTTCGAAATTTTCATGCGTCGCAGGAGACATCCCTTCCAGTATTCAAATCACTCCAAGGCAACATCTATCTCCTGGAATACGGCGTACTTTTCCTGGTTTTAGATTATCGGATAAGCCAAAGCGTGGTACGTGCTTCGCAGTTGAGATCAATGGCACATTTTCAATGTAGTGGCAGATGGTGATTCGGTGACAGTAAATGGCTCCAGTAACAAGTTGTCGGCCCCACGCGAAGCGCCCATACCTGCCTCGCCGAATCTCTCTGCAGTTGGTTTAGGAAAGTCTATCTCCGCACCTCATGTTGCTCGAAAAAAGACTGGCCGCAAACGTGCATCGAGTCCGCCTAGGCGCACCCAATCGCTAAGCATCCGATCGGCATTTACAAGGGCGATTAAACGCACGAGGGAGGAAAAGAGACGGCAGGATAGTGATGATGAACCCTTTTTGCCATTTTCACCCACTTTGATGCCACCGACGGGATCAAACAAGGGAAGTCGAAAGTCAGCAGTTGATATATCAAATGATTCCACATCTAGGAAGGATTCATCATCGCGGCCGTTGCTAGCAACGAAGCAGAATCAGATGGGCAAGTTATTCAGATAAATCTCGTTTGGACATATTTAAATGTTGCTTCAGAGATAATTGACATATCTTCAGATGATGATATAGAACCTGTTGGGAAGGAAAAACAGGTCAAGGACAAAGGGACAGTTCTAGAAATTTCGTCGGACGATGAGAGAATCCAGAAAAGGAATGTCGACAATCGGTCTCGGCCGAAGGAGTCCGCTCCTCCATCTATTATCGAAGTACTTGACAGCGACGACGATCTAGTCCCCGCTGCTTTCAGCACAATGCATGGCGATGAGCTCATGGTAGAGATGTTAGCCCAACGAACCACGGACGGGATAAATCACTTATCATTATGTGGTAATTCTTCACCACGTGACGAGCTGACTCTGCTTCCTCCTGAATCTGCTTCAGAAGGGTCAGAAGACTTGCGATTTGGCAAATCTACGTCTGACTCTTCATCTGACGGTGACATCCGTGAACCAATTCAGGGATTGCCAAATGTCGACATAGATAGCCGAATGGATGTTGATGAAAGCTTATCAAATTCACCACTTAAAGGCAATTGTCTTTCCCCGAAGATTAGTTCACGTTCCAGTTCACCTCCAGCACCCTCTGGTTTCATTGATACCAGTGATAAGCGATGGCCATCTATACATAAGAATCTGCCCGGACGCCACAGCATATTATCCGCTCCGTCTTCACCAGTGTCACTGGCGCAACGAGACTCTACAAAGGCAGCTGAAAGCGGCGGATCAAATATCGAAATACGAGCGAATCCGTCACTGTCGGTTTCTCCGACGCAGATACATCAACGATCAGGAAGCAAACGCCGCAGGACATGTTCAGTTACAAGTTCAGACTCCGCAGAAAACTCCCAAAAGGAAATTTTGTCGCACGATGATAATGTCGTGAGAGGTCTGAATAACATTATGAACTGTGGCTTCACTAGCAGCCACAATCCAAAATCTTCTGATGCATTAGTATGTCATTTCTTATCAGTCACCTTTATTCCTTGAACTCTTCTCAAGGTCAGTGGGCCAATGGCAAAACCAGCACCTACACCTTCCCGAACACGATGGTCATCAGGCATGAACCTGGCTGATGCTATAACTCAAGCTAGCCAAGATAATAACAGGAAATTGCCGACTCGCGCATATTCCGAGACGGATGCCGTGGCAAAAGCCCATACAGACGCCACCCAAATATCACAAGACGAAACTCCAAAATCACAACCTCCCTTGAGGTTTGTACAAGGAGATGAATTTTGCGGTACCATTAGGCATGCCTCGCCTAGTTCTGCTCGAGAAGAATTTCAAACGACAGGGGAAAAATTCCGATCTTCGTCTGATGATGATTCTACCAGTAAAAGGCAAAGAAGTTTTCCTGACAACTCTGGGCCTGAGTTGGATAGACAACTGGTTCCTGTGAGCGTGGGAAAATATATTCCCAGATTAGGTAACAAGGATCAGGCAACGCCACTGCACTTGCCTCCACCTCAACCAAATGCTATTTCACATGACAGAGCATCTGTTGGTCCAGATACCAGTGGAAATGAAAGCGATGATGGTCTAGAGTACATCGACGGATCAGACAACTGCACTGTGATTCAAGGCATCGCTGGCATCAATATCGCCGATGGAAATTTGGAAGAATCGGAATCGACTATTGACGAGGCATTTCCTATGGATCATCGCCGTGAATTGGAGAGCGGAAATCAACTCGAAGAGCAGGGAGATAGCACTCGGTTATCTCCCAAGATGGTGGAGTTGCACACAGCTCACATTGCATCCACATCAAATCATACATTGACGGCAAATTGGAGGGATTGGATAATGAGAGCTGAAAGAAGACGTATTGTCGAGATGGATGGTTTTACCATCATCAGTTGGCGCGAGTTTCGCCAGGATATCAAGAATTTCACGCCAAAATATCACTTGTGCAGAAATCTTCCCCACGCGCTGCAAGATTACATTAATCACATGTCCGACTGGACGCGATCCTTGCCTGATATGCGCACGGTGTTTATTGCCGCTATCCAAGAAAATACGGCCATGGACGAACCTGATGCCCCGCCCATGCGAGTGGAAAATGTTGTTGACGAAGAACCCAGCCCGCCATGGGAATTTCACTATTCCAATCACATGTGGCATGGGGAAGGAGTGCCGCCGCCTGACATTGTGAATCTCGTCAGCTGTGATTGCGTTGGCAGGTGTGACCCACGTTCGAAGAGTTGCGCATGCGTGCGCCGGCAGCAGCAAGCGCTGGAAAGCCAGAACGCGGACTTTGCGTATGACAATAAAGGGAAACTGAAGGAGCCTGGATACCCCATCTTCGAATGCAACGACTTTTGCGGGTGTGACGACGATTGTCGGAATCGAGTAAGCCCATGACGATGAAGTTTTCGATTCTCTGCGTAACATGTTTGCAGGTGGTTCAACATGGCCGGACGGCTGCGATTGCCATTAAGAAAACAAAACATAAAGGCTGGGGCAAGTATAATGATTATCGATGTTCGCTCGTTGTAGCTTAAACACATGATATCAGGCGTCTTCGCTGATCAGAAAAAGATATACAACGGCACATTTATCGGTGTATACGCCGGTGAATTGATAACGGACGAGGAAGGGGAAAAGCGTGGATTGTGAGTGCACTTTGCGTCGGCGTTAAAAAAAAGTCGTTTCTCATCATCTTGTGCTTCAAGCTACTATGACAAACTTGGCAGGACCTACCTTTTTGATATTGATTTTCATCATCTACGGAAAGACCGTGACGACTGGCAATCCAAGTATACTGTCGATGCATACCATGCTGGAAATGTACGTACCGATTCTAGATTCGCATCCTGCCTAATCACTACTTCGAAACTAGTTCACCCGCTTTCTCGTACGTCATTTTCCAATTTTTTAAGCGCAGTTTTTTTCTTAAAAAGGTTCAGAACCATTCTTGCGATCCCAACTGTATTTTGAACCCTTGTTACATCAACGAGGGCAATATAGAAAAGCCGTTACTCGCCGTTTTCGCACGACGAGACATCGAACTTGGGGAAGAGCTGTGCTTCAGCTACTCGGGTGATTTCGATGACGACGATCCCGACGGGGATGCCACAAACGATGGCACCGACGAGAAGAATGATGCCGTGTATGCACGATGCTACTGCGGCGCCAAGAATTGCAAAGGTTTGTTCTTTGCATATTCTCCTTGTCCCTTCCTGACGCATACCATGCAAAGGTCGTTTGTTCACTGCGTTGTGATTTCCAATTTTCTTGAACTGTCCAAATTGAACCGTGGCACATGTTTACATCGTTTCCCGTCAATTTGCCAATACATGTATACCAATCAGCATAGATTACCCAAACGATACAGAGCCCTAGTCATCATCTATTACTATTACATTCTGAGTATCTTGTACACCATTCCCGTTGCCAGCCTCTGTTGTTGGCCTTCGCCTACTACTCTTCGGTATTTCCTCTGATCCGACGAGACTGGGATCAGTAGCATCCGCTGTATTCCTCTTCCTTTTACCGAGAGTTACATTATCCGACCTTGAGGAAACAACGCGTCGGGCGTCTTCATCGGAATCACTCTCAAGGTCAATCACGTTAGATCTTGATCTTCTGGAGCTCGGTCCGACGTTTCCGCTGCTGCCTGCTAATGTGACAGGTTCAGCATTGGGTCCCTTGCCTCTTGCCCTAGCTGGTACAACCGGCGCTGGAGCCACAGGCCGTGGAGCTGTCATGACTAGCGACAGTGGCGGTGGCGGTGTTGGGACCGGTGGTGGAACGGGGGTTCTAGGACGTGCATATTTCTCTGTCCATTCTCGTGCAGTGCTGTCGTGTAGCTTCCGATTACGGACATACTGTGTCGCGATTGAGGGTACTAAGTAACGAGAACCTTGGCTTAAGCGACAACTCTGGGACGACTGCTCTCAACCCACCTAGAGGATCCTCTAATCGCATGAAAGATGAATAATAAGCTAAAAAGGGATGGGAATAGCATTACGTCACATACTTGGATTTGGGTCTGTCAGCAAAGACGACAGAGATAGCATAACCTTGAATAGAGAAAGGGCTGGTGACCAGTTGTTTTTCAAAATGTCGATGCATATGTTGCCTTGGTCGGATATCTGTGGACGCGGTGGATGAGTATGGATGAGATGCTACGGAGGTGCACGCGCGCGCGACGCACATTCATATGATATATTCTAACGGATGAAAACAATGCTTTAGGCGACCCCCGATATGTAGAACAGCCAAAGAAAGACTGACCGTGTCCTGAATATCACCTTTGGGGCCGAAAATCTTGAAAGATATCAAGTCAAGGGGTGTCATGGTTAGGGGAGGGGAGGGTTACGCACGGATAGTCCGTCGCTAGTATTATCTCGATAGTAAACACTCCTCCTTCGTATACGCTACCTTGAGGCCCGGGTATAGTACCTTTCCAGCTAAAGAGATTGTCCTCGGATGGGGAAAGCGTCATGGGCCCGAGGTCTTCTTTCTTCAGATCCGCTATTTCGCGGTTGATACGTTTCAGTGTAGTCTATATGACTGGTTACAAAAAGAATCTCGCCGAGCACGAAGGTGGGGGAGTGCTCACTGAAGAGGCAACGAGTGGTGGCATGGTGGATGTGAAGTGAGACGGCAGAGGCACAGTCAAATTATATGCGTCACGCTCAGCACAAGCGGTGCACGGCTGTCGACAGCAAACGCCTGCTCAACCCTTCTCCCCTCAAATCCTTTGGCCCTTTTGTCTGCTGTGGGCTGTCTCATACAGCACTCACAACAGCCGCTAAAAAGGTACCGCCGACGGGGATCGAACCCGCAACCTTCGCCTTAGGAAAGCGACGCGCTACCATTGCGCCACAACGGCTCGTATTCATCTCTCTGCGTGTCCAATCTGATCGCACATGACCACATCACTCAACGCTCGACCGCCATGTCTGGAAAAACTCTCAGTACAAGTACTCTCAGCCTACGATTTATGCAAAATGCCCAGCGGGCAAAGTACTTGAAAGAAGTCGAGCTTGAAAAGGCCCAAGTCCACGACGACGCGCAGTGGGACGTTGGGCAGGAAGTGAGAGAAGCCTGGGGATTGCTTTCTGAACAGGATGATGAATCGTACGGTATCACTTCCCTTCTGCCAGAGCACACAAAACATGGCTAACATTTTATCCTTACTTTAGTCAACATATAACGCACGAAACCTCGTTTCTCCCGTTCCTTTTCTCAGATTCAGCGGATGCAACTACAGATCCGGCACTTAAACTGCCAACGGGTCGACGAAAATTCACCAACGCGGTAGAGGAAGAGGAAAAGGAAAAGCCAGCAGACCAGGTCAATCTGATGCATTTACCGCGCAGCTTAAATATTTTATCTGACCCATGAGTCTTGCCCAGCAAGAACCAGAAGAAGAAGTATCGATACGAGCACCTCTGAAGAAGGAGAAGCCTAGCCGGTCACGGGTGCATCCGAATCCTATCCCAATACAAGCCGTGTCTGGAAAACTCCTCCACGGTCTACCGCCGCTCAAGTCCAAACCGTCCAAGGAGTCCAAGTCTGCCAGGCAAGCCATCTTCGACAACAGCGGCGTCGGCACCGATCTTCGCGCTGCTAGGCGGAGGACGGATAAGATGGATGACGTCGACGAGCGGGCGTCAATAGGCTTTCTTAAACCATCTGGCGTGCATGCACCCCCGGCCACTAGCAAAAGCAGAAATCCTGATGCAATCGATGGTGCTCGTGAGAAGAAGCCCAAACGAACGCGTGAAACCACAGAAGAATCGGATGAAAGTGTCAAGAAACTACGCAAGAAGAAGAGACAAGCTACATGACAAAAAAAAAACGTTGAACGTCAGATAAGGGTAAGAGCTACTTTTTACTTTTCGGGCTTTCATCGACCTAATGTTCGCGTGAGGGAGTAGGTAGGCCTATGGAACCAATATTCGGGGCTCACCAATGGAACAACGGGAACACATCTTTATCGCCAGAGCTGCTGCTGTCCCGTCCCCGGGATGCGCAATTCATCTCATTGGTCTAAGATCCTCTGGTGCAGGAGAAATTGAACTGTATACCATTTGACTACAGTATGTATAACACATACATGCTTATAACACAACATTCAATGATAGCGAATTTGCACCGAGTCCTTTTGCCATGAATTTTCACTCGTAATATTCATCATCATCATAGAACTTCTTCACTCCGCTGAAGTTGGGAACGCTCTCGTAGTAGCCTTCTTCATCAGATGAGCCATATTCATCCCAGCCTGACTTTGCCCTGCCCTTTGCCTTAAACGATTGACCAATATCTTGTTTGACTTGCTTGTCATCCGCAGTGTCAACTTGAGTTGCGTTCTCGTCGGCGTCGTTCTTCTCCTTCTCCTTCTCCTTCCTCATATCCTTCTCCTTTCCTTTATCTTTCGTATCCCCATGATCCTTCGTGTCCCGATCTTCCTCCGTCCGTTCATCCTTCGTGTCCCATTCATCCCCCTCCTCCTTCTTTCTTCTTTCTTCTTCCTTCTTTGCCTTCCTCTCCGCCGCCCCTGCCTTTTTCTTCTGCGCTTTATTCAACTCCTTGTATGCTTCGCAAATACCCTTTTTACACTTTCCCCCATGAATGGGGCACAGTAATTCGTTCCCTTCCTTAGCCTTGGCCACCACAGCGGTCACGCTACCGGTGGAACGTATGACGGGCTCCACATTGGCCCATAAATTCGTTTCCTCCGTGGGCCCCGTAATCTCCTGTTCGACTGCTTGGACGAACGGGTGGGTGGTGGTGTACTCTCGCCCCTTTCCCTTTGCATTACTATTACTATTCCCATTCCCACCACCACCAAAGCGCACCGCAGGAGCAGCGGGCGGCTCAGACGGCGCAAAAGTGCTGGTTGTTTCCCATCTTTCATGGTACGTTTCATGCGTGATTTCCTCGTCGTAATCCTCGTCATAGTCATACGCACTAACGTCCATATCGACCAGCTCTTGATCGCGTGCGGATGACGAAGGGGCGGGAGAGCTCGGGGCTGATGATGCTGCGGATGCGGTGGTGCTTCCTCCCGAGCAGCCAGACGAAGAGCAGGGGCTCCCCGATCTCCATGATTGCCCAGCCCTTGAAGAGTTACGTGCAGGAGTCTTGTTATCGGTAGCGCGCGTGCGGTCCAAATCTTCGCCCTTGTTATTATTGACGTCTTTAGCTCCCGCAAACTTTGGTTGGGGCGTAGGGGCAGAAGCGCGTTTCGCGCTTGCGCTTGCAGGTGTAGATGGAGAGTTATTTCCTGCTCGAGATTTGGCGTGCTTCACTGTCCATACTGTATGCGCAGTAGAGGTCGGAGGCGCCGAAAGTGGAGAAGGCTTGGCTACGGCCGAGGCAACACTCGATGGCTTGTTTCCCCAGACAGAACCGTTGTTCGTAGCCGGGGATGTCGGAGACTGAGCTTTCTTTCCTGGTGGCGCAGGACCCAACGGCGGGAAGGAAGACGGATTCGGGGCCGTGTTCGCCCTCTGAGTTGCTGTTTTCTTCGCCGTTCCAGCAGCTGGCTTCTGCTGGGAGACGTCGTTGCGGGCGTTCCCACGACCATTCCCGTTAGTTTTATCCCGCATCTGTGACCAGTCGGAGAAACCAACGACTATGTGAAGCAGATTAACGATGGAACGATCATCGATAAATCATTCATCAACTTGCCTGTACGCTGTGGAGGAGCAGAAGGTTGAGGTCGGGGAACTTGGGCACTTGGTAGAGGTCGACAGAGAGGTTTCTCTGTCGGATTTTCAGCTGGTGGTTGGCACCAACGCGGAGCGGGATATGGGACTTTGGTGAACCTATAACCCAGAGGGTGGTAAGCAACGAAACAGATTCTATACGAAACCTACCATTTGTCGATGCCAAAATTAGCGAAGAAGAAATTCTCGACGGGGATGCACTTCCAACCTACGTTCTCGGCGTCTTATCGAGAGTTTATCCAAGAGATGCACGGACACATACCATCCTTTTGCACTTCTCTATCTGTGTTGTACTTGCAGTAAAATATCTGGCTTTTGAGTCCCACTTCATCTTTCTTTGGCTTCTTGAGGAACTCGCTCCATTGGTGCTCTCCAAGTAACCGTTCGGGGCGCGGATACGTCTTGTCCACGGCAAATATCACTTTGCCACGGGCCTAGTTGTTGGACGTCAGTAAGGATACTCACGATATTCTACGATGTGGGCGTGTACCTTAGGTTTAAAATAGATCGCATGCAGAGGGTCGCTGTTCCCCAAAATGTTGCTGATCCAGCGAGCAAATGTGATATAGTCTGTCGTGTCCTCAAAATCCGCGTTGTTGGGATACGGATGACAGCAAGTATAGTATTTGACGACCTCGGGGGCCTCCGGGGTCTTTACTCGCTTGACCATACGTGAACAGAGTCGAAGATACCACGTATGATGCTACCAATTAGCGAGCAAACGAGCGGAGGGGCGATTGCACGCCAGCAGCTCGCCAATTGGTAGTTGCAGGCCAGCCAGCGTGCTATCTGTGAACTCGTTTATGTACTGCTGCCGCAGCGTGGGTAAGTCCAAAGCTTCTAGATTCTACTGGTGTAATTGAGTAAGCAGCTCATCCTACAATTACAAGTCGTCAAACGGCAAACAACACCAGAATTTTCGCTGGCGCATAGTATCAATGTTAATTTCGAATCCCAGCTCTACACTTCGGTCCTGCATCAAGCTGGTTACAGCACGCGGTATCGTATCCCCTCCATAGACGCACATCAACAAGGAGCGCAAATTAATAATTTGGCGCGGTTTCCAGGACCGGAGAATACTCAAGAGATCGTTCAGCTTACGATGATGGTGGCTGACGGTTATCCTTCCCAGACAAGGCCGCTCCATGGGAGAGGATATGAGTTCGTGTAAAGCCTCTAGGGAAGAAGTGCCGGAAAGAATTAATTGATCAAGGTCGGTGATACATTTAAGTATCTCCATCACATCGCTGGGAGGCAGTTCCAGCGTCGCGCACTTGAGGTGGTTCACTCGACGCAAGAAAGCTGCGACATAGGGTACGAATAGGTCCTTTGAATATATAGCCGCGCTAATGTATAGTTCCTCCAGCGCTGGTGCATCGATGAGCGAGAGAGTAGGATAGGAATTGACCGAGAGAATCTTGAGGAAAGGCATTTTGATTGCCGTTGATCTGTTAGGGCCAGGGGACCCCCGAATCTCCAGTTCCTCGAGACGCGTCGTCTGGGAAAGCTCCGCATAAGAACATGCCTGACCTGACGGGAGATCGAGGTGGAGAGTGGTTATTCCTGACCAAGGCAAGCTGAAATAATGGGGGGCGAACACGCGCTCGAGGTTTGGCGCGCCTTCGAAGACGTTCACAGGGATGTATTTGTGACCTAGGCTATATATGTCATAAAGCTGCAGTTTGAGCGTACGCAGGTGCTCGAAGCGATGGTTAGCCTTGGCCAACTCCAATACTTCCTCCCTGTTCACCATGAGATATACGTCACGCCAGCGATCGGCGTTCTCGACCAGATTCTGTAAAAATTGACGCGCATATAACAATAGCATACTCAGCCTGGTAGCTGACATCGACGTCCACCGTGGCATCTGAAACTTGAAAGAAAATGGATGCCCTTCGGTGCGCTTTAGGCACAACTGGATCAGTGCCAAGGAGCGTTCCATGTGCCATATTGAAGGGAGCATGTACCAGTCAGACACTCTGACTGTGAAGCGATTCCAAAAGAGGGGTGAAGATACGAACACGCATCTCCATGACCGACATATCTGGCCGAGGTGCCAGGGAAACGCTTTGGGCTCGAAAATGTGTAGTATAGCGCCAGCAAACGAGTGGCTGAGGATCTTGTCAACTAGTTCAGGGGGCAGTGCCGTTGCCCAGTCAGTGTCCATGACAAGTCAATAGATCAAAACAAATAACAACATCCAGAATCATTCCGCTCGCTTCAACTCAAAGTGGTAGAATGGAGATCACGATATCGCTCAGGTAGTTTACATGGAAAGCATATAGAAAGTCAAGCCGATAAGTTTGCATTTATGGTACAGCGTCACCTGAAAAATTCGTCGTCGTCATAAAATTTCTTTGCGCCGGGTTTGCTACCTAGTACCGGCAAGCTGAAGAAATCGTCAATATCGTCTTCGTCAGATGTGTATTCATCCCACGGCCTCGACTTGACCTGGCCGTTTCTCTTGGAAGATTGATCGAGATCGTCCTTGACCGCCTCGTTGCCTGCGGTCGCTTTCGCGTCAGTGACAGGTTCGTCCTTCCCTCCCTCCTTCCCTCCTTCCCTCCTTCCTCCGATCCCGGATCCTCCTTCTCCCCTACCCTCTTCGATCCCACGTCCTCCTTCTCTCCTACCCTCTTCAGTCCTGGGTCCTTCTTCGTGCCTTCCTTCTTTGATCCTGGATCCTCCTTCGCCTTCCTTCTTCGATCCCGGATCCTCCTTCGTGCCTTCCTTCTTCGATCCTGGATCTTTCTTCACTCCGTCCCTCTTCGATCCCGGATTCTTCTCTCCGTCCTTCTTTCCACGTGCCTCTTCCTTCTTCCCCCTTTTCCTTGCAACATTCTCCTGCTGCCTTACCATCTCTTTGTATGCCACGCAAATACCCTTTTTACACTTTCCCATGTGAATGGGGCACATGGCTTTCTTGTCTTCCTTAGCCTTGGCTTCTGCAGCTGTCACACTGCCAGTAGGACGTATAGCAGGCTTCAAATTCGCCCACAAATCCACAGGCCCTGTTTCGTATTTGACTGTCAATGGCTCAGACAGCATAGGAACACTGGTTATTTCCCAGCTGCCATAACATGTCTCCTCGGTAATATCCTCATCGTAATTGTCTTCATAGTCATTAATGTCTATACCAATCAATTCTTGATCTTGCACAGACAATGAAGGGGCAGGTGTGCTAGGGGCCGAAGATACTGTAGATGCAGTGGTACTTCCCGTAGCATACCCAGATGAAGGACTGGAGTTCCTTGATCCCTGTGACTTTCTGGCCCCTGCCAAGTTGGGGGCAGGGATCTTAATATTAGCGCGCGTGCGGTCCAGATTCCCGACCTTGTTCTTCACATATTTCAATGGATTGGCTGCAAACCTCACTTGGGGGATGGGGACAGAAACATGTTTTCCCCTCAAAGAGTCATTAGCCGCTCGAGATTTGGCATAATTTGTAACCGATCCAACACTGGATAGCTTATCATCGTCCGAACAAGAGCTTTTCCTCGGCGAGCCGGAAACCGCTGGCTGAAGAGATGGATTAGCCTCAGTCCTGGTCACGCAATGAGTTGGCGTCTGCGGAATGGCATTCACACGACCGGTACCGGTCCGGTTAGCGCTCTCGTCGGAAGAACTAACAATAGCTACAAATGACAAATTGATGAATAATTATTGAATAGGGAAAAATTCATTGGCCCTACCTCGATGTACGGGAGATGTTCGAGGTCCAAGGAAGACTCGAATAGTTGGTTTAGGTTTCTCCATAATTTCTGCCGGTAGTGGATGGGGAGCGGGGTATGGAACTTTGGTCACCCTGCACACCAAAGGGTAAGCACTTGAAGCACTTAATCGACGCGCGACGCACCATTTGCGGATTCCCCAATTAACGAAGAAGGAATCTTCAACGGAGATACGCTTCCAATCTGCGTCCTTGGCGTCTAGAGAGAATCGACATCGGGGAACATGCACACACACACCTTCTTCCTGAAGACTTCTGTCCGTTTCATACGAACAATTGAATATCTGGCTTCTGATGCCTGCTTCGTCTCCCTTTGGCCTCTTGAGAAACTCGCTCCACCTGTGCTCTCCGAGTAGCCTTCCAAGACGCGGATATACTTTATTCACCGCAAATATGACTTTATCGCTGACCTAGTTATCAACCGCATTAAACAGCATGCTCAGGATATTTTACAATGGCATGTACCTCCGGCTTATAGTAGATCGCATGTAGGGGAATCGTGCACCCCAGAATGCTGACTATCCAGCGCGCAAACGTGAAACAATCCTTCTGATCATTGCTTGGGTATGGATGGCGGCAGATATAGTACTTGAAAACCTCAGGAGTGTCCGGAATCCTTACTAGCTCTCCCATTCGTGAAAATGATGGTGTTGGGACAGAGAAGTACACAGGTATGTTGCTACCAATCAGCGAGCGGACGAGCAGAGCGTCGGCGTCGAAGTGCTAGTAGCTCGCTAATTGGTAGCTGCAGACAAGCCGACCACGTCGTTCTGGCCTGGTTTATATAGTGCCTGCGCAGCGTGGGAAAATAGCCATGCGGCTCAAGGGCTGCTCACGCATGCCATGCGCAGGCTAGTTGGGCAGCTTTGTCCCCAAAGCTCATTTACGAGGTTTTCAGCTACCACCTGTGTCTACAAGCCCATGGAGATGCTGGTCGATCATGCATCATGATCGCCATTCCCACGTGGTCCTTTGTAATATAATCTCCGCTTTTTTATTCTTAATTTTTTGCTACGATACCTACCCAGCCCTCTTCCTCGTCTGCATCGACACAAGCCTGGTGCGGGGTCGTGGCCGTTAATAATTTTTGTGTCCCTGCTAGGGCCGCTGCTGATCGGCGATCATTCAAGCGCTGTTCATATAACACGATGAGTTGTTGATCGTAGGATCGGCTTTGCTCATTTGGTCGTGGTGAGTAAGAATACATGGCTCTCAGGGCTGCTCCTGAGTGCACAATGCGATCGTTCAATGTAGCGACTGGAATTGGTGAGCCAGACGTAATCTCGCACCATCACAGTTCCACATGTTAAAGGGTAAGGGCCTCAGCGACCGTTCAAAAGCCTTCATTGACATTTCTAACATGGTTATGGCGCTAAGTCGTTCCATGTCCCCCAGAGATTTTGTTGTGAGACGAGTCTTGACGGGTTTATGGCCATTCTGACATGAGAAACGATTGTCTGTCACAGACATAGATATATTTCTATATTTGCAACGAGACGGGGAGCGATGTAGCGTTGGGTGACGTTGTCCGTACTCCTCCATCGCAAGAGAACCGGGCTACGAATGTGCGTTGTTGCTTCAACTGAGGCGCATTATACAGAACGGACGGGGTCGTGCGGACGCTCGATCTACATCATCTTCAAATGAAGAAGTCGATCAGGTGTGGTATCCATTGACATAGGCGGAGACGTTCGTTGTTTTTTTGAATGGGCATGCTTACGCATCATGGTTGTTAACTTCAAGAACTGTGATGGCTCGGGAAAGTTGGTGCATAATTGATTTCAATATTTCGTACTCGCCACTCAACACTATAAATACCTTACTTAACTTCAATGAAAACTATTGTACGTGGGTATACACATATGAACTTACAATTAATTGAGAATGACATTGACCTCGTCAACATCACCTTTGGCCGTTCTCTTTTTTTGAGGTGTGAACACATCAGCACCGGATGCCAGTGAATCGATGAGCAGTGCCAATTTTGTCGTATTCATATTCGGCTCCTACACTAGCCATCAGTATCAAGAGCTTTTTCATGAGCCCCATTTAGACTAACTTTTCGAATCTGTTCAAGATCGTCCCGAAAACCATCAGCGACAGCTGCCAGCCAAAATTTTCTAAATTTATCTCTCAATTCCTGAGCTTTGGCTGAATCCTCATCCTTCAATGGAAGAAACGATGGAATATGCACAGGAGGCGGAGATGGAGATGGAGAAGTGCGAGCGCCTTGTTTTGCGGAGGGCAAAGCGTGTGGCTCGCTTTGGTCCTGATGTCGAGAAGTGCCTTGCGGAGATACTCTGGCCGCGGTTTCTGAACTTGCTCCTGATTCTGCTTCTGCTTCTGATTCCGATTCTGAAGATGATGAGCTAGAGGGTGTGGATAATGCCGCGATTTTGACAGTTTTTGCTACAGCTTGCGCTTCCCCCGCCTCAGAAGACGAGTCATCTGAAGATGAAGAAGATGAAGAGAACGCCGCGCGCCTCTTCCTCTTTCGATTTCTTTTTCTCGCCGCGGCGGGAGGCATGCTCTGTGCCTTTGTGGGTTGTGGTGTGTTTCCTTCCTGCTAACAGGAAGGAAAACACAGCCACAGAGTCCGGGTTAAGGTTAGATCTTATCTTATTCCACCCACTCAAAAATGGAGAACAAGGTTGTAGGCATTCTCGGTAAGCGTGCGTTACTTATTATCATTCATGTATGGCTGTATATCAAGCGATCTCCAGTTTCGCAGGTTTTCGATTGATAACACCACTGAAAAGAACGCGCTGATCTCTGTAGGCGGTGGGCAACTTGGACGCATGCTAGCTTCTGCAGCATCCCTTCTTAACTTATCAGTAGTGATTCTAGACGTTGGCCCTGACTCTCCGGCCAAGCAAGTCGTCCAACCTCTCGCTCCCAACCAAGAACACATAGATGGTTCTTTCGCGGATCCAGTTAAAATACGAGAACTTGCAGAGAAAGTCGATGTGCTGACCGTCGAAATCGAGCATGTAGACGCCGCTGCTTTGGAGCAGATCAAAACTGCGTTTATGGATAAGAGACGGTTGGAGATCCACCCTAGTCCCATGACGATTGCGATTATTCAAGACAAGTTTCAGCAAAAGCAACATCTCTCGCAGAGAGGGTGTCCAGTGTCCGAATATATGCCCATCGATACCATATTGCCCATAACCTCAATTGAAAATGCTACCGTTAAATTAGGTCTCCCGCTCATGCTAAAAAGCCGGACGCAAGCGTACGACGGTCGGGGAAACTTTGTTATCCAGACTTCTGACCAAATACACTCAGCGTTATCAACTCTTGGCAATGGAAGAAGTCTCTGTACGCAGAGAAATGGGTGCCTTTCAAGAAGGAGATCGCGTTATGGTCGTCAAGGACGTAAACGGGGAAGTACGATCATACCCTGCGGTGGAGACGGTGCACAAAACAACATCTGCCACCTAGTATTCGCCCCACTTCGAAGCGGAAATGCGGGGGTGGAACGGAGAGCGCGTGAAATCGCAGAGACTGCAGTTAGGACATTCGAAGGCGCTGGTGTGTTTGGTGTTGAGATGTTTCTCATGGAAAATGGTAACCATTTCGATCCAATTCTTGGCTCTTATGGCTCAACATTGTGTTATAGGTACCATTTACATCAATGAGATTGCAGACTGGTACTGACATGCGAAACGTCACAGTATGAAAACCATCTTCGTGCATTCTTGGTCTCCCTCTTGGTTCTACGGCTCTCAAGGTTCCCTCTGCCGTAATGTTAAACCTAATAGGTCATTCGTCATCCATCCAAGATGTTTTGGAAACCGTCAACGTGGCTTTGATAACGCCAGGAGCAAGGGTTATTTATACGGGAAGAAGGGTGTCGAAAAGGTAGAAAATGGGTCACGTCACTATCGTCGCAGAGTCCGACGCCCAATTGCATTCTCGGCTGCGACCCCTTCTCGAGTCGCTTCCATCCCAGACGCCGGAAGAGACTAATCTCTATGCACCACGTCAACCCCTGCCTGGATCTGGCCATCCTTCCCCCACTCCTCTCATTAGCATCGTTATGGGCTCCGATTCTGACTTGCCGACTCTCCTTCCATGCTCTAGGATACTTGACCAGTTCCATCTGCCATATGAGCTGACCATTGTCTCAGCTCACCGTACGCCGGACAGGTTAATGAAATTTGCAAAGGAAGCGGCTCCGAGAGGAGTCAGAGTAATCGTTGCAGCAGCGGGAGGAGCAGCACATCTGCCTGGAATGGTGGCTGCGGTGACGCCGCTGCCTGTCATCGGTGTACCGGTTCGAGTACAAGGCAGTGGGGGTGTAGAAGGCGTTGATTCGCTGTATAGCATTGTGCAAATGCCGGTAACGTGGAATATATTCCGGTAAAGCACACGTCGAACTGAACACTATTTCGCACAGCGCGGGATACCCGTCGCAACTGTTGCCATCAATAATAGTACCAACGCCGCACTGTTGGCCATAAGAATTTTGTCAACAGGCATTCCAAGATTGGTCGATGAAATGCAATCATACATGAACAATATGGAAAAAGAGGTCATGGCCAAGGTCGAAAGGTTGGAAAAGATTGGATGGGAAGAATATGTAGTACAAAAAGGAAAGTTATAGGCTTCGGTGTGTCAGTGGTCTTCCTAATGTTGGCCCACATATAAATCTCCACCCATCTGATTCTATGTCTAATCTGCCTCTATGAAAACTTGTGACTTTTCGTCTACTCGATTCGCTTCTTCATTCTTCGTTATCATTGAAAGATCCAATTGGAGCGAGAGGTCGATGAGGGTGACTTTGCATGGTGCCACAATTCTAGTGTCTATTTCGCCTTAGGTAATTCCAATACGTCTTCCTCTGCGATGACGTTCATTGTGAAAGTCAACTTCAGGTCCTCCTTTGGCAGTGGCGCCCGGAACTTGCCAGTGGAAGAAATTTTGAAAGAGAATGGACGTCCTTCATTGCGCTCTGTGCATACTAAGCTTTCAATATCAATGCGATGGACCACTCCAAATGCCATGCCGCAAAATGTGCTGTATCTTTTGTCGTCACTTCAACCGTGAAGCGATCCCATACGAGCACTGATCAGGCTTGCAAACGGATAACACGGGGCCCTGTAGCCTCAGGCTGTACTAGGTGGCTGATAATTTCGTAAATGAGCTCTGGGGTCAGAGCTGCCCAGCTGCCGTTACTTGGTTGTGACTTGCTGTACATGCCGTGATAGCAAGTTGGGGTATACAGAGGTCCTCAAGCTCCGAACCGAGAAAAACGAAATGATGGAACCTTGGAGTTGATCAAGGTACTGATTAGATGGGGCCCGGGTGGTCATATTGTCAGAAGGTGATACGCTAACATGATTCCAGAGTATCGACTCGCCGCGCGATAAGAGAGTAACTGGACGTTGTGGGGCTCGCGCGTTTAGTGGCCATAACATGTTAGCCTCAAAAACAAACTCGCCCAGAACTACTGGACCACAACTTGTACACGACAAAGAGAGCTCCCCGAAAATTGTTTTCCGTGCCGTTTCTCAACTACGACATTCATATCCCTCAGGACAGCAACGGAACGTGCCCGGGTTCAGTGGTGCCACTATGCAGTAAGTGCTGTTAAAACCATGAACATCATCGATCTTCCACGATATACAAATTCTCACCCCGGTGAACAACAGCTTCCGTCTGCAAATAACAAAGACTCTCAGCAGATTGACAATTCTAGAAGGGCGATAATTACCAGGGCAACAATCTTCATCATATGTGCAACATCCGGTGTTTCCACAAATGTATTGATTATTGTGACAACAGTCTTTTGCATCCGAGAGGATGAGAACCAGATATATTTTGGTCTTGAAGCACTTACATCCTGGATAACTGCACCAAAAACCAGGGTCGCAGCAACCTGGCATGAAATAAGTGGTCAGTTGCCATCTACCATCCATCAAAAACGGGTATTGACCAGTAGTACAACAATCGCTCCCCGAAATGCAGCACCCTCCGTTAATATCGCAATAACCATAGCCGTCGGGACAAGATTGGCGTGCTTTGAGTAAGCCACGAATGTTCCTGGTAGCGCCTGTGGCTGCGTACACTCGAAAGATGGGTTCTTCAAATTCAGCAACCTTGTCGGTTCTGAGGTTTGCTTTGCTGTCATTCGCTAGGAGCAACAGCGAAACATATCCAATAATGAGACGCATTGCAGAGTCAAGTGAGAAGGCTGAGATTACATTAGTTTTTGCATAGTGTTTTATCAGGAATGCCCTCCGTTTTCGGGGAGCCGCGTAATGTATTTAGCTCACTAATTTGTAGTACGGTTGATAGACCGTGGCGCTCGCTTGATTAAGATCTTCCTTACCAGAGGGGGGATATTTGTGTGTGCGAGTCCCGATCCTGTTAAGTATTTGAGAACAGCTCACGCAGGTCGATCCTAAAATTTGAGACTTTGCCGTTAATTGTTAGTTTGTAGCAATACTCGATGAAATGAACAGCTCTATAACTAAAGTTAAACAAACCGGGTAAGTGATACAAGTACATGACAAAGGGAGCTCCCCAAAATTCATTTTCCGTGCTGCTTCCTCGATCACGTACTCCCGCAAGTGATCGCGCCGTCTGACGTTACCATGCAGTAAGTGCTACGGTTGAAACTATTGAAACATCATCGCTCATCCATGATTATACAAATTCTTACCCCGAAGGACAACAGCCTCCATCTATAAGACAGTGAAGAACAAAGACTCTCAGCAGATTTGCAATTGTAGGAGGATGTTAATTTACCAAGGCAACAGTCCTCACCATTTGTGCAACATCCGGCATTTGCACATATGTATTGATTATTGTAACAACAGTCTTTTGCATTCGGCGAGAGAAAGTGAGAACCAGCTATATTTTGGTCATGAAGTACTTACGTCCTGGATAACTGCACCATAAACCGGGGGCGCAGCAACCGCCTGGCTCGAAAATAGATGAACAGCTGCTATCAATTATTCGTCAAAAACAATATTGACCATCGTCACAGCACTCGTCCCCAGAAGGGCAGCACCGTCCGTCATTATCGCAATAGCTGAAGCCTTCGCTGCAAGATTGGCGTGCTTTAAGCAGGCCACGAATGTTCTCGGTAGCGCCTGTGGCTTTGTACACTCGAAAGATGGGTTCTTGAAATCCAGCAACGTTGTCTGTGATCTTGAGGGTTGCTCTGCTGCCATTCACCAGCAGCAAGAGCGAAATAAACCCAACAAAGAGGCGCATCGCAGAGTCAAGTGAGAAGGCTGAGACCACAATAGTTTTTGTGTAGTGTTTTAATATGTTTCGCATCTGCCCTCCGTCTTCGGGGAGCCGCATAATTGTATTTAGCTCACATATATACCGACCGTTGCGCTCGCCTGATCAATCGGTTTTCGATCTCCCTTACCAGAGGGGGGTCTATTTGCGCGTGCGAACACCCATTTTGTTAGGCGTTTGGGGCAGAACAAGACACCTATCCACGGCACCATATATCTGTTCAAATTAATGGTGAGTTCGGTGTGCATGGCAGACTCCTTGAGGAGCTGGACACGCCAGCTTCACAGGCTTCAAACTCCGCCGTCTATGCGCATCGCCCATCTCATCTCCGGTCGCCCCCCTCCGCTCCTCGTCGACCACGGCGACTACGGCGAAATTATCTCTGTCTGGCTTGAAGAATCATACAATGATGTCTTCATCCTCGACAACTTCAACGCTTTCGAGTCAAAGTTGCCCACAGAAGACCAGCTAGATCAGTACAATGCCATCGTCCTATCAGGGTCAGGTGCGGTTGAGCGTCATCCACCCATCCGGCCTTTTCACACACATACAGCCGCATCCGCATACGAGGATGTCGAATGGATCAACAATCTCGTCGCCTTGGTCGGCCGCGTAGCCCACACACGGCCCTCCATCAAACTCATCGGTGCGCATGGCCTCTATCCCTTCTCCTCCTGCTTCACATATGTCGATAATAGGCGTATGTTTCGGACATCAAATCATTGCACGCGCCATGGGCGAACAAGTCGTCCGAAATAATGGTAAATGGGAAGTAGGACCCACGCCGGTCTCCCTCACTGACCTTGGCAAGGCCATTTTCGGCGTCGACTCTTTTGTACGTGGACCCGTGCCGCCCAAGTTATACCTTCTCAGACATTTATAGCATATCCAACAAATGCACCAGGACCATGTTCCCTCTGTTCCGAAGGATTTCTACCTACTCGGATCAACCTCGATCTCTGTTAACCAGGGCATGGTTCGCTTCCGTGATGGCAAGGCGGCCCCGTCCCCTGATGATGTCAACGCGGACGACATTCATATCTTGACCCTCCAGGGACACCCCGAGTTTACCGAGCCACTTGCCACCGAGATCATCCAAATACGCGCGGCACAGGGCATTATTGACAGACAGACAGAATCTGACTATATGCAAAGAAAAAGATTTTGGCCAAACGACGGTGTTGAGATCATCGGACGTGCAGTGTGGAACGTCATAGGAAGATGATAAGTATGTTTTGAATACAATGATCAATATATGCAATAACTATATCCGTAGCTCGTCAAGCGTCCACTCGCCTACGTGGGACTGGGGAGGTACTTGTATTACTCGAGCACGTTCAGTAGCGACTCGTATTACTATCGTGGATCGTTATTCAAACCCGAGAGTGCAAACCAGTGGTCAGTTCGAATGCAAATTTAGGTTGCTGTGTTTGACCCGCGTGTTCCGCGTTCACGTCTATTAACTGGACCAACAGATAGAGTCTGCGACGCAAGTAGACGAAAATGATATTCTGTGTCAACTGCTACAACTTAGACCCCTCGCTAAAACCATGAGCATCCCGTCAAAAACTCTCCCCTGAAGGATAACGAGTTCCGTTTGAAGCCTGTCTGATGCTATTGGAACTTGAGCTTGTCTAATATTCGCCGCACACCGCGGAGCCTGGTGTCAATGCCATCCAAGCCAATAGTGGCCAACTCCTCAAGGAGTCCGGCGTCCACGTCAAGCTCACCATTGATATATGATGCTATCGACTAATAGAACGGCCCCCTCTGGTAAGGAAGATCGAAAGCCGATTGATCATGCGAGCGCCACGGTCTATCAATGGTAAATTTTGCGAGCTAAATACAATTATGTGGCTCCCCGAAGACGGAGGGCATTCCTGAGGGTGCGAAACGTATTAAAACACCATACAAGTCTCAGCCTTCCCACTTGATTCTGCGATGCGCCTCTTTATTGGATTTATTATGTTGCTGGAACATTCGTGGCCTGTTCAGAGCACGCCAATTTTGTCCCAGAGGCTATAGCTTTAGCGATAATAATAACCGGTGCTGCCCTTCGGGGAAAGTTTGTTGTATGGAAGATCATCGATCAATATCGCTTTTCGTGCCGATTGATAGTGATTGATCATTATTTCGTGACAGGCGATTGTTGTAACCCTGGTTCATGGTGCAGTTATCTGGGATGTAAGTACTTCATGCTTCATGACCAGAACACATATGGTTCTCATCCTCTCGGATACAAAAGACTGTTGTTTCGAAAGTCAATACGTATGCGAAAGTGCCGGATGCTGCCTATACGACGAGGACTGTTGCCCCGGTAATTAACACCCTCTTACTATTGCTTGCTAAGAGTATCTGTTTAATGCGCGAAATTGGACAAAAGGCCATCATTCGTGATTCACGCATGATCATCCATGAATATCGAATCATGCATGATCAATGATCAATGATCACACGTGAATCATGAATGATCTGCGTCATCATATCATGGGTGATCACGGCGAGAATGTGACTCCTGTCCAATTTCGCGCAACATAACAGACAGTCTGATGGTCCCAAAAACCGATTCGAAACTCCGTAGACGATGCTGGTTAGATGCCATTATTGCTGATTGGTAGTGAAACAGCTCTTTTTTCGCATTTTCATAGCGATTCACCTAACAGTTAATACCCGCTGTGAATAACTACTCCAGACCCCATATGTGACGGGCTCCTCCATTCATTGTCCGCCATACTTTTGAAAGTTCTATATGGACCTACGTGTCGAAATCGACAAATTTGTGGTGCACACTCTTGGAACAGGTCAATCTTCACCTGATTTGCTCCTGGACGCGACTTTAAGAACACAAAGAGGCTGCTTCCATTGGCCACTCCTTGCTTGTTACGTCCGCCAGCAGTCGGCTCCAAGGAACAAGTATTGACGATTTGATTTTTATCAAATGGCGCAGCAATCAAATATCTGGTACGAAGAAAACAGTGAAGTTATATAGATATAAATACGATATTGTTGTTGATATAATGGGGGCGAAGCGGCGCACAATTGAAAGGCGTCGATTGAGGCGTCCGTAATGAGGACGGTGCCACATACCAGCGCCAGGTGCACTCGTGCTGGATGGCCTTCGGCATCCAATTCCCGATCCTTCCTCCGTAACCTTTCTTTCCATCAGCCTGTGAATTTCCTCATCTCGTGTTCTACTGCGCGTGTTCACGCGCTTCTCTCTGCCGTCGGTCCGTCTCTCCCATCAGATATATTACGACGAGAATGAAATAAGTCGTCCGGTGATGGGTTATGAGAAGGCACCAAAGTCCAAGAAAGCCTCTTCCAGGCACATCTTGCGCACCACGAGCGCTTCGACGATGACTCGCCGGAGATCTTCCTCGCTTTTATTACTAGGATTACCAGTTGTTTCTCGTCCCGAGTCAAAATTGGCTGTCGTTGGGGGAATAGAGGGTGTAGGGAACACGTCGTCGTCGTCGTCAGCAATATCATTGGGGTGTTCTTCATTCTCCACAATGACAAATGACTCTGCTTCTGGGTCCTGCACTAGCACTGGCGCAACCTGGGTAGACGCAGGTGTAGGTGCAGGCGTGGGTGGAGGCACCATCAACATCCCCTCCCCGAGCGCATCGTTGCCCATCTCCACCGACACATGGAGCGCTTCCAAATTGGACACCAACGCGTCAGCTTCTTCCACCATAGTCAGAGCCATGGTGGGCGGCTCCATCGACGCGGCAAAGGGGGAGGGAGAGGGCCAGTCGCTATTCCCATTGGCGTTGGCATCCGCAGGAGGAGGCTGCAGACTTGCCGTCCGTTTCCTATCCCGCCGGCGGTGTCTGCGACTCTTTCCCTCTTCCGCGTGAGGTTGCGTCTCTTTCGCCTGAGGCACGGGCTTACACTGCTTCTTCTGCCTCTTGTTCCTCGTTGCCTGGTTCATCGGATGCGCCGAGTGTAAGCGCGTCCGCATGGGGCGCGGCTTGAATACGGCCGATATCTCGATATCAATTACAATGTTGGGTATGGGCTCCGGTTCTGGTTCTGGTTCTGGTTCTGGTTCTTCTTGCTCGCCGTCTGCGAGTTCGGCAGGATCCGGGTCCGGGTTCATGGTAAAGCCAGGCGGTATCACGGGATTGTCGTGGTGGCTGGAATGGGCGGGCCTGTAGAGCATCACGGTTGCTGAGAGGTCTTCCTCCTCCCCCTCCACATCCGTCTCTGTGGCCGTAGTATCTGTCGTCGTAGTGGTAGTGGTAGTGGTAGTGGTAGTGGTAGTGGAGGTATCGTTTCCATCTGCGCTTGGTCCGCCTCCTTTCCGCCGGCCTCTCTTTCTCGTCCGCATCCACTTGTCTTTATCCTCGCCCAACAGCAGCCCTGCGGCCTGCTGAGCCTGGACGGCCAACACCATCGCCTCCGGGACGACAATTTCCTTGACCACGACCACGCTTGCTCCGATCTCGCCCGCCATCATCTCAAGGGTCTCCAGACTAGCTTCCATCTCTGCTTTAGCGAGGCCGACGAGGACGCCAGAATCGGCGACGCCCAGCTCATAGTAGGCCTGTCCACCGCCCTCGAGTAAGCGCCATTTGAGTTGGGTTACGAGGCGCGCAAAGCGAGCGGCGGAAGGCGAGATGAGTTGCAGCTTGTACTCGACGTTGCCCGAGTCGTTCTCCGGGACAAGGCGGGGGACGGGACTGGCAGAGATGAGGGCATCCCAAGGACTGGGAACGCGTGGGCTTTCCGAGTCCGCTTCTCCAAACATGGCTTATATTCGGGGGATCATTCTCTGTCTTGTTCGCGGCTTTTTGTTTGGACGTTTTGGCCGAGTCACATCGAGTCCTATGTTGGTCCACACGCCGCTGCCAAACACGCCGCTGCCAAACATCCGCACACTATGAACGCACCACAATCGCCTTCACAAGCCCTGCCCCGAGTCGCTCAACCTCGCCCAGCACCCCGCTTTCGTTTAGTTCCACCATAGCTTTACCCTTATCTAGTGCAGGTGCACATGAGAATCCGCCAAGAACGCGGAACGGCCTCGCTCTCCGCACGCTGGGCTCCCACACACATCCCATCTCGTCCCCTCCGTATACATCATAAAATACCATGAATGTATCCGCGTATATACGCTGAGAATAATAACATGAGATATCTTGTTCGAGAGATTTTGTACGGCTGCTTACCTGTAAGTCTTGGAAAAACAGGTGGATGGGGTCAAACCCTGGCCTAACTGGATCCTGCGCCGATGCCAAGTTGACATACTTGGCTCGACGGGAAAGTACACCTGCATCTGCGGCCACGTTTTGGAAATACCGCGGGATGAGGGTCCTGTCGAGCTTGATGATAAAGTCATAGTCGTCCGTCGGGTGCACGAAAAGTGTTTTGACGTCGAACACCGCCGTCTCCATCCCTCGCATGCACTCCCACGTCGCCCTCGCCAGCGCCTTGACGCGGTTCGCGACGACGACATCCGGCCCACGTGTCGTCCATACGCGCCCGTCCCCATCCATCTCAGTCGTCACCCGCCACACCCCCGATCCCACATACTTGCTGCCCGATTCGGACGACACGTCCTCCCTCCTCGCCCTCGTACAGTGGCACATGCAGCCCTTCCTCCCACTTCCACTCCTTCAAAAACTCGACGATGGCCGCAAACCCCCGCTCCTTGCTCCCAGGCACCCGCGCATGCTGCGCACCCAGGAAAATGCTCGCACATATCACCTCCACCGCCTCTTCGCTCACGTGTCCACGCAGCACCCAATGAGCTGCAAACCACCGCTTCACGAGTCGCACCGTGCCCGCATATGCCCCATACCGGTGACACAGCGCCGCGATCGCCCGATGATGCCGCGGCGCGTGGACGAACCGCCGCAAGTACGCCTCCTTCGCCTCCAGCGCTTCCCGGTACTCCCTGCTGTTCTTATTCTCCTCCTCCTTCCTGACAGCAATATGTGGCATCTTGCGCGCCTGGGGATTGGCGTCCAACACCCGGTCCAGCAACAGCGCTTCCCTCTCGTGCCATATCCGCACAGAGAACGCCCACCCCTCCCGCGTCACAATCTCCAACCACGCCCGATCCACCACCTCAGACTCTTCACCACTCGCGCCATCGCCGAGGACAACGTCCGCCCTCGTCCCCTCCACGCGCGCCATCAACCCCGTCGCGATCCGCTCAAAAAACGCGAGCTTCATCCGCTGTATCGCCCCAAGCTCGTCCGGCCACCGCGCCGACCTTTCAAACTGGAGCACCACCTCCATCACGGCTATATACCGCGCACTCGCAGGCAGCGAGGCCGCCACTCCGTCGGACACCGCCACCGGCGCAAACACGCTCGTGTACCGCAGCATCTCGGACACGGCGCTCACCTGCACGAGCGCCAGCGGCAGCTCGTCGCCTAGGCCCTTGAGCGCCCTCACCACCCCGTCGAACGCCTCGACGGCAGCCTTGAACCCGACCGGCACCCCAGCATCGACGTACACCCGCGACACGGCAGGAGACATGCGCAGCACAGCGTCGTACCCGCCTTGCCACGTTGTCACAGCCCCCTCCTCTTCCACCCCTTGAAAGTGATGCGCTAGAATGTGCCGAACAATCAACCCCGGTATGTGTGTCTTTTCGTCCGCCGTCTTCACGTCCCATACGACGCTGTGTAGGATCCGCCCATCCTTAAACCGGCGCAGCTCCACCTTGTCGCCCCACAGCCCGCGAAAGGCGTCGACGACGGCTGGGTCTGGCTCATCCGCCGCAGGCCCATGATCGACGAGACGAAAGGCGTGCGCGGGGTCGTGTAGGATGCCGATAAAGATGGTGCCGGGCACGGAGGGGTGTGCTTGGGTGATGGGTCGCAGAGTGGAGGAGGGGTGGAGGATCGTGATGGCTCTGCTGCGGCCTCCCAGTGCTTGGTGTAGGATATCGTCTATGGAGGAGACGAGCGCAGCGAAGGGCGAACCGTGGTCCAGTGTGTTGTGGGGTGATTTTTTCCGCGATTCGGCCTTCGAGAGATCGACGCTAGGAACGTATGTTAGCAGTCCTCTCCCCCATCGTTTGTCTGTCACGTACCGCATCACGAGATCAAACCGAGTTGCGAGCTCGCGCTGATCTTTGAGGAAAACGTCCGTAAATGGGTCTCCCTTAAATGTGGGATCATCCAGTATTTCCAACGTTTTTCGAGCATCGTGGCTTAGCTAATGTCAGATTTAGATGACGGAAAAAAACACGAGGTGGGACGAAAACCAACCATCTCCAGTGAGCCTCGGGGAACGTCTGCAAAAAAGTTGATGAGAGACGCTGAATCGACAAAGGTCGCATTGTGATGCGCGCGGTATTCTTTAGGGGCGAACTTGTCCGTTCCACCGTCAGCCAACACCACTCCGACAATATACGGACCAAGGCAACGTACACGATGACCCTCTTCAGACTTGAGAAAAACCGCATCTCGTTCAGCACTGAATTTGGCTGAGGGAAGAAAAAAAAAAAGCGTGCGTCAAGTCCATCCGCCAGCCAGCCGGAAAAAAAAAAAAAAGAGACAAACCTAAAACATCCAACGCCGCCCTAAACATCTGATACGAGCTCAACCCCCTCCCCAGCGCCCTCGTTGCACCCGTTCCCCCTGCCTTGGACCCCGCTGTCGCTGTTAGGGGCTCCTCGCCCCTCACGAGCAACTGCACCAGCGCGCTCCACCAGGCGCCCTTGCCCTTAAACCCGCGCACGCACACGCGCGCCGCTCCCCCTCCATCTCCGTACCCACGCTGGTTGGCCCACACGCGCAGAAGAGCGAGGGCGTCGGCGAACGCGGCCGAGTCCTGTTTGACGGAAAAGGCTGCGACGAGGTGTCGCTTGGGCGTGAAGCATTGGAGAAGGTGGGTGTTGTAGATGGGTGTTGGAGGAGAGGAGGAGGAGGAGGAGGAGGAGGAGGATTTGGTGCGGATGTTGGAGTGGGATGGGGAAAGGCGGTGGAGCGGGATAGGACATGGAGCGGAGACAAAGGGGATGATGTGGACTTGGGCGTTGAGTTTTGTGGAATCGAAGCGGGAGCCGTCTGTCGATAGTTGTCAGCGTCATCAAGCGTCCCTCTGCACACGCACACTCACCCGGCCGAGGGGTAATGACGAGAGTCGTCAACCGGGGATCGTCAGCAATCGAGTCATACGCTACATCCACGCTAAACTCTCTCGATTTCAAGATCGCAGCTGCTATCGTGGCGAGGTAAAACGCTCGTTTTTGGAAAAACCTGGCGTTGAGGTAATCCTTTTCTTGGAAAAGACTCTTTCACTGAACCGTCAGCCCGTCCACCCAACACACAACACCACACAGAGGAGCGACGCACATGGGGCATCTCGAGCGCAACGTCGACGCCAAACTTGCCTCCGTCCTTGGCCTTGACGCTGACACCGCCAGCCCAGCTCCCTGCCAGAACGATGTCAGCCGGTTTTTCAAACGCGACTTTCCAGTTGGTCTCTTCCGTTGGGAGGGGCGGCGAGTACGGGACCGCGATGCCCTGTTTGAGGAGGCCCCGCGCAGCTTCGAGGGGGTGTTGCGGCGGGACGGAGGGCAGGGCGAGGAAAAGGGCGTGCAGGGCAAGCAGGAAGCGGTCGAGGGGCGGCTGTCGGGATGGCTTTGGCCGTACGTTGGGCAGCAGAGCGTCAATCTGGAGTTTGAACGCGGTCGACCTGTAGAGCTCTGCTGCGTCTTTGATGGCCCGGATTTCCTCGCCAGTGGGTGGTTTGCTGCTAGCGGAGTCGGCCTCAGGCATTTCTGCCTCGGAACTGACGCTCCCCGCATCACTTTTGTTCTAGCTGATATGAGAAAAGACGCGTGACGGTCCAGCAGAGAAATCATACTGCACAGGTGGCTCTTTTTCGTTTCAGTCCAGCCATGAAAATATTACACAGCCACATCGTATGTGTACCCAAATCATATAATCCCAGTCCATGTCTCAATCAGATCCACAACGCAGCACCCATCTATGGGGACATATTGCTTCGTGATGATCTTGATCACCTCCTGTGCCACCAGCCCTCCCAACAACGCTGCTGTGTTTGGCAGATCGGCCGTAGGCGCGCGCGCACTATCGATGTCATTACTTTATGTACAGTTCGAAAAGTAAAGGACGCACAGCTCTCCAGCGACTTCGTCCCATTCTGGATCAGGCAGCGATGTGCCTGGAGGCAAAAGCGCGCGAGCCTCCGTTGTTAGTTCCTCTACGCTGATTTGCGGCACCTGGTGATATAGTGAAGAATAGCCCTTTTTTGACAACACGCTCTCGAGCACTGACAGACCCAGATGGGTCGCAGCCTGTCTCGCTGAAGAAGCAAGAGCGTCGACTGAGGAACGCGAATAAGAACTCGTGCTCCTTGCAGACAGCTTTGTTTGGGTGGCTTACCTAGAGCTTTACCCCCGTCCTCCTCTTCCAGTGATCCCCACTTTCGTCCTTTAAGCAATCGCAATCGATGCGAGTTTCTGACAAAGTTGTCCAACAACACCTCGTCGACGCCATTTCCGCCGCCTTGTTCTTTCAAAATCGTCTCGACCGTGCGCTTCTCTTCTGCCGAACGTTCCTTGTACATCTTTTGCAACCGGACGTATTCGTCGGTACTTGCTTTCATGTCTGGCAAAGTGCTCGTCAGTGGGAGGTAAGTGTATCGTTCTGTAAATGTTTTAAGTGCTTTCACAAGCTGGAAAAAGGGAGGTAAAGAGGATGAAGGTTCGTCTAGACGTGGGTCAGAGAAGAGAGAAGAAGTGTCGGAGGGTACGGTGGAGGAAGTCCAACATCGGTATGCTTGGGATTCTGCTTCTTCAACGTTTTCTTCGTCAAACTTGCGTCTCATTCCAGATACTTGTAGTTTGAAGGATTGTTTTTCTGCATATGTTTGCGGTGGGATGCCATGGTGCTATCATTGTCAAAAGTCAAACGACGAAAGTCAGGTAGACAGAAAAACGACACTTGCTGTCTTTTTCCACTCTTGCAGTGCGCGAACGAGAAGGACGACGTAAGGAATATGAGGCGTGGTCTGTTACGTCCATGTTTTCCAGGTCTAATGAGAGTGAATAGTCCAAAAGTGCCGGAAAAGCATTGTCTATGCGAAGAGAAGGGGAGCTGTCCAAGTGACTTTCGATAACTGTCCGGAGTCTGTTGAATCACAAACGCGAGAGGTGAATAGCGGCGACTCACCGGCATGTTGGTGGAATTGAATGTTGAACTCTGCCAGGAAACCTGCTGATCGCACAACCACTAAGGACGGCAGACTTTGGTCTTCCCACAAGATGTGAGATAACTTTTGCAGAGTCTCCTTTTCCAGATTGTGGGCGATCACCATCATATAGCCGCTCAGCCATTCCTTTGCGCCCTCTTCGTCGGCCAAGAGCTGAGTGAGATGGCGTGTATCAGCCTTGCCCTGTACATCGTCGTTGAGTTCAGCGAGGAGGCGCACGGCTTCCTCTGCACGAGACTTCCCGACGCTGTCTGGACCGTCGAGGAAGAAGTTATTGCCTGCGTCTTGAGGAGTGACAAGGGCGTGGTCCAGGATGGTGAAGCGGCCTATTCCTGGCAGAACGAGGTTCTTGAGGATGGAAGTGGAGGTTGCAGACGCGGAAAGGAGGAGGATACTGGCGTCCTCGAGAGCAGCCTGGCCTGACGCGGCCCACAACCTGCAGAAAGCGATGAGAAGGCTCAGAAGAGGAAAAGTCAAGGACCTACCTGAGCTGACGGTCATATCGGCGGGTTTTTTTGTCAGGGTTTGAATCTGTCATTGTCATCCGTCAAGTCTCAGGTCAACTTTTGTATGTCAAGTGAGGCGCGTCAATACTGCGAGCTGGCAACGCAGCTGGTCCTCGAGGCCAAGCGCTCCAGCCAGACCGACTCGCTGTTCAAGTACAACGACCCGCTCGTCCGCTCAATCATCCGAGAGCAGCGCCATCTCGAGAATGCCGCCCTCGCCCTCCTCCACCACTCAGGTCCTCCCCCGCCCGCCCTCCTCATCATCCAGACCGCCATCCTCAGGAACAAGCGCTGTCTCCTTGCTTACCACTCCCATCGCCTCCATCGCCTCCGCGACTTGTACTGGGCTGTCGGAGGCGCCCTGCCCCATCTTCTCTCCAATCAGGATCTCAGAAGCAAGCTCTCCCCACACGAAGTAGACTACCTCCGCCAGTACAATGCTTCCGTCATGGACTTTCGCTCCGAGTTTTCACAGGAGCTCGACATCATGGCCACCATCACCCAGCCACCCAAGGACATCCACATCCTGGTTCAGGTCATCAAGGATTGTGGCCTCATACAGACAGAACTGGGATCCATCGATTTCAAAAAAGGCCAGCGCTTCATGGTGCGCAAGGCCGACATTGAGCATCTCATCGTCCAGGGCTATCTCGAGCAGGTGTGATGCGATGTTTGCTTTCAACACTGCAGACAAATAAAACCACACTTTTTCCTCGTCTTCCCTCACCTCACTTGCCATGCTCCTCAGCCATGTCCGCAGACCCGCCAGACACTCACTGTTCCGTCGTGCTCGGCTAATGTCAGACCTTGGTTTACGCTCCCACCTTCCTCCCGACTCGCAACCCCAGTTCGACCCTGACGACGTGCCACGCGTATCAGACCAAGAATGGGAGATCCGTACAGGCCAGTAGCCCAAATCCGAAGCGTTCAAGCCTTGAGTTCATTACAGACATGCACAGGGCGAGCCATATACGTTCTGCAAAACACGTTTTCCCACTTTTTCGAAACAGGCCTCATCACTTCTGTCGACACCACGACGGGCGCCCCAGACGAGCCTCCGTCTTCCATCGGCATCGTCGGTGGCGCTCTCAAACTTCCAATTTCATCAATACCGCCTAGCAGAAATTCAGACCGTGACCAGCACCATCAAGCCATCTACAGCCCCAAAGTACGACTGTCGTACACTCCGCCAGTAGCACTACCTGCTCCGTTTCCCAAGATTATCAGCATAGAAGGTACGCACGAACCTTGTCCCTAAATATATGCGCTTATCGCCTTCTCCAGGCCTCCCACTGTACATCGCATCCTCCACCTTTGTCCGCCATACGTTGAAAGCTCTCTACACCGACCTCCGCGTCGAAATCGACAAATTTGTCGTCCACACTTCAGGGTCGGGCCGATCCCCACCCGGTTTCTTCACCGGATCTGCTCCTGGACGCGACTTTGCTACCGTGCTTGCGTATCCGAGCCGCGAGCTAAACGATCTCAGCTCGCGGAGCGAGCAGAGTCTGGGCGATGGTTTGGACAAGCACACCGAGAAGAGGATGCCGCTCGTTCGAGAAAAGAGTTTGTTGATCGGCTTGAAAGTGGTGGGCACGGCCAGGGTGAGCGGTGCGTCCAACCAGTGGGACGTGTAAGCGCTCAAAAGCTTTTTTTTTGCGATTAGGGTACTGACGGCGACTATACTAGCCTGTCGACGTATACGTTTTCGCCCCTGTCTGGTTTGATATTGGGACATGTGATCAACTCGATTCATCCCGCGCCGCATCAGGCCGTGTATGATTCGTTGAGGTCGAATCTGGGCAAGGTGTTTGGGTGGAACGGGGGTGTGCCTGCGGGCTTGCCGCGCCCGGCTGAGGTGCATGTGACGCCTGTGGCGTGTCGGGGGGCTAGGAGAAGGAGGGATGGCAACGAGGGTTAAGATACGGGACGTGGGTTTTCATTTGTTCTCCTGTCCGGGTATCATGGCCTGTAAAGATTTTTAAATGCAGTGTGGTGCGGTGTTATCAATTATCTGCCATGGGCTGGCCGCCAACCCCGACGGTTGGCATGATGCAGACGCCTCGCCTGGCGTCTCAGATTCCTCTATCTTTACGTCTACGTCCTCAAGATTGACTCGGTACTCGGTAGCCATGAATACAATGGAGCTGCTCTGAGCCGCTTTCCTGATAGTGTGGTCTGCCTTGGCACAAGAGAATGTTATATTTATTGGGCGTATATCATAAAAATGCACAGTCCAGTTTGCTTGTGATATTCTCACGTACGCGTGGTGCCTCCACCTCCGCCGCCATGTTGCCCCGTCTGTCCCGGCGTTGTCCCATGCCCCTGTGTGCCTCCTGTCCCCTGTCCCGGCGTTGTCCCATGCCTCCCTCCTGGCCCCTGAGGCACTGTCCCCTGCGTGCCTCCTGTCCCCTGCGTGCCTCCTGTCTCCACCCCATCCTCCCTGTCCCATGCCTCCTCCACTGTTGGCTTTTGGCTTTTAAGAGGGGGGTCACGCGCTACTAGACTGCGGTGCTGATACACTCCCTGGAATGGAAAATTAAGAACATCACCAAGGTTTAGAGGTAGATTAATATTAGTTACCGTGTTCCCATGAATTGGGATTGCGCTTGCGGCGGTGCACAGGAAAAAGAGTAAAGTGGCGATTTGTGAGAGACGCATGGATATGTGATAGCTTAGTAGGACCAGCCTATGCCAGATGATTGAATGGATGAAGAACCAGCTTGCCACCAGAGAGCGAAGGCGACCATCAATAAATACGAGAAAAAGAACGTGAGAATGTCACATCATCTCAGGTGGTCAGATCTTCAGAACTGGGAAGGCTGACCACCATAATCTGGATGATGAGTTTGTAGATGTGCCCTCCTCATCTCCTCCTGCGCCCTCCCTGCGCTTCCAGGTCTTGCGTCGGCCTCTCCTGTACCCTCTCTGCCGCCGCCGCCGCCGCCGCCGCCGCATGCCCCACCATCCCTGCCTGACCCCCCGCGCCGGAGTCGCGTGAGCCGCCGCCTGCTCCAGCGTCATTGGAGGATCATGGGATTTATCAGGAGGGCGCTCGCGCGGTATTAGACTGCGGCGATGATACACTCGCTGGAAAGAAAAAAAAAAAAACAAAGACATCACCAAGGTCCAGAGGTAGGTGGATACTAGTTACCATGTCCGATTCATCGGAAGGGCTCCTGCGGCAGTGTACAGGACAAAGAGTAGAACGGTGATTTGTGAGAGATACGTTGTGATAGCTAGGACCAGCCTAGGAAGAATCAGTTACAAGCAGCGTCAAGACTTGGTATATCAATATCACCTACAGCCTGCATCACGAACTGTTCATCAATCAACCACCGCCTGGTCCTTGCCCCGCCTGCATGTCACTATTCGGGTTCCCCGCCCTCCTCCCCGTCGTTGCCATCAGTTGCATCGTCCTTGCCGCATCCCTCACCTCCTCCGTTTCCTGCATGCCACTATGCGGGTTCCCCGCCCTCCTCCCCGTCGTTGCCATCATTTGCATCGTCCTTGCCGCATCCATCCTCGCCTCCTCCGCTGCATGCATGCCACTATTCGGGTTCCCCGCCCTCCTCCCCGTCGTTGCCATCAGTTGCATCGTCCTTGCCGCATCCATCCTCGCCTCCTCCTCCGCTGCATGCATGCCACTATTCGGGTTCCCCGCCCTCCTCCCCGTCGTTGCCATCAGTTGTATCGTCGTTGCCGCCTCCTCCGCTTCCTGTATATTTGCCGCCGTTCTCAATGGCCTCGCATGCCTTGTCGTTGCCACCGCCGCCGACTCTGGCGTCAATGGAGGTCTCTTGTATTCACCAGGAGGCTCCTTGCGTGCTACTAGACTGCGGCGATGATACACTCCCTGACAAAACATCAAGATTATCACCATGGCTCAGGAGTGGATGTCACCGTGTTCCCATGAATTGGAATTGCGCCTGCGACGGTGTACAGGAAAAAGAGCAGAGTGGTGATTTGCGAAAGACGCATGGCCTGTGATAGCTAGGACCAGCCTATGCTAGCTTAGATGTCGGGTCGAGGAGAAGAACCAGCTTTGAGATGTTGGGCCAACCAAATTTTCTTGGTGATAATTTGCCACAGCCATCGGATCATGATAGACCCCCCACGCACCGACTACCGACGGGTAAGGCGGGTGTCGAACAGTTTTCCGAGAGAAACCATACGAAATGGGTCTCATCATTACTTCCGTCGACACCACGTCTAACAGGAATCTGGGCCGTGACGAAGCCATCTACAGCTCCCGAATACGACTGTCGTACACTCCGCCAGTTATTTAAACCGCCTGGTCCGTTTCCCAAGACCATCAGTATAGAAGGCACCCACAGACGTTGTTCCCTAAAATCTGCCATGTGCTTGTCGTTATCTGGGCCTTACATTGTGGATTGCATCCTCCACCTTTGTCCGCCATACGTTGAAAGCACTCTGCATTGATGGGTTGGGCTGATCCCCACCCTTTTTCTCTTGCACAGAGTGAACAGAGTAACCAAAGCATACCGAGAAGAGGATGCCGCTTGCTCGAGAAAAAAAGAGCGGTCTGATATTGATGATGCTCGTATTCTCAAAGTGGTGCATTCATTTTTATATAAACCTCGATGCGACGCCGCTCGCGGTCAAATTGCAGGAGTCTAGTACACGATTGACATATCAAGGCAATTGGGCTGGCGAGACCAAGTAGTCTGCCTTGGCTCACGGACTTATCTTGCGCGGTTTCACACTGGCAGATATATGGTATTGTAGAGCCAGGGCATATCATTGAAAATGCACAATTCAGTATTGAACACTCTGACGTGCCAAAACTGCTGTCAAACACTGCCGTATTGGAATGCCAGTGGCCGTGGTCGTGGCGGTATCGGAGTCAGTCGCTGTTGATGGGCCGCCTCTGCCGTCGCCATTTGCCTATTTAGGTCCGCCTGCAGCGCTGTATTCTCCGTGTTATGCTGCTCCATTACCCTCTCTGCCCTCAATGCCGCCGCATGCTCCGCCATCTGTCCCGCATGCGCAGCCGTCTCTTCCGACGCCGACTTCGGCGACAATGGAGGCCCCTTATCTTCACCAGGAGGCACCTTACGTGCTACCAGACTGCGGCGATGATACACTCGCTGGAGAGAAAAAAATCAAAGACGTCACCGAGGTCCAGAGGTAGGTGGACACTAGTTACCATGTTCCCATGGATCGGAAGGGCTCCTGCGACAGTGTACAGGACAAAGAGTAGAATGGTGAATTGTGAGAGACGCATGTGATAGCTAGGACCAGCCTATGCTAGGAGGAAGCAGTGGATGAAAGCTTTATATTAAGCAGCACAGGGCCGATGTTGATGAAGGGCTGACCCATCTACCGTAGTCACGGGTATCAGGGAGAGACGCACGAGCCATATACGTTTCACCACTTCCACCTGGCAACAAGTCGTACATTCGAGCCGCGAGGTGAGGTTGAAAAGCGTGCCGAGAGGATTCTCATACTGCTCGTTCGAGAAAGCGACGGCCGACATGTCTCGCGATGAACAGTGGGGAATGCGTAGTACACGCAATGGAATGAATGGAATTTGCAGAGCCAGCGCATGTCATTGGAACTCCAAACTCTACCAACGTGCCAGCCTAACGTCGCTTGTTCTGCCCATCTTAAGCTCCGGCGTGAGTGGTTACGCAGGAACGCAGGTAGCGGCCTTGGACCTGCGCCTGTTGGTCGGCGTCCTCCCTCCTCAATGCTTCCGCAATGCTCCGCCATCCACCTCAAATCCCCCTGCTGCGTTGCTAGCGTCGCCGCAGATCTCAGAGAGCAAGAGAGCCTACGCAACGGAGAATCCACACGCAATAGAGCGTGCCGAGAGGACGATCGTGCTGGTCGTTCGAGGGAAAGAAGAGCGCGACCAAGGTGAGCGGTGCGTCCAACCCAGTGGTCCCCCCTTCGATGACTCATGTGAGCTCATCGAAAACTTGCATCATCTGGTCACCAACGTCTCGCAATGAACAGGGATGAAATCCAGAAGCGCCATCTCTATCTGCTTGTCGGTGTTCTTGTTACTATAACCATGAATGAGCTGCTCTGAGGTCTCAAATAGCTCGAGCCACTGAGCAGCACGCAGTGTTTTGCGCAGTTTCGTTTACAGATATGCTGAAGAGGGTTATTGCATAGCCATGCGATTGAAGATGCCCAATTCAGCTTCCATTGGGACGAGACCGGGGCAGTGTCCCTAAATATTGGGCATACATGGCTAATCCCGCCGTCCCCTGCCCTCCCCGCGTCGTCGCCCCTGCCCGCGTCGTCGCCGCCTCTCCCGGCGCGTGCCTATCCACGGCCGCCGTCATCGTCTCATGCAGCCGCCTACCCGCACTCCTTGCCGCCGCCCTCTGCTGCTCTGCCTCCGCCGCCGCCGTTCCCAGTGACGCCGTATTTGTCTCTGCCTCCCTCTCCCGCGCTGCCTCCCTGTCCCGCGCTGCCTCCCTGTCTCGCGCTGCCTGCGTCGCCCTCGCTTGCTGCACCAGCCTTTGAAACTCCTCATCTGCGATCCTTTGCGCCTCCCTGTCCTGCGCCTCCTGCGCCTCCTGCGCCCCATGCGCCCCATGCGCCCCATGCGCCGTCGCTTCTCTCAGCGCCACCTGCCATGCTTCCTCCGGGGATCCACCAGGAGGGTGATCGCGCGCTGCTATATTGCGGCGCTGATACATTCCCCGGAAAAAAATAATTAGAACATCGCCTTTAAAGTTCAAGACGTTAGTTACCATGTTCCCATTGATTGGAATAGCGCCTGCGGCGGCGTACAGGAAAAAGAGTAGAACGGTGATTTGCGACAGACGCATGGATGTGGGTGGGGGGTGTAATGTCTAGGACCAGCCTATTCTCAATGTCGAGTCGGGGAAGAACAACTTGCAGTTTTAAAGTGCCGGATTAGCACTTACCGCGTGTCTCGGTCAAAGTACCTTATCATCATCATTGAAACGCCAGAAGGCGTGTTGAATGAAGAAATATGCACAAGTACGTCCAGTACGCCTTTTCGCGCTTGACGGGTTGCATAGCTAGGGGGTGATAAGATAACGTCGCTTTTTCGTGTTTGGCGGATGATAAGATAACGTCCACCATGCGGACGTTATCGCGTTATCTTTTTCCAACTCCGTTCCTCGAGTGTCTGCACATGGGTACATTGGCGCGACCACCTGCATGTGTATTCTGAGGAGAGACCCGAGGGTCTTGGAGCTCGATGCTTGATGGACTCACTGTGGGAGGTTTGAAATTCAGCCTCCAGGGTGTTGATCACTTTAAATTCAATGCCCAAGAGTTGGAATGCATCATGTGTATTTTTCAATGTCCACCCTCAGGGCAGTGAAAATGAACGAATGCCTAAATTTCAGAAGTTGAATTTCATCCTTCTGGTTCTGAAATTGGTGCCTTTGGCAGACACACCCCTTTGGAATTTTAAATAATAAGTTTCACTAGATAAGCATTGGCTAACACCAACAGTAACCTTGCTTGGACATTCTGGTTGCAATATATACTACATAGTCAGTATTTAGGTTTTTTCAACTTGTTTGCTTGGTCCAGGATCTGAGGGTTGTAAAATCTTGTTTAACTGATGAATGTTACAGTTTATTTTCCCTTTTGTTGATGGACTATTCTATTCTTATCCCACTGCTGCACAAGTTCATATTGGATGCTATCTCCTTTCTTTAGTTACCTTCATATTCCCTTTCTCAGGTAGCTACAGCTTTCTTCCTTTTTGTTAGGATCGCAATCCTAGCCCCTCAATTTGGTTTACTCTACAGTCATCTGGGATGACTGCTATACACATTATAATGGGCCAGGGGCCTTATGAGACACTATGGGACACCAACAGTTGAGTCAGCACATGGGAGTGCTCACCAGAGGGCAAGAAGATGGTTGGAGGAACCATCCAATACTATATACAGAAGGACAGCTGGACTAGGAAGGTGGATTGCCACCTTGATGGCATCATGCTTGGCATCAGTGCATCAGGAGGATCAGCACATCAAGCCATCACGCATCAGACAAAGGTGCAAGACAGTGCGCATGTCTATAAAGGATCGCGATGGGAACACACAATGCCTCAAGGCATTGCCCCTTATGGTCAGGGTCCAGAGCAGTCTGGAAGAGGTCTATGAGTGGAGTCAGTGGCCACGCCCATATGCACCCATATGTGCAGTAACTGCGGCAGCGCCCAAGCACATGCTCACCAAGAACAATAAGAGTGAGTCAGAGTGAGGGAGTGCCAATGGGTCTGGGAGTCGCAAGGGGTCCTCATAGAATAGTATATAAGTAGGTACATTGTAGCTGGAGTCTCCCCAGACCTCAGATAGTTTATCTCCACCTCAATTCTATCCCTGTATTGTCTCCTTTCTACTCTCTGGCCAGCGACGAGGCCTGTGGGCCCCTTAGGGGGATTGTAAGGTTGTGGTTAGGGGTGTGAGCTCATAACACTTTTACAGTTTCCTTTGTTCTCCAAACATATACTAGCAGTTACCCGTGCTCCACACACTGTCAGCCTTCAGGTGAATGGTTTCAAGTAATTGGTTCTGCCAATCATGATGTAGTACTACTTCACAATTCATGCTATTGTTACAATGAAGTACTATGTTACAAATTCTGTGTCAATGCCATCAGCCTGAGTATATAATGTCAGGGTCACTGTGGTCATCTGGGTTGATAATCCTGTCCCTAGCATCAGAGGTTGTTATTTGTCCCTTTTTCCAAGCAATATATGTGTTCAGTAATCAGGACAAAGTGACAATTGCTAGACCCCTCTGGGAGAATATGGGAGTGGGATCTGATGGATCAATGTCTTGTAAGCTGGTCCCATGGTATTGTGCTGTCTCCAGGCAATGAGTGTATTTGGTGCACCTGCAATGCACACCCCATACTGTCCAAAGTAAAATGCACCCCCAAATTCATCACTAAGTTGGTTCTGCTCTGTTGTCAGAGAGATTGCCCACTGATGTGGGAGTTGTCATGATGAACAGCCCTGTGAATTAAAATTGCATCAGTAAAAGGCACTTTATGATAGTTTTTAATGAAACATTCACCTGGCATAGTTATTGCTGTCAAACCCATAGGTGGTGCCAAGCACACACCAGAAAAACTGATGGTCAAACCATCATCTTTCTTGATGTTAATTCACCATCATGGTCATCCTGAACATCAGGGTGCATTGGTGGCAATCCTGAATTTATGACAAAGTTATCAATCTCATCAATTATATCTGTTGGTAACCATGAGTGACACATATTCCAAAACAGTGCAAATGCTGCACAGGTATCCTTGTTAAGTTCTTTGATGGTATCATGCATCTGGCCTTTGTCCTCAAATGACTTGGGAACAATATTCTGGGCCCAGCCAAAGGATGGGCTACTGCGCGCACCAGCTGAGAACCCTACAAGTACCAGGCTTCCTGGATCATCAAGCTATAATGGCAACCCATTAAAAATGGAGAAAAAAAAGGAAGCAAAGGATTGACACACCCAAACAGATTTCTTATGGTCAACATTCTGCATAGCAATGCCATCAACCCATCGAAGCTGTCATGACCTGTTCTCAACGGTCAAAATCTCTAAGACATTTTTATTGTTTTTCTTGTATTTTACTATAGCTGTAGCCAAACATCTTAGTCAGGTTGGCGTCTATCTTATCTAGTCAGCGCTAAGATTAGATTAGATTAGATAACGATTAGATTAGATTACGGACTACCAGACCGATGACTCATGAACTATGACTCAGGCTTACCAATGTGCAGCAATGGGGGCCAATTATGATATCTCTTTTACTCATACTTACTCAGTGTAGTTACTATTATTAGAGTGGTGCACAGACCACCCTTGTAGTATATAAACTGAGCAAGTAGCACCCAGAGTCCTCAGTTGAGTTCTCTTGGGTTTCATCCCTACTCTCATCTCCTCTCCTCATAAGTCTATTGTTGGGGCCCTAAGCCGTCATGGCAAGGGTAGTCCTGATAGAAGCATAGCTTCATCTTTGCATGCATTGCGAATCACTACACCAGCCACTGAGTTATCTGAGAACTAAGTTAGTATGGAAGGATTGGGACTGGTAGAGCTTACCTCTTCCATCAATAATATATGCATTCTCATCTGGAGCAATATCCTTTGTGAGCTTCTGCCTGTCAAGGACATGAATTGGCAAGCGAGGCATGCGCTTGTCATGAAGCTTTCCAAAAGCCAGATGGTTATACCACTTTTCACATACAGACTGGGTGTCTGCAATTCAGTGGCCAGTAGGAGGATATGGAACATCATGATAGGGTGCAACAATGGTGTGGTGGGCTTTTAGATGATCAAGAAATAGATCACAGTGATCCATCTGATGTGGTGACTTTCAGTTCAGCCCAAGTTTGAAAATCAACCATTTTTTCTTATCAATCTGTGCCTTGGCCTTCTGCTTGTGCTCCTGCAAAGCTGTGTGCAAAGAAGCAGGGATGACAGCTGCATGGGAAGGCTGTACAGCAAAGGCTAGGAAATGATGGAAAGCAGTATCATCACTGCACATGCTGGGAGGGGCACTGATGTATGCAAGTGTGTCAATGAGATATGCAGTTGCAGCCATGTGCTGATCTGGGTTATTTGCATTGGCTACCACACAGCAGAATGGGTTGTTGTTAAGCAAGGGAATGGCTGCAATGTAAGTGTTGTTGGTAGTGGGGGCCATGGTTGTAGTAGTTGGTTGTGAATTGGCTAGAAGGGCAAAGGGTTTGCCACAGGCAGGCAATTATGTAATTTAATTATTTATTATCATCTATAGTATGCTATATCATGGTATTGGCAAAGGGAGCTAAACATGGGATGTTATGTATCATCTGAAAGCAGTCTAAAAGGGATTGTAATCCACCTATTCTGAGGGAGAAAGGGCCAGCATGTTAGGACTAACCACACACAACCACAAGCCTCGTTGAGACAAGTAAGAATAGAGATGTATTAGACACAATAGATGAGTGACCTGGGTGAGAGGAAACTATCTAGAGTCTTAGAGACTCCTACCTATGATGCTACACCTTATATACCCCTACCATAGTCTGTGTGCAGCAGCCTCATGCCCCAAGGGCTATGTGCATGCAGCAACAAAACCATGGTGACTATCTACACCTTCCCACTATGCCTGTATCCCCATACAATCCTTATTGTCTTCTTATCAGCACAGCCCCTGGCTGACTAACCGCTGACCGAATCATTGAGCACCTGGATATAGGGGTTGGTGCCTATCTGTCTTGTATACCTATGTGTCCATAGGGCCCCAGAGAAAATAGATAAAAATATGGAAAAATCTGTGAAAAGTTGTATAGTCGTAACATGACCCCCCCTGTAAGACTTCACATCCTGGGAAGTCAATGCTGTGATGTTGCCTTAGGAGAATTAAGTACAGGCTTGATGAGCCTGCCATGCTCAAGGTCTCTTGAGAACATCCCTTCCTTGTCTGGTTCATCATAAATTAAGTTGTGGTCGCCTTTCCACCGCTGCCAATTCTGTTTTAGCTTTTCAAGGTAGTCACACTCAAACTTGCCATCTTCCCATCCAAACAGTTGTTTGGGCATGTGCACCTGTGTGTGGTTCTGCCATCTCCGATAATCCATATTGCATACATTAACAAGTCAACGCAGGGCACTAGGGTTTGCCTTGTGAAACTTCTGAACCTCTTTCTTTGCATTACCAAGGTTCTCAGCTGGTTCCCAGGTGGACTCTTCCACTGGATAGTTTTTCCACTTGACAAGGTATTCCAAATGTCCACCACCACAACCACTAAATCAGCTATCCATGACTTCTTCAACTTCGTATTCCTCATCCTGAGATTCCTCAACCATTTGTAACTCTTTATGCTGAGCTACTTTGTCCTTTTGATTTGGAAACACAGGCTCCTTGTAAGGTTTGAGGTGTACTTTGTTGAACATGTTATAGACCTTCCAAGACACTGGGATTTTCAGCTGGTATGCTGATGCTCTGACATTTTTGACAACCTCCAAGGGACCCACAAATTTTCCATCAAACTTCTTGGTTGCACAGATGGTGGGTAGGTTTTCAGTGCTCAGATAAACCTTGTCTCCCAGTTTGTATTCCTTGGCTGTGGCTTGATGTTCACCATACCACCTTTTCATGGTCTCTGCAGCTTTATTAAGTGCTGCTGTAGCCTTTGCATGTATGTCTTCTATCTGTTTGGTCAAATCCTCAAGTGCTACCATGGTTGGTGTATGCATTGGGTTAGGTCCCTTGTTCGGATGATGTCCATTGTTCATGAAGAATGGTGAATACCTGGTTGATGCATGTACCTGGTCATTGTGACAAAATTGTGCCACAGCAAGCCAATCACTCCAGTTGTCCTGCTGATAATTCACAAACATTGTCAGGAATTCTTTGACTTCCTGAGTGACCCTTTCTGTCTGCCCATCTGTCTGCGAGTGATATGTGGTAGAGCAGTTTGCTTTGATGCCAAGCATTCCATATAAGTCATCCATGAACTTGGATACAAATTGTGGTCCTCAGTCGCTGATAACCTTTCTTGGAATTCCATGTTCCCTGAAGACATTATCCCAGAATAGAACTGCTACTCCTTGTGATGTGTGATTGTTGAAGTTGTTGGAAGGAAATACACCTTCTTTGTGAATCTATCAACAACCACCATGATCATGTCATTGCCCTTGGATTCTGGTAAGGGCCCAATAAGATTAACGGATACAATCTCCCATGGTTCTGACAGAATCTATTTGGGTGCAGAGGTGCTGCTCTAGCTTGTCAGTTGGGTTTGGCATGTTGACATGTTTTGCATCCAGGGATATATTTCTCATGTCCTTGCGCATATTTGGCCACCAGTAATCCTGAGTTATTAATTCTAGTGTTTTTACAACTCTGGAATGTCCCCATGAGTGAATCAACCCAATCAGTTCTCCTCTAAGTTGATTGTTGGCAGGTATGTAGATCTGTCCTTTCCAATGCACCATTCCTTTATCAATGGTATAATCTGGATCCTCCCTTTCTAATGCTTTCTGCACTTGTGTTTCCCATTGTTGTTTAGGAATTTTTGCAACATCTCGCAGCAATTCCTCAACAGCCCAGTTGTCATCTAGAAGTCGTACAAACAGGTGTTCTTTTAAGAGAATGACACCTTCATTGTCATTTTGCCCTTGTTCATGCCCAGCTCATTGTGATAGTAAATCTGCCTTGGAATTTTATTTGCCTGAACAGTGCTTAATGATGAAGTTGTATTCCTGCAAGTCTGTAACCCATCGAGCTTGTCTTTGATTTAGATTTTGCGCCTTCCAGAAGTACATGAGGTTTTGATGATCCATTAGGACTTCCACAATTTCCTTTGCACCTTTGAGATAATGAGACCATTCGTAAAATGCATGCATTACAGCCAGCATTTCCTTATCATAGATCTCATAGTTCCATTCTCCATCATTAAGTGCCTTGGAAATAAATGCCACTGGTCTCCATAGTTGATCCTTGCCTTGTTGGGACAGAATTCCGCCGATTGCAAAGTCCGAGGCATCTACTTCAACTTGAAATTGTCCCTTATCATCAGGAATTTTGAGGACAACCTCCCTTGCCACAAGGTCTTTCAGTCCCTGAAAGGCCACAGATTGAAGTTCTGTCCACAACCAGTCCACTTTGCCAGTCAACTTAGTCAACAGCTTAGCCACCTGAGCAAAGCCTTGCACAAATCGTTGATAAAAGTTGATGAAACCCAAGAATTGCTGCAGTTCCTTTTTACAAGTCAGCTCCAGCCAGGATGCAATAGTGTCCACCTTGCCCTTTTCCATACAGATCGAGTCTGTACTAATGACCAAATCCAAAAAATCAATTTGCAGTTGATCAAACCAGCATTTCTCAGGTCTAAGGGATAACTTGTGATTTTTAAACTTTGCTAAAATCTGATTTATGTGTTTGGTGTGTTCCTCCTGTGACTTTGAAAAGACCAAAATGTTGTCCATATAGATGATGACCCATCCTTCTGCAATCTCTTGTCAAAAGATGTCATTCATCATTGTTTGAAAAGTTGCTGGAGAGTTTGTTAATCCAAAAAACATGACCAGTGGTTCAAACAATCCCCAATTTGTTCTGAAGGCAGCTTTCCATTTATCACCTTCCTTAATATGGACATTGTTGCATCCCCAACGAATATCCATTTTTGAGAAGACCTTTGCCTGAGACAACTTGTCAACCAATTCCCCAATAAGTGGTAATGGATATCAGTTCTTTATTGTCATCTCATTAAACCATTGGTAATCCTGGACCAGTTGTAATTTCCCATCCTTCTTTTTGACAAAAAAGAACGGAGATGCCATGGGAGATTTGCTAGGTTGGATGCAGCCTGATTCCAGGTTTTCCTTCAGGAATTCATCCAACTGGACCTGCTCATCTCGATTGAGCAGATAGATTTTGCAGTCCACTGCTTTGGATCCTGGTACTAGTTCAATCACATGATCCCAAGGACACCTGGGTGGAAGTTCATCAAAAGTTTCCCTTTCAAAGACTTTTCAATGTCCAAGGTAGTGTTCTGGAACTACTTCTGTCAACAGTTGCGCCTGAAAATATATCGATAGCAGAAGTGCAGGATGAAGAAATATGATAGTGGGTTGAATGCGTGCAGAAGAGTGAGTGTGAGAACGGTCGAATAGGGTGTGGAGCCGCAGTTATATTTAGATCAGGTACGTACTCCTTTTACTAATTGAATGTCCGACTATATTGAGCGGTTCGGATGTATCCATCGCTCATCGAATACCAACACTCCCCCTCGAGCTTAGGATACACCAAGCTCTTGTTATGTTTATTGAACTTGTCTTTTGGGAGCACTTTTGTGAATATATCAGCTGTCATGTCAGCCGTTGGAAGGTATTTAACCATAATTGATTGTTTTTCAATTTTTTCTCTGATAAAATGATTCTTCATATCGAAATGTTTGGTGCGTTTATGGTATTTCTTATCTTCTGCAATCGCTAACGCACTCATGTTATCTCCATAAATTAGCGTAGGTGAGCTAAGATCCGTTCCTAACTCCTCATGAAGATTGCGCAACCACGTAGCTTCACGTGCTGCATCGGATAAACATATGTATTCAGCCTCAGTCGTTGATAACGACGTGACGGTCTGTTTTTTCGACGCCCACGTCACAGCTCCTCCTGAAGCTATGAACGCATATCCGATATTGACAGCGTATCATCATCATTTGACGCATAACTAGCGTCCGAATATCCAATAATAGGAAATCCGTCAGTTTGCGAAGGGCGGTAAGTTATTCCTTCATTTTTTGTGCCAGAAAGATATCTTAGCACTCGTTTAGCAGCTGACCAGTGTGTTAGGTCAGGATTCGACGTATATGCAGCCAGTCGATTCACCGCAAAAGCTATATCCGGTCGTGTTGCTACGGCTATGAACATTAATGAGCCGATTAATGACGCGTATGGATTGCTTTTGTCTTCCGATCGCGAAGAACCTGATGGCTTTTCAAGTTTATATTTAGGGTCCATAGGAGTTTGGACGCCATTGGCATTTTTGAGTCCATAATTCCGGAGTAAAGATTCAATATATTGAACCTGAGTTAGTTTAATTTCTGGTATCATTGTTAATGTTGATTTCAATCCCAACAATTTTACTAGGCTCGCCGAGATCTGTTATATCGAACATTTCATGTAAAATTTTAATCATTTGTTCCATGATCTCGTCGTCCGTTGCTAATAAAATTAAATCGTCTACCCATACAGTTATAATACCTACACGCCCTTTACTGTCACGCAGGTATATGCATGGATCGGAAATGAAACGACGGAAGTCATTGTGAGTGACTTTTCCGTTAAATTCATTGTTCCATTCTCGTCCCGCCTGTTTTAATCCGTATAGGCTCTTCAATAATTGACATATTCTTGCAGTTCCGTCGTCAAATCCATCCGGCTGTTCCATGTACAGCCGTTGTGTAAGTGGCCATTTAAATATGCACCCTTTACATCCATTTGACGCATTTTCCAGCGTTTTCGTGCGGATTCGGCTATTAGCATGCAAATGCTTTCTAGACGGACTACAGGAGCGTAGGTGGCATTGAAATCAGTGCCAGGAATTTGAGAGTACCCTTTAGCTACGAGGCGTGCTTTATATTTCACAAGTTTTCCTTCTTTATTAAACTTTTTGACAAAACCCACTTATTACCAATAGGTTTTCTATCACGCGGTGCCTCGGTAAGTCTCCAAGTTCCCATTTTCTTTAATTGATTTAATTCTGCTTGAATAGCTTTTTGCCATTCTGGCCATTCCGGTGATATTTTCGCTTCATTAAGCGATTTGGGATTTTCATCGGAATTTAAAATATCATTGCACGCCAAATTGATTAACTCATCCGGAGAATATAGTACGTCAACCTCTTCCTCAAGAAATATAGCGGCTAATTCTGTTGATATGTTCGGATCATTAAGCCGTCTATAATCATGAATAACGTGTGGACGCTTTGTATGGCGAATAGGTTCATCGAGATCATTAAGAGGTTTTTTCCTCTTTTTCTCGTGCTCCCCCTTATTCGATACATGGTCACTATCACGTGAATTGGTCGGCGCAACATCTTCCAACTCCTCCCCCTCGCGACGAGCAATGAGGGAATAGTTTCGGGTAAGTTTTATTTGACGTGTTTCATTATCATAATAATAAATTCCTGTTACTTCGTCTTTAAAACCCATAAACAGGTGTTCAAGGGCTTTCGGTTCTAATTTTGATTGATTTGGTGGATCACGAAGAACCCAAACCGGTGCGCCAAATTCATGAAGGTGCGCAACACTTGGTTTTTTATTAAACCATGATTCATATGGAGAAATATTAGGACGCGCTTTTGTATATGCGCGATTGCGTAAATAAGCAGCATGTTTAACAGCTGCAGTCCACAAAAATTGTGGTAGTTTACGAGCAATTAACATTGCTCGCATCAATTCAACAACGGTTCGATTTGTCCGCTCAGCTACTCCGTTTTGCTGTGGAGAATAAGGTGCTGTGAATTGAATGATGATTCCATTATCACGACACCAATTTATAAGATCGGTATTGACATATTCTTTGCCATTATCGGTACGTATCGCTTTTATTTTAAAATCATATTGGTTTTTAATAGTAGTTAAGTATCCCTTTAGAGACGCAGTTGTCTCATGTTTATGTTTTAACGGGATGATTGTAATGTAACGACTATAGTCGTCAACACAAATTAAGTAATAATGCGCGCCTCCAATTGAGGCTACGTGACTTGGTCCCCATAAATCAGAGTGCGTTAATTCACCTGGACCATTTGTTTTAATTTGATGATATTTTGGAAACGGTGTCCGTGTTAATTTAGCAGCATTACATGCGCTGCATTCGGATATTAAACTATCCGTTTTTATGTTTAAATCATTTATCAAACCATTTTTGTGTAGGTGTTTAATAGTTGATATACTAATATGGCCGTAACGCTTATGCCAATCATTCCAAGATGACGGTTCTTTATAGATAACATTATAAATGTGTTCAACGTTAACTGGTTCAACATTTAATTTGTACAACCGATTTGTAAGTTCACCCGTTGCAACCAAAACATGACTCTTATTATAAATAAGGGCCCGTTTGTTGCCTAAATGAGATGAACCGCCTTGTAGATCAAGACGTGGAAGTGATAGTAAATTGTTTGTTGCAGTAGGAACATAAAATACGTCATTTAATTCAATTTTTCTATTCACTTTTCCAATTTTGGAAATAAGAGTTACAGTACCACGTCCATGAGCATGTACTGTTATACCACCAACACCTCTTAATTTTTCGAGGTTTGGCTTATAGTCAGATAATACACTTAATTGATTTGTTAAGTGTGATGTTGTTGCTGAGTCTGCGTACCAATAATAAAAGGAATCACTGGAATTGGAACCGGACTCAGATACATTTACATCGCTAAATAATTCTGCGATCTTAGACGTTTCGACGACGTCCATCTCTTTTAACTCATCCATAATATGCGTGCTATCCTTTTTAGCACGTTTAGCGGGCTTTCCCGCTTCTTTTCCTTTCTTGGTCCAACAATCGTCGGTCGCATGACCGAACTTATGGCAGTACCCACATTTGGGTTTACCCTTGAAACGGCATCTTTCCGTTTCATGGTTATTACGGCCGCAAATGGTGCATGCCGTTCGTGTAGACTGTATTTTCGCTTTTTGAATTTGGGTCCACCTTGGGTTTGACAAACAGTTTCATCGGCAGGCAACGATTGGCGGCGGCGTGCTTCGTTACGAATTTGCATGGTGAGTTGTCCGATCGTCATTGGAATATTTGATAATTCGTGACGGTACCGATCGTCGTGGTGATCCAATTGTTCCACGAAGGAGGTAGCGAACATAGAATGTACATCTTGAATAAGTCGTCGGTCATAAACCATCCGAGCATCTGAAGTTCGTCACAATATTCTTTAATCTTGTTTAAATGCGTGACGATATTGTCGGATTCATCGGCGCTCTTCGCCAAAATTCTGTAGCGTTAGTATAAGCGCTACTATACCGTGTGGCTGATTTGCTTCTTTGAGGGACTTCCATATCTCGGCTGACGTCACAGCTATTCCTCCCATATCCCTCTTCGGTACGTGAATCATCTGCTCATTACCAATAGCAGTAACGATGAGCGTTGCAATAGCTTTGTCGGTTTGTCGCCAAGTAGATGCGCCCAAGGGATTTACGGTCGCATCTGGTTGTTGAGTAGTTCCGGTGACGAAGCTATATGTGTTGCATGTGTCGATGATAAAAAACATTCGCTCCCGCCAGGTCAACCAATTGGTAGCGTTCAATTTTTCCATCTTTTGAACGGCCAACGTATACTGGGCTATTTTCGTTAGGTCAACACCTCTGTGATGGGTCCAGCATTGGCCAGAACGCTAGCCGCAGTAATGGTCGACGTAGATGCTTGCATACTTCCTGGCGCAAGCGAAGCTGGTTGGGCGGCAGGTGGTTCCATGGGTACATCAGTGACCTGAGACATCATGTCACTGTCCTAAAGAAGAAATGTGTGTCGAGGGTGATTTAAAGCGCGGGCTTGGGGCCCATAACCTGTCAACAGTCGCGCCTGAAAATATATCGATAGCAGAAGCGCGGGATGAAGAAATATGATAGTGGGTTGAATGCGTGCAGAAGAGTGAGTGGTGAGAACGGTCGAATAGGGTGCGGAGCCGCAGTTATATTTAGATCAGGTACGTTACTCCTTTTATACTAATTGAATGTCCGACTATATTGAGCGGTTCGGATGTATCCGTCGCTCGTCGAATACCAACAACTTCCTTTAGAGAATGCTTCTTTGATGTGTTGGCCTCTTTTGCTGCAATATCTGTTGCTACAGACCTTAGCTTGAACTTGGGCTCTCCAATGTGCACAGCTAGCAGCTTTTCACCCTCTCCCAGGGGCTCCATAGGCTCCACTTCATCTTCTGGGTTATCAACATGGGACTGATCCCAACATGTTCCTGGGCACCTAGTGAACTGCACTTCTTTTTTCCAATCCATCACAGGATTATGATGTTGCAGCCAGTCATGTCCAAAAAAAGATGTCAGTCTTTCCTAACCCAGCAACCCCACATTCAATGATTTCCTCATGGCTACCTATTTGTAACTTGAACTGAACCATGTACTCCAGACTTCCTAATGCGTTCCTTGTTCCATCTGCATTATACACTGGCATGGGTTGAAGAAGCTTCCTTTTATTGAGTTTATGTTGTTCCACAAACTTGGTACTACTAATACAAGACCCTGTACAGCCAGAATCCACTAAAGCCACTACATTGATTTGTGACCCAGTATCCATTGTGGTAATAACCCCTTTTAAATTCATCTCCTGCTGCCCTGTAGCTTTTACTACACTTTGTCTCAGTTGTGTCAGGTTCCATAAAGCTTCAGTTTCTGATTGTTGGTTTAATTCATTAACCAATTCTTCTGTTACTTCATTTAATTGCTTATTGTGAACCCATTCTTTCAGACATTGTACAGCCATATTTTTGTCCTGTTACCATATTTGTCTTAACACCCAAGCAGGTGACCATATGTTTATCCAGGGTTTTGCGCTCACACTTAGGTTTCAAATCTGGTGGACATATGACAAACATTCATATAATAATTCTGGTATACTAATATGAGAATCAATGTCCAAGATTGAAACCCCATCAGCCAGCAGTGCAGAGTGCTTGCCTACTGGCTGTCGCCAAAACCCTTCTCTTTACTGTACTCCTTCCATTGTTCCTCTGTAAGCTCTTCCACCTTCAGCTCCTGAATACAGTGAAACAACTAAACAGAGGCTGACTTGGGAGGCCTCTGAGGTCGCAGGAAAATGTTAAACAAGTTTGGTGGTGCCAAAAGGCATCACCCAGTGCTGGCTGAGGCTCCGGCGGGGCTCAAGGGAGTGTTGGGGGCAAAGGGGGAACTGTATTCCAAAACTATTTAGCACATTTATCTACCTACTGCCTTGCAGCATACATGAGGTCTTGGAACAGTGGTCTCTGAGGGTCCGAAGGGTTCTGACAGGGGTCTGAAGGGGTTCTGAGAGGAAACCTCAGTGATGGTCAATGGGGCTTGGGGTGCTCAGAGGGGCTCGGAGAGACTTGTCTGGCTTTGTTGGTGTCGGAGATGAGTGTCTGAGTGTCTGAGGGTCAAGGCAGTGTGGATGTGAGCATTGGGCATCGGTCTCAGGCTGGCCCAATTTGAATCATTACAACGGCCTTTCCCTTTCTCCTTTTTGTTGAATTGCTTGGGTTCTGGACAGTCCCTTGCAAAGTGTCCCTCCTTGCCACAGTTATAACATGCCCCAGTGTGTTGTTTTGCCTTGTCCACATCCATGGCATTTGGATCCCTACTGGATGTTGACATAGTGGTCATGCTATGCTGTATTGGTACCTTGGTTTCTTTGGCCACTGGTGTCTCTTTATACTTGTTACGGCTTTTCTTCTTGCTGTATGCCTCCTTTGCTCTGTGATAAACTCGTGCCAGCTGCACTGCTTGATCCTGTATGGTTTTCAGGGGCATGTCCTCTGCTAAATTTCCATGTCTAATCAACTATGCTCCCAGCGCAGGGTTAATCCTGTTGAGGAAATGGTCCTTGAGTGCATTTTCTCCCCATCCAAACAATGGTGACAACACATTGAACTTAATAATATAGTCTTCTATTGGAGTATTTTGTTGCTCCAATTTCATTAAGTCATCTGTTGCATGCTGCTTGGTCTTAGTGGACATGAAAAACTTGTGCATCTCTGTTTTGAATGCTGCCCAAGTAGTCCAAGGATATTTTGCAGTATTGGGAGGGCAAGTCCATTGCAACAGCTGGTCCTCAGGTTGTAAGGGAGCTTGATGCCTGTTATTCACTTCCGCCCATGTCAGGTCTAGTGGATATTGTGTAGGAGTTTGTGTGTGCTTTCCCTCATATTCTTCATCTGCCTTTTGGATCTCTTGGAGCTTGACTCCAGCCCATTCCCCTGCCTGGTTGCCCTTGCCTTTTCGAGTGCGGTATTAACAGATCACAATATGTTGTTGGACCATTGTTTCCCATGCCAAGGTGAAATAGACCTCCATAGTTTGCAACCAATTGTCTACTTGGCTCGGTAATATGCTACTACACTGCTAAAGCAGCTGTGTAGACAGGGGGGTTTTGTGTGAGCTAGTTGAAGTGTCCCGATGTTGCCAACCAGAGGAATGGGAAAGAATGCACACGGAGTGGAAATGCGAAGTGCAGATGTGATGTGTGACCTAGTGACAGAATGCACGTGGAGCGGAATGGAAATGTGAAGTGCAGATGTGATGTGTGGCCTAGTGACAGAATGCACACATGCGGACTTGCGGAGTTATGTGTGACTTAGTGACAGAACGCATGCGGAGCGGAACGCAAGTGCAGCTTTGACGCGACAGAGTAATGGCATGTGACAACATCAAATAGCGGACAGCATGTGGTAGGGTGTGTGACAAGTGTGACAAAAAGCGATAGAGGGAATAGGCTCATAATGGGAAAAGAGCTTATTGCATGGGAATGATATTATGTGCGTGATATGATATTGGGAGTAGGATGGTATATTATTCTGACAAGATAACTACAAGGCTTTATATACATTTTTGGCTCTATCAGTACGAAGGAACTCTGTGATATTTTCACCTCCTGTCCAAATCTGGGCTTGGTATTGATGATCAACGATTTTCAGTGAAGTTTTCAATCCTTTGTTCTGGATGGGGATTTGCCTTTATCCCTTGATTGTGGGTTTGGATCTCAATTGTGGGCTCTGGAAAGCGGAGTTGCCTATTGAGGAAGTGGCTGTGCAGAGAGCGGATTTGCATTCCTGTAGCGTGGGAAAGACCGGATCCAAAGCGTGTCACAAAGTGTGGAAGAGCATGGGAAAGAGCGGATTTTGAAGCACGGAAAGAGAGTGGAAAGCGCAGGAAAGAGCGGATTGGAAGTGCATTGCAAAGTGTGCGGACAGCGTGGGAAAGCGGACCGGAAATGTCGGAAGTGCATTGGAAGTGGATTGCAATGTGCAGATCGGAAGCAGATTCCTCCTACACAGTCACAGCCAGTGACTGCTCATCATCTCCTGGTACTTGAAAAATTGACTGCCCTCAGTCAAGAACATGTGGTGGGTGCTAATGAAGGTGTGGATGAGGGCGCGTGAACAGATTGTCAAAGGCAGCTGAACAGAAGGGAAGGCATGGGCAGTTGTTGTGAATGGCTGAGGTGTTGACTATTGCTGGATGGGCTTTGATGGACAGCGCAGCTGATTGACAATGTGAATGTCAGTGGGCATTGGAATTAGCGTTACAAGACTGGTGGCGCTAAAGATAAGTGAGGCAGAGATGGCAGAAAATGAAGGCATGGGCTTGTCAACGAGGTGCGACAATGGAGGCGTGTAAGGCAATACAGCATGGTGTGTGGTAACCAAGACATAGGCAAAGGTAATGTTGAAGGTTGATACTGATGGTCGATGGATAGCAGTGGGAGTTGGGGATCAGTTATAAACTTAACAAATTGCGAGGGGAGTCGTGTTGTTCTTTTTGGTGCTTGTTGATGGTCATAGCTTATAACTGGTGGCATAGGGAATCAAACAGTTTTGCAACAAGCACTGTTAGCCTTGGGTAGGCGTTCTTGTCAATGGGTGGTGGCTCTGGATCCGGTGTCCATCAGTGCATGCAGGATTCATTGTCCTCTATCCTCCCTTCCTCCTCTCCACTATTCTCCGTCTCCTCATCTCCTCTATCCTCCTTTTCTTCGTCTAATACAGTTGTCAGGGATGCGGGGTGGTGGGAAATTACTGAGGGCAAGGGCGAACAGTTAGTTATACTTGAAACTTCTTGCTTAATCAATTGAGGCTGTGTAGACATAGGTGCTGGGGTATTGACATAGAACTTGCTGGTGTTGATGAACTTGAAAAACTTGGATGACTTGTCTTATAACTTGACTTGGTGGATGAAAAGGACGGGGATTGAGACTTGACTGACGTAGTGTCAGGGGCTGTAGCTGAGGGTGCAAGTGGGATGGATTCGGAGTCATGGTGTGGGAGGAAGTAGTGAGCGCGGACTGACTGTTATTGCAGAATGCATCATCCATGTCATGCGGAATTGCATTGGTTTGGCATGTGATTATTGGTTGCCTTGGCGAGTCTGCAACTGTCATTGACGTTGTAACGATTCAAATTGGGCCAGCCTGAGACAATGCCCAATGCTCACATCTGCACCGCCTTGACCCTCAGACCCTCTGACACTCATTTCCGATGCCAACTAAGCCAGACAAGCCCCTCCGAGCAATACCGAGCCTCATTGAGCACCACTGAGCATCATTGAGCATCACCGTACCTCTTGGACCCCTTTGGACCCTCAGAGACCACTGCTTGAGTCCTCATGTATGCACACATGGCAGTAGGTACATAAATGTGCTATGTAGTTTTGAAATGGAGTTTCCCCTTTGCCTCCAACACTTGTTTGAGCCCCGTTGGAGCCTCAGCCAGCACTGGGCGACGCCTTTCAGCACCGCCAAACTCACTCGGCGTTTTCCCGTGACCTCGAGGCATCCCAAGTCAGCCTCCGTTTTATCATTTCAACTGGAGCCCACCTTCGGTCCAGTCTGTGCTTGCTCCGACCACTGTGCACCTTTCACCAAGCTGCCACGTCACTCTGGTAGCCCCACCTGCACATAGTGCCAACCCATTTTGAAGTTCACCACTCTTGTTCACTTCCACCACCTCTGACACTCCTTCCACATTATCACACAAGGCCACAGCATGCTCGGACCCTATTTGGAAGCCATCCGCATACATCAGAACCGACTAGGACCCTAACCGAACCTCCACGCTGCCACCACATGTGCACAGCATCACTGTTATGAGCTCACGCCCCTAAGCACAACCCACACATCCCCCCTAGGGGGCCCACAGGCCTTGTTGCTGGCCAGAGGATAGAAAGGAGATGGAACACAGATAGATTGGGGTAGAGAGAAACTATCTGAAGTCTGGGAGACTCCAGCTACAATGTACCTACTTATATACTACTCTATGAGGACCCCTTGCGACTCCCAGACCCATTGGCACTCCCCCACTCTGACTCACTCTTATTGTTCTTGGTGAGCATGTGCTTGGGCGCTGCCACAGTTGCTGCACATATGAGCGCATATGGGCGCGGCCGCTCTGACTCCACTCATAGACCTCTTCCGGACTGCTCTAGACCCTGACCATAAGGAGCAATGCCTCAAGGCATTGTGTGTTCCCATTGCAATCCTTTATAGACATGCGTGCTGTCTTGCGCCTTCATCTGATGTGTGATGGCTTGATGAGCTGATCTTCCTGATGCACTGATGCTGAGTGTGATGCCATCAAGGTGGCGATCCACCTTCCTAGTCCAACTGTCCTTCCATATATAGTATTGGATGGTTCCTCCCCATCGTCTTGCCCTCTGGTGAGTGCTCACATGTGCTGACTCAACTGTTGGTGTCCCATGATGTCCTATAAGGCCCCTGGCCCATTGTAATGTGTATACAAGTCATCCCAGATGACTGTAGAGTGAACCGAAATTGAGGGGCTAGGATTGCAATCCTAACATTACCCTCCCTTCAAGGTTTCTTGTCCCGAGAAACCAATGCATGGCTAAGTCCCACCACCGTGGTTGCTGTTCCTGATTTTCTAAAAGAACCCATATTGAATATTAAAGATTCCTGGTCATCCACCAAGTTCGCTTGTTTTGAGTTTTGATACTCCAGACCTCTACTGGACGTCGTATAACGTTGACAAATTCCTGATCCTCCCAATAATGATTTAACCCTTGGCTTCCTGCTGGTTACAATCTTGGCCTTTGATCCTTCCTAAGTGCCTATACTTTAGGCTCCCATGTCATAGACTTTTCCATGCTTTTGATAACCCAGCACCTTACTGGGGCTTTTGTCATTCCACAAGCACTCTGGATTCCCTTGTGTGTCTCACAATTTGTTCACACACTGCGGGAACCCCTTCGTGTTGTCTCCATTCCTTGGATCTCCTTTTCACTCCCTTCACCTCTTCCTCAAGATTTCTCGTCCCGAGAAATCCCGAGGTTGCTTGGGAGTGCAGCCATTCCAAAGCAAGCGACCAAGTAACCTCCCAAAGCCAGGTGTGAGCGAATAACATAGTGGTGGAAAAAAAAAATCCCCTTTTCTGACTTCATATGGCATTTTTCTGCAAGGTTGCCATCCTTCTGCATCGTCGACTAGACCTGCCAACTACTTAACATAAAAACAACCTCTCCTCAGGCTGTCCCTTAATGCTAAATTCCTGTATAGCTCCAGTGATCCATTCCATAGGTCTCTATAATGCCCATGTATTCATCCAAAAAGTCCGAACCTAAGTGGACTTGAGATCCCATTGAAACTGCATTTTATTTCAAGCAGACTGCTACTGCTTCCAGATTATTTCCACATCCCTTTCCATAGGGAGTATCACCGCTTGTGATTCTGCAAACCTCTGGTATTGACAGTGCTTTTGTTAATCCAGCGCTTTACTGGCATTTCACACATTCTTTTACAGTGGTTGGTTTCCACTTTTTCTGTACTCCTTTGGATTTTAACTGGATACATTGAATATCATCCCTTGTTACTTGTAATCCTTCTGATTAAATCATCCGGGTATAATGTCATGCAAAGAGAGCATTGTCCTGCTCCCATCCTTAGTTTCCAAATATTTTGCCAATTTCACAATCAGCTGTCTATCCCTGTATTTGTGCCAAGTGATCTAGTTGGTCCCCAAATATTCTCTGCATTGTTTAATCTTTTCAATGCAGTTGATCCTGCATTAGTGATCTTTCCCATGGCGTCCACTATTCCCTAGAGGTCTTTCTGGCTCCTACATTTCCAGCTAGACCTTTTAATGAGATGTCCGGCTCATAGACTAAACAAAATCCAGCAAGGCATGCCAGACTTGCTGATTAATAGAAAAAGAAATCCATTGTTTGTCCTTCGTTGATGGAATGATAATCGATAACCTGCTTTTGATATCCCAGCGCCTTACTGGGTGGCTGTTTGCATGATCCAATAGACCTGATCCCTGATTGAGGAAACCATCTAGAAATCCCTTGCATAGCCTAGTAGAGACCTTATTTAACGTCGCGCCCTAACGACACTCATGCAATCTCTGATCCATGGACCGCTTCCTTTTGTGGTCTTTTATATAGATGGGCACCCACATTCCAAATGCATCCTGCTGTCCAATAACTATTTGGCTAGACCATTCCTGTTGGAGTCTCTATCTGGCGCTGCCGTTCCATGACTATTTTTAGATCGTTGTGCTCCTGATCATCGTGCAACCCTGTTGATGACTTCTTGTCTCAGGGTCATCTCTTCCTGACTGATGGCGTATGCCTGATTTGATACTGCAGTCGGCTTCTGCATCTGCGATCGACTATCACATGGTGATGTTCTTTATGGCCTCCATCTTTCCATAATGAGTGTGGTGATATGAACTACCCATTTGGTAAGGTGGTCAGCATCCACCATCAATTACTTTCTTCAATTAATCCTGGGCGCTCCACCAGTGATTAACCTCTTCCTCACGGCCCTTGTAAGATCAATTATACCCCCCTAAGGAAGGAGGGGCGTTGCCTTTTCATCAGTATCCACAATTCCATATGCGGACACACTCCAATGTGGTCAATAACACACCCACACTTGGATCTGCGATTTAATTCCATCAACTGACCCAATGACATGGTGCCTGGCACTTCACTCTGATGTCCTTGTGCTCAGATCAAAAGATCCGATATGTGATTGGTATTCAGAGACTGTATGCCTTGATACACGACATGCCAAAGGGTTGTCTTCAACGGTTCCACTGCCTTTTCCGCTGTACTAGTACTAGTGCCTGCAAGACCCTGCCTGGTCAACTACAGTGTGCCCTAGTTCTCATCTAATACAGTTTTGTTGCCAGTAACCATCATGGTAGTAGTCACTTAACAATGGTTAAGCGAGTCTATCTGCTGGTGGAGTTGAAGGCAATCCTTGAGGCTGCTCATAGCCACACCAACAGAGTGTGTATGAGGTCAGACAATTATTTGATGAATTTTGTCAACATCGCGGGCGATGATGAGCAAGGTGTGCTTGACGCTGTCAATGACGATGACGAGGAGTGTGGTAATAGAGACTTCAGATTATGTTATGAGCTCACGCCCCTAAGCACAACCCACACATCCCCCCTAGGGGGCCCACAGGCCTCATCACTGGCCAGAGGATAGAAAGGAGATGGAACACAGATAGATTGGGGTAGAGAGAAACTATCTGAAGTCTGGGAGACTCCAGCTACAATGTACCTACTTATATACTACTCTATGAGGACCCTTGTGACTCCCAGACCCATTGGCACTCCCCCACTCTGACTCACTCTTATTGTTCTTGGTGAGCATGTGCTTGGGCGCTGCTGCAGTTGCTGCGCATATGAGCGCATATGGGCGTGGCCGCTCTGACTCCACTCATAGACCTCTTCCGGACTGCTCTAGACCCTGACCATAAGGAGCAATGCCTCAAGGCATTGTGCGTTCCCATCGCGATCCTTTATAGACATGCGCGGTCTTGTGCCTTCGTCTGATGCGTGATGGCTTGATGCGCTGATCCTCCTGATGCACTGATGCCGAGTGTGATGCCATCAAGGTGGCAATCCACCTTCCTAGTCCGGCTGTCCTTCTGTATATAGTATTGGATGGTTCCTCCAACCATTGTCTTGCCCTCTGGTGAGCGCTCCCATGCACTGACTCAACCGTTGGTGTCCCATGATGTCCTACAAGGCCCCTGGCCCATTGTAATGTGTATACAAGTCATCCCAGATGACTGTAGAGTGAACCGAAATTGAGGGGCTAGGATTGCAATCCTAACAATCACACCTGAGTCAATACACTGCCTCCTGCACCTCCAAATGGCTTGGCCCATCTCATTTACATCATTCCCATTGATTCCTGACACCTCCGATGCTCCGAAAATTTGTTTTTCTTTCTTTTTCTACCCAGGATAGGCCTACAGCAGAGCCGTAGTTACTTCAAGTGGCCTGTTTCATCACTGATCATCACTGCTCAACCTCTCCAAACCGCTTTCATCACCACTGACGCACTGAACAATGCTCCAGAGTGCAGGGAATGTGGAATCGCACACAGGATAAGAGACACCAGTATGCAATTGCAGACATTTTCAGAGGACCTTTCTTACTTTGCAAGCCAAATGCCGACACCACCAATTTTGATTGATTTGCAGTGCAGGGTTCACCTCCAAGCGATGGGGTGGCCTAACTGAGGGAGTTGTGCTCCCATGCCTTTCTATTTCCAATGATAACAAATGCAACATGCTGCCTGCCACCTCGGACCCTTAACGGACCCTCCCCTTCACTCTGATGCCTCCAAAACATGCCGACTTTTTGATGCCATCAATAGCATTCACCTCCAAGCCTCCTCGCCACTGCCAACTCCACCTTTATTTGATTTCTCAACTACCTGCAACCAACCGCCACCCCCACACCACTGCCACCGCTACCTCCTACCACCAATGTCACATTCAGACCTCTGACATCACATTTCAACCTCCAATGTCACACCAAGTTGACCGGGACATCAACATTTAAAGTGTCCTGCAGGTGTAACGATTCAAATTGGGCCAGCCTGAGACCAATGCCCAATGCTCACATCTGCACCGCCTTGACCCCCCAGACCCTCCGACACTCATTTCCAATTCCAACTAAGCCAGACAAGCCCCTCCGAGCAATACCAAGCCTCATTGAGCACCACCGAGCATCATTGAGCATCACTGTACCCTCTCAGACCCCTTTGGAACCCCTTTGGAACCCTTTGGACCCTCAGAGACCACCACTCTGAGTCCTCATGTATGCCGCATGGCAGTAGGTACATAAATGTGCTATGTAGTTTTGAAATGGAGTTTCCCCTTTGCCTCCAACACTCGTTTGAGCCCCATCAGAGCCTCAGCCAGCACTGGGCAATGCCTTTTGGTGCCGCCAAACTCACTCGGCATTTTCCCGCGACCTCAGAGGCATCCCAAGTCAGCCTCCATTTTATTGTTTCAATGTTGGGTGTGGACTTGTTAGCTATGGCGAGAGCAGCTGCGACAAAGGTGGCAGAAACATGAATGGATGCGGACCAGGTGAGGACTTTAGCAGATGTAACAAAATGCAGTGCGGGATCACTCTGACATCAGTGGCTGCGCTAATTGCATATAGCGCATGCTGGGCAGTTTCAGTGTCGTTATTGCGAGAGCGAGCAATGGGCACAGCTTTGATGTTGTTGGCACAAGAATGAGTAGTAGGCTCGGATCTATCATTGTTGGATGTAATTGGAGCAGTTTGGGGCAAGACTCATACTGTTACTTGACATGGTGCTAATATGGTCAAGGCTGCAACTGCCATTGACATGTGCAGACTTGTTGCCTGCATAGCGGACGACGAAGGTGGAGGGGAGAGCGGATGGGATGGGTGCAAAGGATGTGAATGCGGCTGTACAAGTCTGGGTGGGAAATTTAGCAGGTCTGATAAAAGCCAGCACGGGATCGCTTTGATATCCATGGGTGCGCTGGTCTCTGATGGTGCATGCTGGACACTTTCAGTGTTGTTGCAAAAACAAGTTGCGGGCATGGGTTTGGATGTGATCATTGCATTGTGCGGAAATGGAGTGCTTTGGACACTTAGCGGTGGTACGGGCAAGGCTGGGACTGTCACTGAGTATGGGCAAGGACCTGGTACCTGCATAGGTGACTGTGGAGGTGCGTGTGGGGGTGGGGAATTGTGCATAAACTGCCATGGTGGATCTGACAAACTCCTAGATGTGACCGACACAATGCTGGCAGCTGCACTGGTCACTGATGATGGCATTTGTGTGACAGATTTGAGGGCATTGGCACAAATGCGAGTAATGGTTGCTGCTGATTGACCATCATCGGATTGGATCGCATCGCCATGTGTAATTGGAGCAGTTTGGAGACTTGGTAGCGGCATGTTCGAGATAGTGACTGTTGTGGACAATGGGTGTGGACTTGTTGTTTGTGACGAGAGCAGATGTATAAGTGCAGGCAGGAACTTTTGCGGATTTGGTGGAATCCGGTACACAGTTGATTCAACATTGGAATCTGTGCTGGTTGCTGATCATGCTGTGCAGGCAGGCGGGGTGGAGGTCGGATGCGCAGGTACTGGTGTGGGCACAATTGCAGGTGCGACAGCAGATGGGGTGGATGCATGTCCCATATGCGCAAAAGTGACATCGGCTGTGTGGTCCATTGATGACACCCTGTCTACAAGCCACTGTGATATCCACTGCAAAACGGAAGGGCTATCCTTGGATGGTGAACGCAGAGCTGACAGGCCGGAATTGGTGGGCTCAATAAATGCGCCAGGCATGGTATGTAGCTGCGATGTGTCATCCAAGCTTACTTCAAGTGTGGGGAGTGTGTACGAGGCTGTTACTGCAGGCAGATCAGCAGTCATTGGTGTCTCATTGAGTGTGTCTGCGACAACTGCAGGTATGGAGGGTGCAGCTGGGGGTGTACTAAATGTGTGTGACGGTGATGCACAGACATGCAATGATGCAGGCAGGGGTACAAGACCAGGGGGAACCAGTAGCGGTGTTGACAAACTCTGGTGCGCAATGGATGCGACATTGGCAGCTGATGCGGTTGCGGATAGCAGACTTGCATTGCAAGCTTAAACCCAGTGCATGACTGATGTGACATTGGCAGCTGATGTGGTTGTGGACAGCAGACTTTCGTCACAAAGATGAACTGCGTGAGCAGGAAAGTTTTCACCAATATCAGAACTGTGCAGGTGCTGTTGCAAATCCAAGGCAGTACTTGAGGACATGGTAGCTGCTGAGCACACATGTGACTTATGCTGTGGAGCCCAAAAGGAGGGGAAGTCGATGTCATTGATGTGCATAAAGTCGCTGAGCAAAATGGAAGTGTATCCGTTGTTTACTGCTGCAGATGTGAAGGGCGCAGTTGAGGGTGAAGGTGACACTTCAAGTGGTGTTTGCTCCGATGACAATGCAGCGGCATTTGCTACAAGTTCCTTGAGACTTTGTGCTATGTATTCTGCTACTTCCTCACTCAATATTGACCTCATGACTGCAGGATCCATGTTAGATAGCTGTGCTGATACCTCTATTACTGACAATCCAAGTGCGGAGATGTCCATGATTGTGGGCACAACTGCAAACTTGCTGCATGCAAGTCCCTGCCAGCTGTGGAATGCCAGAATCGTCTGCCGTATTTGTCCTATTTTGCCTGCTATTTCTTTCTCTTCTGCTGACCATTCCGAAGCTTTGTGACTTGTTCTGTAGGTGCTGCTGAGGCACATTGTGCGATTGGGCGATGTTTCAGATTTTTCCCGTGGTTTGATCTCCTGTTCCACAAGTGGTGTCACATTTGTGGAAGTTGTGATGCATGACATCTGAGCAGACTGCTCATCCTCATATAGCTGTATAATTGCCTGTCTGAAATCCGCATAGTGGAAGTCATTGTCCCATTGCAGAATGTTGTCAACCTGTCTTTGGCTCTCGATTGGTAGGTAGCAATTTGCGTATACCTTCATCATCATCTTGTCACAGACATGTGACTGCTCCATCATGGCCTCTAGCTGTCAGAAATATTCTGGAACTGCTCGAGGGTTGAACCCCAGTGAGAAGTCCAGCAGTCTCTTGCCACCCACAGCAGCCAGCGTCTGCCCTGGCGGGTTTGGGCCACGGTCTCATTCAAAATGTCTTATACGAACAACTTTTCTGCCCAGAGATGCCTTCATTTTTGTTACCATTTCACCTTAAGAACGTACAACTGCCCTATCTGCCCTCGCTCGCCCTCACTTTACCCTCATTGCCCTCCTTGTCCTAGCTCTCCCCCATTCTTCCCACTTCTGCCCATTTTTGCCCTTGTCGACCTCAGTTTCCCTCTCTGCTCCCATTTTCCTCTGGTTGCATCTAGCTGCCCCTATGGGCCCCGCCCCGCCCTACCCATTTCCTCCTCTCTCCTTGTCGTACTTACTTTCTTAGCCTGTATAAGTATATTGAAGTTAGCAAGTGAGATGAGGTCTTGAAATCAACGTACCTTGGCAGCAGCAGCTTTGCGCGCCTTTTCGTCGGCTGCTTGAGTTTCCCATTCCTGGATATGTCAGAATACCTGATCTTGTAAACGCCGTTCACTCACCAGTTGACCAACTTGTCCTAACCCATTCCAAAAAGCGTCAAATTCAGCTGCAGTACCACTGTGACTATCGAGCAGAAGCCAGTAAGCTATAGCCAAATTCCTAGCGAGGGTAAGTACAGCGCACAACAACCCTCCTGAACTTGTAACTTACTTGGCAGTGATGCGTGATGAAGTCTTGACTGGACCGTCCTTCCCTTTCTTTTTCCTGGTACTAGTAGAGGCGACTTGGGATGGTCCAGGACTGGCAGATGTGGGTGGCTTGAGAATGAGCTTGATGGTGGTGGCCAGGACTGCAGAAGGAGCATTGGCCCTGGTAACAATTGCTGTTGCGCTGGAGGCAGATGAAGGAGCATTGGCCCTGGTAGCTGCTGTTGCACTGGGGGCAGACGAAGGGGCGTTTGCTGTTGTGTTGGAGGCAGACAAGAGAACGTTAGTCCCAGCAGTGCTCGCCACTGCACCGGAAGCAGAATACAAAGGAACGGCAGCCCCAGCAACATCCGCGGCTGCCACGCCCAAGGCAGACGAAGGAGCACCGATCCCAGTACTAGTAACGTTCACTGTTGTTGCATCAGAAGTGGGTGGAGGGGCGCCAGCACTGGTAGGAGCAATCGCCGTTGTGCTAGAGCTTGCGGAAAGGGTACTAGTAGCGTTGCCAAGATCAGGAGGAGTATTGGCCCTGGCAGTAGTGTTTGCCGCTTCATTTGCTTGTGTATTACTTGTAGCTGCACTGTAAACGACGATATCAGTACATGTAGAAGATAAGCAGAGAAACTGAACAAAGGGTCATCCATTTCCAGATCATTTAAGCGTTGTGCTCCAGCTATCCTCGCCTTCTTCTTGGGCGCAGGTTTTGGTACATTTGATGAACGTTTGGATGGAATCAGAGCCGTACTGCCAATAGCAGTAAACTGAAGACTTGAGGGGGGTGGAGCGTCTGTTGTTGTGCCTACTACACTGCTTCCCTCGGCAAACATGGTATCCATATCAACGATATCCCTGTTTTCTTTCTCTTCCGACTTCGTCTTCTGTTTGAATGGTGATTTGCGGACCCAATATGCATACTTGTCTTGAGATAGCGCTATCGTTTTCCAATTGTTGCTGCAAAGGGTAAGTTCCGGGAATTTAAGGTTGAGAAACTCGTATGTGAGTTCCTTGAGCTCAGGGTCAACTGCACCCCAGTTGGGCGCAATCATGCTGGGCTTCAGTTTTCCTATTTGGTTAAATATATTAACGAGCTGTGCGCGCATGTTTGAGAGACGTGCGATGGTGATCCTGTCGCCATTTTCATCTTCAAGGAACGTGAATTTCTCTGGAAATGTATTTGTGTTATCAGTATCGTCATTGGCTGTTTTAGACTTGAACTTGAAACTCTTCTTGTCCCAGTATGAAATTATGCCAATATATTTGTCTTCGTCTTGTTGTGGGGATTTCTGTCCTTCAGTATAAACGGACTTGAAGACAGTTCGGAAAATAGATGCGCGCTCCTCAATAGCATCAATGGCAGACGCAGGGACATCAAGATCAGAGCCGCGTCCTCTGATTGCTCCCTGCCCTATATGGCGACCTATCTTTGTCGTCAGGAGATCAAATGCATCCCTGTAGAAGGGTGATTGTTATATAGCAATTTAATCAGGATATGATCAAGGGCTAGCACTTACTTCCAAATCGCATCAACCCAGTCACCACCTTTCTCGGCATTCTTTCGCAATGCATCAATTGTCATTCTACAATATCTTTGGTCACCTCCGCAACATGAGATTCGGAAATGTACCGTTGCTGGATATTCTCAGCTTGTAATTGCATATATGCGCCATTTTGACATGTTAAAAGCATTTCACGTGAAGCATCTTGAATTATGTGCATTTGATTATTACTGTGATTAATGGTATTCTGTAATATGTAGTATATCAGGGACTAGTGATAAGGGGATCTGGTCTAATGATATGCTTACCTGCAGCAGGGCAGATGACGACCCAAGTCTTGTGTCTCCCCTCATATTTACATTGCCATTCGTGTATTGAGAACAGTTTCTTGGTATATTATTCTTTCCCAGATGCATATAAGTGGGATATATTGAGAACGAGCAAATAACACATACCGGTATTTCTGGGGAAATGCTTCCAGAAGGATAGCTGACGTCCCCTCCAGTACTGTTAGCTGAGAAATCTGAATTGGAGTTATTAGCTGAGTAAAAAGAAAAGTCAAAGTTATTAAAAGGATGCGACATAGTGTAGAAGAGGCAAACGGGTAGATGAGTGCATTAGCACGTTGAATCGAATCCAGTGTTCGTGTCATGTCACATGTCACAGTTGTGACTGCGCATATCACTCACTTTGATATCCATCAAGCACATGCTTGGTTATATCAAACATTTAGTTGCGCATATTGAACAAGACCTGAATGTTTTATACGTGCAGAACTTTGAAAATCAACAGGCTGAAGCTGTTGCAGGCTGGCATCAGGTCACACCGATGTTACTTCTCGTGTCACATCACACAACCGTCAAAAGCTCGTCAAAAATGTTTGCTCACATGTTACAGTTTGAAAATTGATATCGCCAACCACGTAAACTACACATGTAGCAAATATTATTCATTGTCTCCCCCATTGTCTTCATCTTGTGCTTCGTCCATATCTTCAGGTTGAGCTTCCCCAGTACCTGTGCCTTCACATCTGAAAAACTCCAGGAAAGGCTTCTCGACAACATAGAAGCTCTCTGCATACTTTGCTTTCATCACAGGATCAGCCTCCTCGCTGGGAGTCAGAGGGAATGGCACCATGGCAACAAGTGACAATATTGTTGTAACATCAATGACTTGAAGTGCACGGTCTTTTGCATGCTGACATACTGATAGTGTATCATGCGAGTCTGATAAAAGAACAGGATCGGCAGCTGAGTACATTGACACCATGGCCAGTCCCCGGGTTTCAGTGGCTGTTTCGCCACACACTTCCATCTTAAAGTAGTAGTATACCTCCGCAAATCGTTTCGTTTCATTGAAAGATATCTTCCATTAATCAGAGTATAAGTGATAGCATGTAAGTGATAACTTATGTACCTTGACATTTCTTGTTACCCGAGTATTATGTCGGCTGCCTTCTTCATTCCAGCATGATCTGACACGTTGCCCATTAGGGAGTTGGAGTCTTGCCCATCGACGAACAGCTCGAATGTCTGTCACTGGGTTCCCACATCCCATGAGGTACTGGGTAAGTGCAGTGGCTTGAGCGTCGGGCAGGTGCCACAAGTGGGTATCACATGCACAAAGAAGGACAAAACTGTTACCGAGGTCAGATGCACCAAACGGTATTGTGTTATTTTTACCTTCAAGCTCAGGAACAAGAACCTTCAGCGCATTGATACGACTTCTCAGGAGAGTTTGCTCAGCCAAGTTAGAGAATGGGTTTGAAAGTTGGTGAACTTCCCGGCCAAGGTTTCCGATTGTATTCTCTAATGCCCACTGCGCAAGAAGGTTTAGTGGCCCACAACGATGAGTTTCATGAGGCGCGTGAAGAATAGAATGTAAGCATGGGCGCATCAGGTGAAGTCGATCAACCTGACGGTTATAGTACTTCAACTCGAACTCTTTTTCCCATTGTATAATTAGGTTATTGGCGTCCTGAAGTTGCTCCCTTGTGATGCGGCACTGTTGCAATATGCGAATCCCACAAACGAGCTTGCAATAGTGTGTCCATAACCCATGAGGCATAAACGGTCGGAAGACAGCTGGTCCCAATCCCCAAAGGTAAAGAAGAAACTCCATGGCTTTGTATCCCGAGTTAATCTTCTCTGCAGGATTGCGAGGTGGTCGGTCAAATGAGGATGGAAGATAGTGCGTAGCAGATGCAACAAGTGCACCATGTGTTTGCCACACATCATCATTGTTGAGTATGATAAAATCTGGCTTTACCGTGTATTGAATCTTGACTTACGCCATACTTGTAAAAGATGTTGTGGTATATTGAGGCTGACAAGATGCATCAAGTCGAGAGGGAAACAGGATGGTACAGAAAACATGCATCCGTCCTGGAAACCAAGACAAATGCTGGGCTTGACAATTCCTGTAAGTAATCGTCGTTTCTTGTATTCAGATTCATTTGTTGACAGCATGAGGAGGCGTAGGTTTTGCCTGTACATATCAGTGTTTGGTGAACCAATCGTCTCTATGTCGAAATCAGGATGCATGCATGACTTGACATTATAGCCGTCTGGCCTAAGCGCAGCAGCATAATATGTTCCCTGGTTTGGTTTATGCCGTCCACGAAACCCACAGTGTAAGCGACAGCCATGGCCTCCATTGTGGCCGACGAGTCCATTGAGGACCACTATACCTACTGTATCCGCCGTGCCGAAACTAAAAAAAGGCCGTGACATAATGTAATCCAATTTTTGTCCATCCCATGCGCGAAGGCCTTCAGTTTGTAATGCTGAAGAGTGGCGAAATGCAGGCAAGAGAAAAGATTCCGTGATATCTGGGGAGTTGGGTCCTGGAACGATTAATGCAGGCAGGATGTACTTCTTTTTGTACCGGATTTCTGGCGATAGATCAAGAACAATCCAGATACCGAACCAACAGTCCGAAGCTTTGTCCTGATATAGTTGAGCACCATCGATGGAAAACATGATGAGCGTATCATCGTCCAGAATTTGTCCACTCCGGATGGCATTGATGTACTCTGTGCCATGGAAAACGTCTTCGTAAATGGGGATCCTGCCTCTTGTTTGCTTAAGCTGGTTAAGTATCTCCTCCGTTTTGCGGTTACGATAGCGTAATTCGTGAGCACCTTGAGGGGACCGCCAGAGTGCTTGCAGCTGTGGGCCGAGGGGGAATGTATAGAATTGCTTTTGGGAGACAAGTTTTGCGCTTTTCCTCCGAGTTCCTGAATGCGCTGGATGATATCGAGGTGTTTTGCACTTTGGACACTCAGTGAAGGTAGCAAAAGGACCTGTATACGCCACGCAACTGTTGGGGCACATGTCGGTAGTGATCTGGTATACTCCCGTAATCTTCGCAATCTTTTTCTGCATTACATAGTACGAATCCAAGCAAAGCGATGGGCTATACCAAAGAAGCGCATCTCGAACGTCATTGTACATTTTTTGAGTTCCTTGAATCAGTGCATTGAAAATCTTGAGTGCAAGAATCATGAGGCGATCAAGTTCTGGCATCTCATTCTCTGGGTTGCGTAACGAGTGTAGAACATCTTCATCAGTGATGTCGTCCTCTAGTTTGGCCATTCTGATGTTCTCGACAAGTTTCTGAGCCAGCTGAAGAACGGGGATGTGCGCATTTGGTAGGGGATCGTCTTCAACTGTGTCAGGACAGCTATTTTCATCATCTGAAGTCTCGTCCATTGCATCTGACTCTCGTTGCTCTATCTCTTCATCTTCTCCTCTATTCTGGCCCCATACACCCTGCAACTGTGTGGTATTTTCCGGGGGCAAGTCTTGTCCAAGATTGTCAACAGTGGTATGCGGAGCGTCACAATTTTGCTCCTGTCCAAAGAATGAGTTAATATCCATGGTATGGTCGCTGGAATAATTCTCATAGGCTTGTTGTGTTGCAGAATTTTGCTGAGATCCCGACGACAGGGATGCTTGCTCAGGCTGGCTTGGTGAGCGCACTGATGTACTCAAGGTGTTCTACCATAGAACGTTAGAGTATGACTATACTGATATGAATGGTGTACTCACCTTTTGTCTTCGTTTCCGAGCGAAATCTAGAATAGGTAAATTAGATTTCGCGCCGCCAAATCGTTGTATATGTTCCGCATGGTGAAGTTGTTCCTCGGCCCTCCGAATGGTCACATGTCGATCATATGTTCGTTTCTGCACATATTTTCCACCTTTGCAATGTTTTTTACACTCGCAGAACCAGGTCTTCTTTGGATCTGTCGAATTTGGTATCATATTTGATGTAGCTCGGACTTAGTAAAATTGAATGAAACGAGTTGATTCATCCAAATCTGCACTACTACATTGCTAGAGTAACAGAAGCTAGAAAGGAGGATGTGGGCGGTTGTGAGGCAAATGTAGGACATCAAATGGGGGGGGAAGACACTCGGCAGTTGTGGGCGTGGATAACAAGGTGACGGCATGTGATTGTCCGAGTTTGGCAGCGGTAGGCAACTGTCAGCGGAAGGACTTTTCACTGGGGTTGAAATCGATGTACATGGTCTCGTGATGCATGAGTTCCTATGTTCACGCGCATCCCTTGATGGATCCTGATGATCACCGGCACCGCTGACTCGTACGTTTATAGGTATCTGCCTGAAAGATCTGCCCGCAATGCTGGCGGATAAAAGCGTTCATTCCTCAAGGCTCCCCATACATTGCAATGGCCATGGTGGACCCAAGCATCGCAGACGAAGAAGCGCCTCTTTTACATCCTGAACGATCACAGACTCAGCCTTCCAAACAACCTCCTTTTCCATGGCTTCAGTTTTCGACGCTCTTCTTACTGCAACAGGCCGAATACCTGACGGAGACAACCATGTATCCATTTATGCCAGACGTACGTGTCCTACAATCCAAGTCAGTTATCTGCTATGCGTTGTTTTCAGCTGGTTCGAAACCTTGAAATTACACATGGCGATGAAAAGAACGTGGGATATTACGTTGGGATACTGGTACACAACTATATGCTCGACATTATATCTCAGTGAAGCTGTCAATAGCAAACTGCGTGCTTTTTCGCGGCGACGATCACTGTGTACCAATGCTGTCGGGTCTCTGATCAAATCGGTCGCAAACCCGTTCTTCTGATAGGTGTGCTCGGTCTATCCGTATCCATGTGCGCCTTTGGACTTTCGACGACGTTCTGGGCACTGCTTCTATGGTTCGTCGCTTAGCTTGAAAGTTCAGAAACAAAGTTTTTGATCATTTGCTAGCCAAGTTATGCTCGGCGCATTGAGTTAGTTAATGCCCCGATTTCGCTAAAATGCTTATACTCCTGATAGATGGTACCACCGGCGTGATCAAAAGGTCAGACTTGTGAACCTCCAGTTACTCACAGTAGTGATTGCTCACATAGTATGGTGGTGGAGATAACCGACTCGACCAATGCTGCACGAGTGCGCTTCGGTTTCATATTCCTATCAGCTTTTGAATATTGATCCGTGCAGGCATGGGGCTACGTCATGGTTGGGTGGTTTGTCGCTAATAGCGTAAGTTCTGTGAACTTTGAAGAACGTATTTGATCTCAGGCATTACTGATTTAGGTAGGACCTGCGATTGGTGGATCGCTTTCAAGGCCAGCTGATCAATTCCCACAAATATTTGGATCCAGCGAATTTTTCAAAAAATATGCATACTTTCTTCCATGCGCTATCTGTTCTGCTTTGTTGTTTATGACATGTATATTTGGATTCGCTGCCCTCAAGAAAACAAAGGAGAAATCAATCTCAGTGTTCCCGGTGGACCCCGAGATTCGTGAAGACACGCAACCGCGAAAAATACAGGAAAGGGACAATGAAAACAATGGACCGCCACTGCTACCTTTACGCGCAATACTCACACCCAAAGTCATCTCAGCTGCTGTCAATTATGGAGCACTGTCTCTCGTTGCTAAGGCCTACGCCGCCATCCATCCCGTATTCCTCTCGACACCCATCCCTGACGGCGGACTTGGCCTTGCGCCACGTGCCATTGGAACTATCTTATCAGTCATGGCCATCTTTACAGTGCTATTTCAAATATTCGTCTTTCAGCGCATGCACAATAAGCTTGGATCCAGAAGTGTGTTCATGCTCGGGATGTTAGCATCTTTTCCCACCTTTATTTTGTGGCCTGTTGCGAACTGGATAGCGAGGATGGGGGGGCACAATGGCTTCTTATGGTTCACGCTTGCCCTGCAAGGCATGTGTAATGTTGTGACGCAGTTGGGGTTTGGTAAGTTGCCGTTATTTCATTATACCAGAGGCATCATGCATGTGACTCAGGAGGTGTCCTGATTTTGATATCCGAATCACCTCGGAACCGTGCCTCTCTGGGTGCGACAATGGGATTTTGTCAGGCATGTCTTTCGTCTCAACCTTCTTTCATAGCTGAGGCCATGACAATTAACAGATGGTTGCAAACGTAATACGCACCATTGGTCCAGGCATATTCAACTCCCTCTTCTCGCTATCCGTTGATAATGGTTATCTTGGTGGACAGCTCGTCTACGTTGTCACGACTTGCATTGCCGTGATAACTCTGTGCTTGGCATCCTGGTTGCCCTGTGATAACGGTAGATAGAAAGCTGCAACTTCCGTTTTTAGTGGCCCTGAACGCCAACCCTTGGCATATTGCGTTACAGCTGATTCAGAAAAACGTTGGGACGACAACGTTTTTGTTTTTCGCTTCTTCGCTAGGGCCGCTGAGTCGACGTGTCCCACGGCACGTGCGGTGCCTCTGGCCCATGCTGCCCCCCTCTCATTCTTCTCTCCCCGGCCTCGTCGTCGTCGTCCACCTCCATACCTCGCGTGCGGCGGCGGCTAGTGGTGGCGTTCGTCGTCGTCCGTTCGTCGTCGTGGCGCCTGGTCGTCATGGTAGAGCAGTCGTCGTCGTCGTCGTTCGTTGTTGTTGATTCGTTTGTCGTCCTCGTCCGTTTGTCGTCGTCGCAAACTCAGCGCCTTACGTCAGTGGCCCCGTGGGAACAGCGAGGAAGCACAGGCTGAGCGTAAGCCGGATAAGCGGACTTTGGCTCAGCATGCATGAGCGCTTTGGAGTGCACTAGTCTACACGCGTTGAACTCGTGTTCGTATTCGCCCATTCCAACCTACAGGTACTGTCAGTCATCCTGTCCAGTTCGCATAGCTTGCCGTGACTGGAACGACAGTGAAATATTTGATTGGTATAAAAGGCAGCCCTATACCACCGTCAGCAAGCTCGAGCTTCGGAAGGAGAAGGACCATTCAAACACGAGTACATCGTCATTTATCTGGATAATGGATGGATTCATCGTATAGACGGAAGACCTATCACGCTAGGAAACGTGGAATCCATCTCCACAAATGAGTGTGAGGCAGAGGATAGCCTGACACCGGTTAGTGACGAAGATCTCGAGGATATCCGTTCCGCGACAGATGTAGAGATCACTATCGAATTCCCCTCCAACAAGCCAGACTTGTACAACGTCCTTACTGTCGCCGTCGCTATTCATCTCGATTCTCGGACGAGCAATTAAACTTTACAGAAGTAGTGCAGCAAGATGAAGGGGAAAATGAAACATCGAGCAGATAGAGTACGCGCAGGCCTCGCTGTCCGGAATATCGACGAGGGTGCCGATTCTTGCCGTCTGACATGATTCATCACTTGATGAGAGACCGACATCGGAATGGTCTGGACGAGCACGCACCTCGAACCAGATGTGGTCGCTGCCGATTTCGATCTCAGGCTCCTGGTTGACTAAAATGTTCTTCTTTGGCGAGTTGACATCGTATTCTACACACGCATCCGTTGGTCAACAAGATGATGGAGAAAAGGTGAATATGGACGCACTTTGTAATCTCGCTCGACTCGACAATCCTTCTAAACTCTTTAGCGAGTCAAAGACATGCGGTCCCACTATAGCGTCAGCACATACCTCGAATTGAAGACGGTGGAGGGAACTCACTTTCTTTGCGAATAAGACTGTCTTTCAGGGGGAGACGTCCATGGGAGTGCCCAGTGCATATCAGACAATGTCGCCAATCCCTTCCTCTGCTAACACCATCGCCACCAGTTAAACAGCCTTTCGCACAACGACCACCCCATCCAACCCTCCATATTCGGTCTTGACATCCAGTGCGCATGGGGAGGGAAGAGGGGAAGAGCGCGCCATGGGACAAGGGCAAAAGAAACCCGTTATTTCAGTTGGCAACAACAACCGGTAGGACACAAGCAAGAATGATGTTTAATTCATGATCTGGAGGGCAACTCGAATGAGCTGCGTTGATTGGGTCGTGACAACTTTCTTCGTGTGACTTGAGCAACTCATGCACGACTACACCAGTCAAGGTGGGTCTAACCCGCATACACTAGATATCTCTGACATGACGCAAGAAAATCAAACAAGCCCAACACGAGATCCAACACCTCTTGCCTCGATCCGACACCCGGAGCCGTTTAGCGTGTTCGCCGTCAAGCTCAGATCGCAACTCCAAACTTCGCAGTTGACTCCATAGCAGCCAAATCAACTGCAGTCAGACGGCTGGATCTATTTCTGAAGTCTTGTCATCCACTTCCAATATTACCTATACGGCTTGGCTGCAAAGACGGGGGAAAACACCTTTCGCAATGCGAAGGCAGCTACGGCATTACGACTTCCTCCAATCCTAAGCGAGGGAAGAGAAATCAAAGAAACTGAGATCGGTCATGGCAATGAGCTCGCCACTGGCTAGAAGAGCCAAAACACTTAAACGCCGGTAGCTAAGAGGTTTCAACTCCGTTATTACGGCTGCCATTCCCAAGTGTGACATGTAAACGTAGTAAGGTGCTATTTGTATGACAATGTAGACCAGTACCCCCTATGGATGCTAGACATTTCAATTATGTTTTACGAATCTTTAAACAATAATAACGTATGCACTTGATCAAAGTGTTTCACTCGAAGACACTGACTTATTAGGGAATACTGAAACGTATACCTGCCTCCATCAAAGCCCTGGATAAAATTTACAAGTGGTATAAATATACATGTGGTAGATATATCAGAAAAGAAGAAATACTCGAAGAATAATTATATCAAAGAAAATCTAATTACCGTACCATAAGTGGAGAGTGTAGGGATACCTGTAGGTCATAAGATGTGAAAAGACAGGACATTTCGAGTGTTAGGCGGGACCAAAATAAAAACGCATGCAATATTAGCTAGGCGGCCAACAAGGAACCCGGGCTCGACGTGCGCATCTTCAATCAACTGAACGCATCAATTACTTTCCCGGTTGTCCGAGCAGAAGCACGTCTCGCTTATCCAATTTTCGTCACCATTCGCCGGCGATCAGCCACCTGAAATTCGACAGTTCACCGCTTGGGTCAACTAGTCACAAGAGCGTTGTCGGTGGGATGGATGGTGGATGGGGTGGGTTACTGTGATTGGCGCTTAGTAGTCCTCGTCGCTGTCTTCCCCATCACCAAAAACTTCACGGCACAGCTGAAGATAACGTGCCTGCCGAGCCTCTTCCTCTTCCTCGTCTTCAGCTTCATCGGCCTCGGCCTCCTCTTCATCTACGGAGCCCTCTTCTGCAACCCCTTCCTGCGTCTGGCCATCGTCGCATTCTGCACTATCCTCTGTTTCTATATTCGTAGCCAGGTCTTCTCTTTGGCGTTGTTCAATGACGGCAGCACAACATTCTGCAATGAACTGGTCCACACTGACAATGTTTTCGGCGTGACCCTCAGCAAACACGTCTGCAGCGTGGTGTGTCCGTTCCCCAACCACTGGAAGAGAAGTGATGATCGTCTGACGATCATCCTCGAGTTCATGGCAAGTGGCACCGTCAGCTAGGGCTTCAAATTCTTCGTAGGAAAGCAGGCCATCTCCTTCGTTGCAACAGGCGTGAGATGGTTCGCTTTCACACTTGGGCTCTCTGGACGTTGGTTGTTCATTATCCCGACTCATTATCACGATGTGTTGTGGTAAGGAATCCACAGGAGGTACATCACTATCTTTCGCCTGGGTTGATGTAGTAGTTGGCGTAGCAGTGATGGAGGGCCGAGCATCAACTTCACGTCGGCGCTTCCTCGGATCCTTTGTGACGGTAACTTCTGGAGACTCAAATGCGTCGTCGTATGAGCGTTTCTTGGTTGGCAGACACTTGGTCTGGGAAAGTTGGGGGATTTGCTTCGCTTGCTTAGATTCGTTGTGTTGGTCGACAGGAGGCAGAGCCTTTGTCAGAGTGGGCTCGGAGATTTGTTCAGATTTGCTGCGTTGATTGACAGGTGGTAGAGTTTTCGACTGAGCGGGCTCGGATATTAACTTGAATTCACTACGTTCATTGACAGGCGGCAAAGTGGGTACGATCTCAGCTACCACTGGAGATTCTGGCACATGGTCTATCTTGTGCTTCGTGGCCGGGCGGCCGGTTTCAAACGATTCGAATGCATCACTAAGTTTGCGCTTCCTGCTCGGAAGTGTTATCACGTGGCTATACTTGCATTTCTTATTGGGAACCAGGGTATCCGACGTTCCAACCATGACATCGTACTTTCGCTTCTTGGAGACGATCAGGGTAGCAGGCTCATGGAAAATTAAGGAATCGGAGGAAGTCATAACTTTATTTGACGAGGCGAGAGGATCGGTGATAACGTGGAAAGGTTTATCAGTGGATGGTTTCTTGGATGGGATTGATTTGTTCTTCGCATTGCGACTGGGCGTGTGGCTGATATTAGATTGGTCAACAGCAGTCGGAGCCTGAGTACGTTTGGATGGTTTAGAAAAGGTACTTGAACAACGATTATTGCCGGTGCGCCAGTTCAAGTCTTCCATGACGACTTTAGAGGAACTCGCTAAGTTGATCATGTCGATGCGAGGAGGCATGACTGGGGCAGCAGATTTTGCAGCCTCACATGTTGGTACTGGCTTAGCGTCGACGACCTCGGCCGGGGGATCTACGACACGCGACTTTTCGGCCTTACGCGCTGAGATAGTCAAGGAGGTTACTGTGGGGATGGTGATATTATCGTGAAACGTGTTCACAAATTCTGTGATTGCTGAGGCATTCCTCGTCATATGCAGATGATAATTCATGTTTGGAAGCTCGTGCTTCACTATAACTGAAGTATTAGGGGCAGCTGATTGTGCAGCCTTACTTGTTGGTACCGGTTTTGCGTGGACGGTCTTGGTTGGGGCATCTACAATACGCGACTTTTCGGCCATATGCGCTGAGATAGTCGAGGTTACTGCGGTGGTAATATTACCGTGAACATTGTTCACGAATTCTGTGGTTGGTAGAGCAGTCCTCGTCATATGCAGACGATAATTCATGATTGGAAACTCATGCTTCACTTTAACTGAAATATTATCATCGTAAATACACTTACACTCAGCGAGAAGCAATCACTCACCTGGAAGCTGAGCAAAGACAGGGACACATTCATCCAGAGCTCGCGAGAGCGAGGAAAGGTCAAAGACATCGGTGACAGCCTTAACGGGCGGGCGGGCAACTCCAGTCGCGATAACATCCTCCAAGGCCAGGGATAACGGGGAGAGATCAAATGCGTCGGAGACTGCAACGGATAGACGAGTTGCATGAGCTGCAATGTCTTCATCCAAAGCCTTGGAGAGCGACGAGAGGTCAAATGCCTTAAAAGCGGCCACGGCGAGACGACCAATTTGAGGTATGACGACTTCCTCTAGTGCCTGGGCGAGCGAGGAGAGGTCAAAGGCACTGAAAATAGACATGGCGGTGAGCTCGCTATCAAGGAATGAAAAGGTCGAAGCACGTACTCTGGTAATAAACGGCGGTAGCTGAGAGATTTCAACATCGTTATACGAGTAATGCGCTATATGCGTTGAGACAAAATTCTTCTTGGATGACTGCCTGACGGTGGTCGGAAAGCAAGAAGGACTGAGACAAGAGCACGCGAGCAGGATGGCATTGATGTGGGTTAGCCTCCCGGGCCAAAAATATCATAAGCCGATCGTGATTGATTGAGGCTGACGGCTCCATGGCCATCGCTATCTTCTATGAAATAGCATGAAATCTTGCATAGATAATCTCTTCGACAAAGAGACAAACCGCCATTCAGCAGCATTGTCATATAAGATGCCATAGTCGCGAGAAACGCGTGGACGCGACTACAAGAAACAATCGAGTAAACGATCGGAATAGATCGATTAGATTGAGTGGAAGTAAACCAAATGAATGCTCACATCAACCGCGCCAGATCACGACGCAGAGACTCCCCACGAGTCCCGGGCGAAGTTCTGGGCTGAATCAACCACTGCCTGGATTGTGCAGGCTCATTATTTTCTGTAGTCCATTGATTATCCTTGTTCTTAGACGACATGCACTTTGATTGCGCTTACCTGCCCAGGTTCATGTACTTCCCGGCGCTGCCTGAAAATCACTGTTTGGCGACATGCTCAAACGGTTGCTTACTAAGGCCCACTGGTGGCGCCCACGCTCTCCCGCATGTTTTTTACGGTTCTGGCAGGGTACCTTGTAATCCTATTCGTTCTAACTCTCTGCCAGTCCTGCGGCAGGAAGCGCACCACGAAACCAAAAGACGACACTCTGCAGTACCTTGTCACGGTTCTAGTGCCCGCTCGCGTGTCTTGGGAACATCAGTACGCAAAACTCTTCAGTCTCACCAAGCACGACAAGTCGGCTGTTATACAAATATCTCTCTCCACCCTTGTTCAAAACCTATCCAACGGGTCACTCGAACTTAGGGACGACCGCGATTTGCAAGAGTTGCTTTCGGGCAGGCTCCGTGTCTCCGGATGGACATTGTCACTCAACATCGAATCCTGTTGGTGGATGCGCATTGTCTATCGATTTGCACTGGACAGACTTTATCTTGGCTCGGTATGATCGAGTCATGGACATTGTTGGCCAGTCTCACGAATGTCTGCTAGTATATGCGCGATGGCACTTGTCCTACAGTTCAACAAACGAAAAATGACCAAGCGCTTTATCTCGATCTGGACTTGGTCCACTATTGCCATCTCAAATGTGCGGTCCACGGTATCAAGCGGCCACAAGCAAATATGGTTCTGGAATGTACGACGCTTGGGTTGCATGTCTCGCCTTTTTCTTCTTTGTTCGTAACAAGTGCCATCCCGTTCCTCGAGGAGAATCGGTCCATTGCCCCCCTTCGACTGTCTTTAAAATACGTGGTTGAGCTGCTGTCCGATATGGCCGTCGATATCAAATGGTTACAAGACGTGTCTCTGGTGCGTGCAGAGCTTTTGCGTCAACGCAGTCGACAGCTTGTCCGCAGGGATGAATGTCGTTGGCAAAGAGCAAAGATGTTACTGTCGTAGGAGGCGGCTTTGCTCGCAGAAGGACATTTGACAAGATGGAGAGTGTATTGTCATTGTAAAAGATGAGTGTATGTCAACGCGGAATCGTAGGTGGTATGACGATTTGCCCTTGTAGCTGGAGTAATTTCTGTGATGTGTCAGCTTATCATATTGATAAAAAAAACCGTCGTCCTTGTCGCCGTTCAATACTCTCCTTTTCTTCGCTGTCATAGTGAATACAAGAGAGATGAAGCGCATCAAATCCAGCGCAGATGAGATGCTTGCCAGTGTGTGCTGATCAGTTTCAATTGACATACCTGGCATGACTCGAATGAAGGAGCGACTAGCGATGGAGTGCGTGGAAGAGCTATGGTGCTCGGATTGCTCTGCCGGGGTACTTCTCTTCAAGACGATATAAAGTTTGATTCATCATTACTGAGAAATCGGACTCGGATCACTGAAACGGAAGTCTTATCATGCGAGTAACGTTGGTGTCGTTCAAGTCCAGGACGAATTGTGGCGATGAAAGACTGAGTGGACACCCCTTCGAGTCGGCTCCTTCCCTGAACTGGAACCGAGTGGGAATTAGGGAAGCGAGCCTTGAGCGCCTCCGCCGCGGTATAGCAAAACCAATAACAGTTGTTCTGCGTCAGATGATACGTCGTCGAATTCGCCCTGATCGCGCAGGCGAGCAGAACCATCTGCGGGACGTTCGGACGTTCGCCTTGCGCGAACCTGATGTGATCCACGGGAAGTCTTCCGTTCTCGTTGTCCTGTACGAGTCGGTTGTCCGGGTAGAGAGAGACGTCGTCGTTGGCCCATTTCTTGAACGTCGTTCGGTCGTAGTCGTCAGGCCGAGGACCACCACCCTGCTGTTCGCCCTCGTCGGAATCGGTAAGGACAGCAGGTTTCTTGCCAGACCCGCGTTGAAAAAAGTTCTTGAGCCCTGAATCTTGAATTCGACGTTCCATGCGTAGATGGACTCTTCCGTTTCCGCCGTCGGTGAAGGTGGCGATGAGGTATTCGTGTTTGACCGTGGTTTTTTTGTCTTTGTAGGTTCGAAGTTCGTCCATGGTCCAATGATCGAAGTTGAAGCCCTGCATCTTGGGTCTGGTGTATAGATAGAGCAGACTATCGCGGTAGTTGTCGACGGAACGATGTCCGGACCCAATGCCGGAGAACTCGGGTGTGAGGATCTGCCTAGTATCTGTTGACATGATTCGAAAGAAGTGGGCGACGGAGAAGATTGCGGAGCGAAGACGGACAGGGAAGGGTATTTTATACGATAAGAGTATAGGGGTATCAACGTAATTTGTGGAGGATTCCTGTGCCATGGCGGAACTTGAGGGCTGCGGCTGTTGTGTTGCCATTATTCATGTAGTAGACCTTACCAAAATATATGATGAAAGGAATTAAGGCAACGAACAATACGTTCGTCATAGAAAACAAGAACTGAATATGGAACCCCAATTAGCCATATTCGACCATATCAGGAGGCGACACGTACCTCCGCGTGTGCTAAACGTGCAAAACGAAAGACTCGTCGGCAGCCTTTCGCTTAGACGTGTAGCTGGATACAAACCAGTCACGGTGGAAATGAAGCCTGTGAGGATGAATCAAGTGAGAAAGCTGAAGTAAGTTACTAGAGCATCCAAGTGAGGCTTGGGCGCGGCTTACGGACGCAAAGTTTGCGGTTGGAGAGAGTTGTTCGCGGAGTTGAATAATTGCCTGATGTCCCTTAAAGTCCCTTCCAAATCAAGTAAGCCGCTGATCCTTAACCAAGCTGCATACAAATCGGGTAAGTTATGGCTTGCCATCCTTCCCTCGACGATAGCCTCTAGGTATGCGCCATCTGCCAGTATTTCGCAACATCACGGTCTGTGTTGTGCCCCCGGACGATTCGACCCGGATTTGTTTATTCATGGGTCCGTGGGGTCTGTTACGTTTGTCAAAGAGTCGATCTGCATGGATTGTGTAAATGTCAGGTTCTGAACAATAGCTTCTCGAACGGGAAACCTGTGATCGGACTCTGGCCGTTTTGTTTATTCTTCCGAGAATTCAGGAATGTCGTGCTGGACTCATTACATTGCTCATAGCACAGCCCAACTAGCCTTGTGTGTCACGCCAAACGCCCCATTTACGTCTATCGGTCTGCCACGGTTACCTTTAGCACAAATGGGGCGAGTAGAGGGTAGAACGTTGTGTAGGTCCAAGCTGGACGTGAATGATATTGCTCAGATCCTTTACACCCCTGGGTCTCTCTTCCTTTGCCCTCCCGAACGAGAATGAAGGTTTAGAGCTATCCAGTAAATGGAACAAGGACATGTTCCACGTTCTGGCTGTCGCCCTTTTGTCTGTGGGCATGTCTAGATAGGTTATTTGACATTTAGCGACCGAGTTTCTACGTTTCACGGTTTGGCGGGTACAAAATGGATAAATCATGTAGTCTGGACAATGAGCGTACTATCATTGGGTAGGTGTTTGAAAATTTTGAAAATACGGTTCGGGAGTATGCTTGCTGGCAGATATCAGACTCCGGCTTTCTGCAGTATGTCTGTGTACTTCTTTTCTACACTTCTACGTAAACCAAATTGGAATAAATGAAACGATTCGCTTGGGATCGCGCTGCCGGCGAGGGAGTGTCCCAAAAGGCAGGCTTTTGAAAGGTTTGAGTCACATCAGTCACATTTCCCGTCAAGCCGATGCACTGAGATTTGGCTTCTGCTGCCTCCGAAGAAGGCTGACACCATCTTGGATTGTTTTTCTCTTTTAGATTCAGAGAACTCTTGAAGGACACTAGTATTGTGGGCGCGACGCGACGCGACGTCAAGGACCCATGTCTTATCACAACTCAAAGTTTAAACTCCGCTCCTCACATGCATTGTCACGCTCGTCTCAAACTCGCCGTCCTGCATGCCACGGCCGTGGTCTTGTGCAGGAGAGTTGTGTAGGCCCTGTCACATACATAGACATGTCATCTATATAGTTTTTGTGACGAATGTGGACTCTAAAGTTCGCCCAGAAGTCACTTTTTGCCAACTGCCTGTTTTTTTGCCCATTATTTTTGCTACACCTGGAGATCTTGGCCTATTTTCTTCAAATAACATTATTACACAATATTTACAATACTACAAGCATCTATTCCGAGATGTATGAGGCCCAAACTGGCTAGAGCATGACAAAAGTCGAGTTTTCAAACACCCACCCATTTTCAAACCCAGCGCCAGGAATAGTAGCATTGGCAACCACGGCTAGCATTGTCGAGGGTGAGATCAGCATGAGAAACGGGTTGTTTGCTGCACTGGTCCACCTCCATCGCTCTTTCTCTCGGACCCGTCGCCCCCATTAGTCCTCTCGCTATCACCGCTCACCGCTTCATCCTCGTCCAGTGTTACCTACTCCAGAGCGGCCTTCCTACCCTTCATTTTTTTTAGGCAGTTGCTCATTCAAAGCTCCTCTGCCGCTCATCCTCGACTCGACCCACAAATTGGATAACGATGTCTCTCCCGACATCCTCACTACCGCTTCAATCCCCAACACAATCTTACACGTCCGTAAGCCCGTGGACCCATATTTCTCTTCAGCGCCGTGGCCCTGATCGCTAGAGAGAGGATGGTCCCAGCTACCAGGTGAGTCGTCTGTTTACCCTCAAATTTCAAACTTTCCCCCCTAAATTCCTGGTCTTAGGATAATCCACAAAGCAATACGCACACCCGCCCTGCCCAAAGGTCATTTATGCTGCCCATGCACACCGCCTGGGCCCCACCGTCAAGGAGATATATTTGTACTTGTTTGTCCGGAGCCACGAAGTTCAAGCGCTGGTTGCAAAACGTTGAAATGTAGGGTCCCCGATGATACAAAATGCGCCAGAAGAGTTATTTCAGAATGAAAAGTCGCTTTCTGTATATTCAAGCGGAGGTTGGCAGAGAGTCGCGTCGTGAACCACGAAGTCGTTGCTCTATACGTGAACGACAAGATCCACAAAAGCTCAAGAAAGTTACAATTGCAGCGGAATCTGTAAGGAAGAATATGTCCAATGGTGGTGCAAATATTATCTCGCGGATGATTTTATAGATACATGCCCTATAAATCATCGTGGTCTTCCTCTCAATATACCTTCCCTTATGAAGAATGTGCGGGCAATGACGGCGCCAAACCAATCATCTTCAGCTTGTCACACTATCTTCAGTTACTGGCACTTCAAGGGTCCTATCGACCATATCGATAAGGCGCATATAGTGCCTTTGCGCATTTTCGGCGATACAATTCTTCAGTGGACCTACAGAACATTGTACAATGGCAAACTGAAAGGATTGCTGCCGCGGTTGATGCTATCATCGCGATTTAGGAATTCTTGGCCAGATTTTCCGTATTTCTGGTCATTATCGTCAATTATTACGGAATGTGACAGCAGACAGGTAACGTTCCCATTCTTCAGCCACTGAAAAGAATCTAAAGAAGGAGAATATCAAGGAGTTTAGCGTTCTTCCAAAATTGTGGGCTAATTAATGCTGGATGATATTTTTATGTGTACTTGACACGTCAGGTAAGAGCATTTTCACTTGATACGAGGCTTCGCGCTGAACTTGGAAGTGATTAGGATACCTATTCTCTCATGCAATGTTTTCGGAACGTATTAAGGCTACTACGAACCGAAACGCCCGTCTGGATTCGCCTTACGGATATGGGCTTGACGTTCCGGTGCTGACGACGAACTGATCATCAAACTATTGTCATTTCTCAACACAAAGATGCCATTTGGTGCAACGTTTGAGATCTATTCTGGCTCCTAGAAGGATTTGATCAAAGTTGCAGACGGCTCTACTTTGATGTAAGTTTTTGCCACCCATGATCAACGTTTATCTGACGATTCCACGCTAGGATTCCTCAGATCGGGAGCTCCATGGTGTCGCCTGATACATGCTATTAAAAAGTCGAACTCGTATTAATGGAATGGGACCAGTGGCTGAGGACAAGGTTCAACCTCGACCCTTTGTGTGGGAAAAAAACTCTGTTCAAGTGGATCCAATGCCATTCCCTTCCTTTTTTCCGCGTTCACCAGTATCTTCTCCATGGGAGCGGCGCTAGCGCCTTGCAAGTGCGGAAAGTCAGGAGCGTTGTCAAGGGGCTTGCCATGTTGGATACGCTTGGCGAGGTCCGGGTGGGTGATATAGTTGAACCCGATCGAAATCACGTCCGCTTTGCCCGACTTGACCAATTTCGGCGCCCTCTTCGGGAAGGACGCCTCCGTTGACGAATAGTTTTGATTTCTGGACGAGGTGCCGGTACGACGCTATGACGTCGTGTCCAGTTGCACGGCGTTTTCCTACGGAAGGGAGTTCATCAATTAATTAATTTTTTTTTAAACAAAAAAAAAAAAAAGTGGGATTCATCTTTCCATACGTACCGTCAATGATAGGATCTCTCGCTTTGATATATCGCAGGAGCGTGATATAAGACAATCCGCTTCGGTGATGAAATAGCTGAACGTATCAACGTGTCTTGTAGAGGCATTCTATCATGAACATCAGTTCGGGTCGCAAAGCCCACCATATCATGATCCCTGACATACCCCATGTCGTTGTTTCCACCACACGGGCTCAGCTTGACGGAAAAGCCTTGAGAGTCTCCAGGCCAAATCGAGCACGATTCTCAACGCTGCCACCCCATTTGTCTGTGCGTTTGTTGGAGTTGCTGTCGAGGAATTGGTTGACGAGATAACCAGTAGCACCGTGAACTACATCATGGGGCATGGACATGAGGCCTCAAAAGTTTAAAAAGCTTTGCCATTTGTACGCACGCTCGACACCGTCAAAAGCAGCCGCCTTTGCGTTGATCGCTGCTTGCTTGAATTCTTGGATGATGACCGATGGATCGGGTATCTCTGTTGGCTATTGAGATGCATGAGCCTTTCGTATCATCAAAGTTATTTTGGGGTGTCTCACAGTCACGTATCCTGGAGCGCCTGGAAGAAAACGGAATTTTCCACCCTGCGCCGCGACTGCGGAAGGCCCATATACAGGCTGGTCAATGCCGATCGTGTAAGAGAATGTCGGGGTAGCTATAATTAGCACTTACCACTCCTGCCAATTTTTGTTGAGGTGCGTCCGGATGCGAAAGTCGTCCAACTAATATTTTCGTCAGTCAGTTATATGTAACTTCCTACTGACGGAAGGGCATAGCTTACCATGCCAAAGCTATAAAAGAAAGCCAGTTATTCGCATATCATGATGCCATTGGGGGGAAAAAACTTACTTGGGCATAGATATGGCTTCCGGCGGCATGGACTGCGTCTGTAATCTTCTTCCATTCTTTAACGTGCTCTTGGCTCCATAGACCGGGAGCATCTCGCCATTCCGTTCTGCCCAGATATATATAAGTCAAGTTATGTTGTTCAACTCGCGGACGCTTACCCCTGGCGCGTGATCAACACTCCTTCGGTGACAATCAGTCCAGCGTTGGAACGCTGGACATAGTACTCTTTCATGATGTCGTTGGGCATGGTGTTCCGAGCACGGTCGCGGGTCAGCGCGCTCATGGCGATCCTATTCTTGATGATAATATCTCCTAACCGGAGAGGAGCAAACAGAGCAGAAGTAGAGGACATGTTGTCGAGCAGATGATTGTTGGTTGGTTGTAGGACGGGATGCTCTTGACATACATGGTTTATATATGATATATGATCCCTCTGAAATTTGAGCTGGGAACACGCGTACGAAGAACCATCGTAATGGTGATTTGACGGAGATGTAAGCGTGCTGGTCCATTACGTTTCGAAAGACACGAGTCACGCGTTACGCGTCACGATTGAGTGATATCGCGAACCGCTGATTGTCGCACCAAACGAATTCAAGTTTACCGATAATACATATCATCATGCTTTCAAATTGGAAGTACTTGAGAGTACCATTCGCATGAAGCACATCAATGCTCCTGCACTGGATGAGTTTGACCCTGATATTATCGGCGACGTGGACCCGTGGCGCCAGTTAGGGAGCAGTAATCATAGATGCATATACCTATTTTCGCAATGACAATGTCCATGATAGCATCGAATCACATCTTATAAAACGCCAAGCTACGTTCGATTCAAATAATTACACATCACACTAGCAAGAACTGTAAAGTTCGTTGAGCCACTATTGCACGTCGTGACCAATGCGACCAGTACTCACCTAATATACGACTTGCACGCTTTCTTGAGAATGGTCGGCCACGATTTTGACTTTGGACATGACTTAATGGCATCAGAATCCCGGCGTCAGCATGACAAGTGCGCTTTTTTGGGGGGTTAGATAGGCTTGATCTTGAAGTGTAGCGAGATGAGGGAGAAAATGCAACACTGATGTGATGTGAGCTAATGGATGATCGAGCAGATATAATAGGATGACAGACCTTAAGGTCCTGTACGAGGTAATAAAAAACGCGTAGGCCTTCTGGGTCCTCGCTGTCCTGAATATCGACGAGCGAGCCGATTTTTGCCGTCTATGATCCCATCACTCAATTAGAGACCGACGTCGGGCATGTCTGGATGACCACGTACCTCGAACGAGATGTGGTCGTTGCCAACTCGGATCTCAAGCTCCTGTTTGCCTACAATATTCTTCTTTGGCCAGTTGGCATCGTCTTCTCTATAACGCATCCGTTAGTCAACAAGAAAGATGATGAGGAAAAGGCGAATCCGGGCGCACTTTGTAATCTCGCTCGACTCGACGATCCTTCTCAACTCTTTAACGACAAGCGGTCCCACCCACACTGTCGTTGCAGCCCCACGTCAGTAAACACCGAAAATTGAAGGCGGTGGAGGGGGAACTCACTCTCTTTGCGGATGAGACTGTCGTTTCTGTAGTTCGAATTGTTGGCATAGCGGAGACGTCCATGGGAGTACTCGAATTCGAGAAACTCGTGGCCGTGCTTGCCTGAGTGCCCAGTACTGAGGATGGATGTTAGCAAGAGCAGGAAAGAAAAGTGGAATGAGAGACGGACTAGTATCTAAAAGATGCGGCCGGCGGTGAGTTTGGGCGCCCAACATATGTGAAGAGGAACGTACCGCATATAGAACGGGTCGCTGTCGTAGGACATGTTTTGTTGTACGAGGCGTGCTTGGCTGTGTTTGTCCTAAGCTCATCACGATTCACACAGCCACGTGTTATTAAATTTTACGTTAAACAAAGCACAACAGTCCATTTGAAGCCTATCCTAATAATATTGTAGATGATATCGAGAGCCTACCAATGCACGAAAGCATGTCAACGCCGTGGATATCTACAAGTCAATCGTACGGACTCCAAGCTCTCATAGTACAGCGAGGTCGGACTTGAGTGTGGCACCCTCAACGGGTTTCTTTAGGCTTTTCTGGGTCCCGGTTCTTTTTGACGACGTGGTATATCAGGTAGATGGGCCACCCGAGCTGCTGCCAGAGCGACATCTTTTTGTTGAAGAGATGTGGGCACTGGAATGCGATAATAATCCACACCGTCGCCGCAGTGATAGCGCCTGTCACTATAAAGAACTGTGGCAGGGTGGCCTTGCTAGGAGGCCCTGTGATCTCTATCACGTTCATGCCAAATATGGTCTTCGATGCTGTTAATTTAATAGACTCTGCATGCCGTGGTGCAACTTACCGCCATAAATAATGCTGGGAAAAAGACCATGGTCAAATAGGTTACTTGTTTCATCTTAGATTAACGGTCAATATCCCCGTCCATTCCGTGCATGCGAGATTCTACTTACAGCTGTGTTATAATAAGTCAGACGTATTCACCAACAATTGATCCTATCGAAACTCACCCACGCTATCCCTGATTGTTGCCTTTGTCATATGCTGCATGGATTTACTATCCCTGATATTGACACTACTGAAGACCTTCATAGGGAATAAGCAGAGGTCCAACTAGTTTGGTGGTAACCACTCACGAGGCGTATGACATTCTCAAGCCGGCCCCCTTGCATTAGGCGTACTTTATCCAATCGCTCAATCGCCCCCAAAAGAGTACTGCATTCCCTTTCTAGAAAGCCATCGGAGGCCTTTCGTTGTTCTGCGCCGAAAGAGCGGGATTTGGGGTATCTAAGATAAATTCAACAATCTTCTGAAATTCAGCTAGCAGCGAAGAGTAGTGCAGAAGGTGCGAACGAATCGTGTGAAGTTCTTCCGTGAGTCTCATAGACGATGTTTTAATAACTTCAGTTTCCTACATAGTGCAACAATAAGAGAGACGTTGCGCAACTTTGGTTGATGACTTACTAAAGTGCATACATGCTCGTTAAGATGTTGTAGGGCTTCGTCCCATGCATACAACGCATGCCAGATGAAGATCAACAGCAAGAGCACGGGGTCGTCAGCGTTTTCCAGCATTTTTTGCCAATAAACACTTTGACCTGTTGGTCAATCAGCGCAGAGCAAGGCACACTTGTTCTCGCACTTACCAGCAAACCGTATTCTTTCGTGAAGATAGGCGGCTTTTGTCGTCGGAAGTTCGGCATTTGCATGATACGAGATGATGATATTTCCCCTGACGTTGCGGATAAGATGAACAGAAAGCAGATCCAACACAAGAACCCTTCGATCTTCGACTTGATCAGGTAATCGTCGGCTCTGAAAACACTGCAACTTACTCGATCCTAGTCGCAGAGGAGCCTGCGTATCAATTCTTTGCGAAACTATCCTCTGTTTTACAATCCTGACTTTAATGTGGCAAAGAGCATACCCGATATATTATGACCGCGCGGTTGCACCCCTTGTACTGGCAAAGAAGGAACAAGAGATTCATCCACCGATTGTATAAATGGAAGAGTAATTGTGATGTCTGAGAGGATTTAGGGGAAGAAAAGATAACAGACGACGAGTATCACGCACGATCGCCAATTCCAGGCCGTGGGTCTTCCTGAAAGTGGGACGGTATCCAGTTGAGCGACGACGAGAAGAAAAAGGGTTCGATATCATATCTAGATTCCGATCCATAGCGTCATCGTTTGCAATCATGAAGTATATCACATACTTTCCACCCAACATCCGCAAGGCAGGTCCTGTCATATTTTCCACAAACAGCGCCCTCACCCGTATATCCCCATGCTGCATGGCAATTAATATGAATCCGTAAGTATGTATAAGAAAAAAACGAACGTTATCATTTCTGAACCGGTCCCACTCATTATCCAATAGCCTTTCGTCATCCTCCATATAGAACTTTTCGGCGTCGCAGAAGATGCCCTTCTTATTAACATCGAGTGTGTAAATTACGCACTTCTTGCGATGGTCGTAATTATGAATAGCAGCGTGAATTTTGCACTTTTTGACCTGGTTTTCGGTCCAGTTTGGAAAGCGGGATTTGGGATATTCTTTCCAGCAGTCGCCGTTGCATTCTGTGTGATCGCAATATTCGGGCACAGGTGGAGTATCTAACTCCAACAGCCCCTGGTCAACGCCTGGAAATCATGGTATCACTGAGAAGCTTTTATTAAGAAATGAGCACTAACGATCCCGCGGATCTATCCATGGCCAGGGCGCCGAAGGAGCTGAGTGCCGATATGCAGGAGGAGGAATGCGGTCTCGCTCCGCTGCGTAACTGCCATTTAATAGCTCTATATCGTCTCTATCTGGTTTTCAGCACCCAGAACGATTAGAAAAAGCCTGATACTCAACGGTGTGTGGGGGGTATCCATGGATACGACGAAACCAGTGAAAGGTGGGAGTGTAATTCAGTACAGCATGCAAGCGCGTGTGCAGTAGCCATAAAGTTAGCGCCCTAGCCTCTAAATATAGTAATTACACGTGCGCATTCTAGTCTTGGCAATCCGTCGGCTACTTACCTCCTGTCGCCTAGCCTTGTCCTCTGGTGTATCTGCCCTCCCACTCACACCATATTTGAGAGTCGATCAAACCAGTCGTGCACTTTTTTTTCCATTGTCAGAGGGAATGCACCTTTGGCCCATTCACCTTTTCAACATCGTAACCGAAACTTTGCAAAACCGCCCACACTAAGGCAGCGTAGTCCCTCTGGACGGGGTAAACATAGCAGCGACCTCAGAAACTCAAAGAAATGCTATTTCTGTTGTGCCCGTACGTGTATTAGATACGCTGAAATAAGAGAGTCCACTAGACTCTGGCAAAATGTGGGCCAACCACGCCGCCTGCAAGATCATGTCGTATTTTCCAGTTGCTACGCATTTGTAGCTATCCAAAAAAAGGGTCTGTGAAGAAGAAAAAATTTCAATACGCACTGATAGTCTGCTAAGTATATACGCCACTGACCTGAGTCTCCGCTTCCATATGATCCTTAGGTGCCTCTTTAATCATCTGCCTTGACTTTGGATCAGATGGGGTTAGTGTCCGTCCTTTGAACATCCTGACCGAGCACGAGGTCAGCAATTAGATAGTTTGTCGACGACGCAGGGACTTTCCAAGTTCCGACAGAGCCTTGTGGTCTTGGGCGCAGGGATGAACTACTCGTCATGGCGATCGAGGAAGGAGCGCTGGAGCATTGAGAATCAAATAGCCAAGCATCCGGGCGTGTAGGCGGTTTTGTTCAGTAGTGGCATCCTTATCAAATTCGAGACAAACATTATAGTTATAATCACCGCAACCCGACACGTGACAAAACTACGTCACAGCTAGTGTCCACTGCCTTCAATTTTCTGGTAAGCAAGGTAATGTACCATGCTCATAGTCTTGCAGTCACCAGGTACCAAGTCGGCATATATACATGCCCTTTGTTACAGGTCTCGTCAAAGTTGTGCATCGGATAATCCGCATCCTTGTATCTGCCACTGAGGCACCTGAATACATTCTAATTCGGGTACCCGGACGTCGAGTGTCATTTATAACTTATCGTTGATTGGCACGAGTTGGGAGGCATTATTTTGTCTCTGAAGCCAGGCGCACGTCACCCGTTCGTGAAGATCGCAAAATGGTGAATTCCATCTGATCCATCTGCTTACCGATGCAACCCAATTGATACGAAATGACATTTGAAAAAAAAGGTCGCGCAGCATCTTGTAGGATCATTGCGGCGAGTCCTGCGGACCAGTCATTCCTGCTCACTCCGACTGTGAAAATTTGGCAGTGTTGTCGACTTGGTGTTCAACTAGGCGAGACTACAGTGACTCTGAAATTGTCTTGTGAGAAGCGACTATAGCTACCAAGCTCCCCCCTTTCCTCGTCCAACTCTCTTCTTTGCTCTCGCTTCCCTAGACAATGTCTCGCCCAGGCCCGAATTCATCTGCCGCACGGGCGACCTACCACCGATGCTCAACACGGCACTTGTGGTAACACGCCTTGAAATACTCGACGTTATCCCCACCGGTAGGATGCTTTATTCTGCACTCCTCTTGAACTTTCAGTATCTGAGGTGTGTGTTTTGTTAAGTGCCAAATCTAAGCCAATAACTTATGAAGGAGACGGCAGTGAATGTTGGCAGTATGTTGCTTACCATGCGGCGTAAGTTATGACGGTAGATCAGGACACTGCTACCAAATAACTTACGCTTTTTTAACTCCTCATCCAACATGCACAGATAAAAACACGACTTCCATTCCAAGGGCTTGAGAGGCCAATTGCCAGGCTCCGTTTCCCTGTGCTCCTCACCAGTTTCCACATCACAAGGTCGGACGCATTCGCTTGTCAGTGTAATGCCAAAATATTCATAATTCTTCCCAGCGAAATTCTGCCCGATGTCTACAATCTAAACCAACAGCTTTGATGACGTTGAATGCTAGTAACATGCTACTTACCAGGGCGTTTAAGATGCGATTGGCATGAAACCTGAACTCGGGTGTGGTAGTTTCTCCGGTACGACGCGCAAGATCAATGCCATGCTTGATGCTAGCCATCGACGTCGCTTGGACCGTCGCCCAAAGAAAACATAGGACGAGGAGGAAATTGCGGATATACATTTATGCTAGCCCACTTTTCGTCGGATGGCGCTTACTTAAATGTCCCAGACTGATTGCGAAAGTGTAACAAGGTCAGAATCCACGTACCTTTAAAACGAGTTTGGACACTGCTTACCGAGCACGCCTGTCTACGATAAGCTATCGTTGTTCACAATGGTTGCGTCGCATTGAGGCTATGTGACAAACACCTCTACCCCCATCCGGTTATTCTCGTTTTACTTTCTTCGGCGAGCTTAACAGTGACATATCCCCTCATATCCGATATGGTCCATATGCCTACATAACTTGTTCGTCACTATCCCAACCTTATCAGGAACCGCATGTATTACCAATTTCTTATTGGGAGTCCGTTTCATATATCGCAGCGCTTTGATAACTGTCGTCATTCATGTTCAACTGAGGAAGGTCACCGCCGATTGACATCATTCCAACTCCGACCCTAGCTTTTTTTAACGGTAACTGTACGCAGCGCCTAGTTGCCAGGTCCTTCTACGATGCCGTTTTCGAACGCAGTAGCCCGGTCTGAAGTTATCAACGGCTTCTCCTAAATTCATTGTTATCGGGGCACACAGCTCACATTTACTCTCCTATTTTATCGACATTACCGGGTCGGCGGTACGCTTGTTAAGATCTACATGACTATAAGCTCGTTCGCTTTGGCGGAATATGTCCAGTCTTCTAAAAGCGTCACTCGCTCGCTCAACCTCCCGCTCTCTCGCCCCTCGCCCACCTCCCCACTCACTCCCTTGCCCACCCACGGAGCGCTCTCTCACCCTCACCCACCTGCTCTTGCCCTGCCACTCACTTGCCTGCTCACTCACTATCTCGCTTACCTACCCACTCTCTCACTCTCACTTGCTCGTTTATCAACACCTGCTCTCGCCGCTCGCCCACTCATCAAGGCTTGTGCACTTGCTCATTTATCGAGGCTTGCTCTCGTTACCCGCCCACCTCGCACTCACTCGTTTATCAAAACTTGGTTTCTCGATATCACGCAATACATGGATTTATTTAGCTGTAACTTTCCTTTAATCTAAGGGTTTGTTAAGCCTATTCACTGGGTTAACGAACATTATGACATACTTATTATGATCACTTACATATGTTTTGTTTAATTCGGAGGTCGGGCTTTTGCAAATGTCCACAGGCACTTATGGAAACACGTATTCTTGATGGCGTCTTCAGCCTTCTCATCAGTGGGCTTACAACGCATTCCGCACGTCGCCCTAATCTTGAGATACTGAGGTGCAGGTGGACTTCATGTGGATAACCTTAACCAATAACTACGACAGTGAAAGTTGGTAGACTTTTCTTACCATGTGTTTTAATTTATCATGGTCGCCCGGGGTACCAGCCTGAGTACCGATGGACTCGGAGCCTGGGCCATGGAAATATAAAAACACGACTTCCATTCCCAGGGCTTGAGAGTCCAATCGCTAGGCCGCTCGTTCCACCCATAATATACATCATCACATGGTTGCATACATGGGTGACTGACATATATCACATATGGATGTTGGAAATGGAGTCCATTATGGTCAAGATGATCAGGAAGAATCGTTCCATAATTCGGCCAAAGATCTTCAATCTAAACCAACAACTTTGATGAGGGGGACAACATTGAACATTGAATATAAGTCTCGTTTATGACGTCATGACGCTGGGCGGCATTGCGACTTACATCAACAGATCGATTATCATCTGTTGTACCAGACTCCAAACCAGTCTGCTTCCGAGATTGGACGCTTGACGATGTTATGTAAGCTGCTCTCTCCTTACATAACATCGTCAAGCGTCCACTCGCCCACGTGAGACTGGGGAGGAGTCTGCTGTTGTACGGTCTGCTTTAGGAGACTACATTGCGACACGTGAGATCAATGCCATGCTTGATGCTTCGTCGCTTGGACCAGCACCCAAAGGAAACAGAGGACTAGGAGGAGATTGCGGATGTACATTTATGCAGGTCGACATTTCGTGCTACGTCGTTTACTTAAAGGCCCGCTCAGAAGAGACCAACCGGATTGCATCAAAAAGGCTGCGTCACACCCCCTTCAAAATAACATATCGGATAAGGTCCATATACCTCCTAGTAGCTCCTAGTCTGCGGGAATGTGAAATAAATTGTCCATCACTTATGGATCTGGTAATACCGATTTCTTGTTGGTCCCTTTCAACAGATCACAAATGATTGATGATCGATTTGCCGCTGCATCACTGGCACATTCCAACTGCGAGCCTAGCGTTTTTGTATCCAAACTGTTTGCAACTCCTAGTTGCCAAGTCCTTCTAAGATGCCGTTTGCGAGCATAGTAGCCCGATCCGAAGTTATCAACGTCATTCCCATTTCTACCAAAAACGAAATACGCTGCTCCTCTCCCCATCGCCGGAGTGCACAGCTCACATTTCCTCTTCTATTTAACTCCTATTTCCAAGTCAGCACTACGCGCTTGTTGAGATCCGCGCCCAGGCCCTTGACAATAAGCTCATTCGCTTTGGTGGAATATGTCCAGTCTTTGACGACTTTCCCATTAACAGCGACGGACTGCGGGTGAGCACGTACACCAAGAATGGTTACCTTTTCCAGCGGTTTTGTTACCACGAACGAGCCCCGGCCATCGACCACGACCCTACCAGACGCAGCGGTGATGGTCAGCTCGCGACTCGGCCCTGGAGGATCGCTTTCCCCGTCATCCTGGTAGGCAGTGCCGAACGCGTAGCCATTGCTGTCCTGCGATACAAGCATTGCGAATGGTCCTTGCTGAGTCTCGTAGACTGTGTACCCAGGCTTGGCATACATCAAAAGCGCAGCTCCGTCGCGAACGTGAACGTTTATATGTCCGAGAGGCGCAGAAAGCGTTGCTGAACCATTTTGTGATGGATGGACGGCATCGTGCGTGTACCAGTCTCGCCAGGCGACTTTCCCCCTGCCCGGGAAAATACCTGATGATTTTTGGGGTTGAGATCAACCATTTTATCGACAAAGTTGTGCGCACCTTCAACCGTCGTCACATTCGGTGTGAGAGCACAGGAGTAATCAAGAGATCAGAGCCAACCAGGTATTGCGTATCGATCGCAAACAGCTCTGATTCATCAGGGAATTCGTAGAACAAGGCACGAACTGGCGGTGTACCAAACCGTGAAGCATTTGCGAAAAGAGTGTACTATCCCGGATGAGCATGTCGATTACGCATATGTATAACCATCATACGCACCCAATATGGCAGAAGAGAGTACCTGATTGCCATTGCCGTGCGCGAGGCGCTGGCAACACTGTCCCATCGGTACGGCTCCTGTGAAATAGCGCCCAAGACGTTATGATTACGATAGAAAGGCATCAATGCAGACAACTGCATCCAGCGGTTGCATAGTTCTTCATCGGTGTTGCCATCTAGAGAATATATATTATCCAGCATACACTCACATAGAAGGCCTCAATTAAAGACTTACTGAACCCGCAAGTATCAGCGCCTACAAATGGGATCTGGAATATCTGGAACTGGAGGACGCCTTGTATATTATACTTCATGTACGACCACAGACTGTAATTGTCCCCCAGCTGAGAGCATGTCAGCGTTCTTTCTTCGCCCAACAAGTTCAACTCCACGCACCCAATGTCCAGTCCATTTACCTGCAGAGGGGAACGTAGACCGACTGATTAAGAAGGGACGTTTCCCAGGGTGGATCTTTTGAAGTGCCAGATGAGTTGCTTTTTCTTCCATGAAGCCCCAAAGGTTGTGCACGTCCAGCTCTATCGTTCCATCGTAGTGCGTTGCATTTGTTGCTATTGTTTTAGCATATAGCGGGCCGTACCCTAGGGGAGACGTTAATACAGAAAAACCGGCACACAATGACAAGTCATCAGTACCGTTGTGAATAGCATAAGGCGGGAAGCTGGTGTTGATCCCTTGCTGATGTCCTGCACCCAACCCCCGAGCTGCAAGAGTCGAAGTTTGAAGCTGGCACGTACGAGTACCATTGATCGTTATATTGCCGCTGGGACCAAAACGGTTGGCGTCGTAGCTGCAAAGCCGTGTGGTTGTCGTTACGTATGTCAGGGAATAAAATACATCTTACCATTCGGGATATGCTATCGAATAGGAAAGACAACGAGTTAAAGCATTGTCTGACTCAACCTTGGAGGACTCACTTGTTACCAGGTTACCTAGTTGTCCGGGGAGTACAAATGGAGGGCTCGTGTTTGACAGATTTGCGGTGGAACCGCTGATAGTTGGTAAACTCAGTTCATGTTAGTAACCAATAGATTATGCATACCATGAGCCATTGCAGAAAGAGCTAGCCTCATTCATATCAAGCCATAATCCTGAGAATCCGACACCGAGGTTTGTCCAGTTCTGCAGCGCTTCGGTCCACCAAGCCTGCGTATTGGACTGGAACCAATCGGGGAATGCCTAGAAATGGGAGGTCGGTCGGAGCGATGACAAAAAACGCCTCTGTGGGATCGCTCACAGTGTAGCCCGGCCAAACTTGACCCACATATTCTGACCCGTCTGGATTTTTGATGAAAACGTTCCTGAATGGGGTTTAAATATTACTCGATCGGAGATGATCCAGCTTACTTTTCAACTCCACTGGTATAAGGATCATACTACGATGATATTAATGTACGGTGTCGCATAAGCCTTTCAGACCAACTCACGACATCGGTGGAATTGGTCAAAACCGGGGTCCCAGCATCCAAAATGGGTATATCTATTATCGTTCATGGTTAGGTCGTGTTGCGATGCGCACCGTGACGTACATTTCTGATGGTTGTTGGTCTGTAACACTTTATCAAACTCCTCGCGGTTACTTGAAAGTCTGAAAACGTACCAAGTGTTGAATGAACTGGCGAACTTCGTTTTGTGGGAATCGATTGGGATCGGTAGTAAAGTCCCTGTATGCATGATACAAATCAATATCGTTCCACATGACTGCGCAACAAACGTCAGCGTTCAACGTTGAACGGTGGTTAGATGTGAGATCAGCACCTTCGAGTGGTATGTCTGCCGCTCGCATACGTTCAACTTGGTCCATTGTAATACTGAGATTAGTATAACCCCATCTTGTTCGCAAAGCCAAGTTAGAATTGAAAAGGAATGTAGCGAACGTGCAGACCTGCAGAGATGAAATCCGAAACCCCATGCCGGCTGCCACATCGGAAGTCCGATAAGCTCACCATACTGTTCAATGACGCTCTTTGGATTCGGTCCGGAGAGGAAGTAAAAATCAAGGACTCCGCCGATCATCCTGTACTCGATAAGAGAGACATTTGAATTTTGAGGTGTGGCAAGAATAATGTCCCCTCCGGCAGCGCTATTCTTGATTCAACAAACCCCGCTCTAATATATGTCATAGCGAGAACCAACCTGAAGAGGAATACACCATGAGTCTGTGACTTTCCAGTCTTTTGATCGAAACGGTGTTCCAAGTAGATGGGATGAGATCCGTAACTAGCCGGTGGCGAGGTTAGTTGAAATCGAGTCTTGATAGAGCGAATACGTACACATTTTGATCGACGGATCCCCGACGTCACGATTCCATAACGTTTGAACACTCCCTTTGACGTCTCGACGAAAGCCGGAGCTGGCTATGACTTCACCAAGACCGTATATGTTAGTATGGAGAGGTAAGGCAGATGAGAGCTGGAGTATTAGTTAGAACTGTTCCAGGTACCCATAGTGTCGAATACCTGTAGATATTGGTTCTCAAAGACGAGCGGAAATCCGTCCAAAGCCGTCGAGTCATCGTGTGGTATAACTGGCACCTTTGAAGCAGGCGGCAACGAAGATATTCTGGTATCGAACAATGGAGTGGCCGACGGCTGAGAACGGCGCGTGATCCAAAACGCGAACGGCAAAGGCTGATAATTGAAGACAAGATCCGAACTGGTCTTGAATGGCTGGGCTGTAAGTGGTGGCAGGCTAACGACGCTGTCAGGAATGGTAAACTGTTCGTTCGCTGTGTCATAAATATTCACATGGAGCCTGGATATAGAACCTGTCAGTTGCCATGCTTGACACGTGTACCTGTTCAGTGCGTACCGTGACTTTGCCTCGTATGTAACGGCAACTGTCAGTGCGTTCACATCAATACCAAATGCGTTGCATGCAGGGCCAGCGAGTTGAAGCTGAGCAATCAAGCCCGTGGCAGTCTGGGTTATGGACTGTAACTTATATCCTGTTTATTTTGATGTTAAGCTTCAATTCCGAGTTCTCGCGGCAACGAGCACACCTGGGCAGCTTGACACGTTGAACGAATGCTGATCTAATTCGACGGTATCCTGGGAGAGGTGCGGAAAGGCATGAGCCTGTAAGTTTGAAATGCGCCGTCCCTGGACGATGAGGGCAAACCCCACTGCTACTACCAGAAGGAGAAGCATGGCGAGGGTTTTCGGCACTCTAAACTTCGTTGGATTTTAAGATATTTGGGAGCTAATTAAAGATAGCTTACATACGACACGAAACGTCATGGAGGTGATCATCAGATGCAGGCTGTTTTGCATGATGCTCGCTGATGCCCCGTCGCCTATCTGAGGATAAAGTAGCAAGTATAAGCGCGATAATTATGGAAATGAATAGAGTACCATGCCTTCAAACACGTGGGCTCCAGAGGCATGTGGATGAGATGTGGAGTGCGGACGGACATGCTGAAGAGCAAACGTGGACAATGGATTTCTCAACTTGTCCGGCATGATCGTACATTCACGTCACTGTGTCGGTATCAAATGGTCTAAACTCGGAGGATTCTGCTAGATTGATATCCTTGAACCGAAGTGAATGGTCCTGTTCTGGCAAGGGAATCAGGGATTGTACGTAACTGCCCCCAACACCGCCTCTTCTTTGGCCTCCAAGTACTATGCCATCTCCTATCACTCGCAGTTGGCCTTTATCCCATCCACTTCAGAGCGAGAGTGAGATGGACATTCGTTTAGTCATCAACGTGTGAATGGAAGACTTGCGCGTTATTTACAGCACTTTTATATCGGAGTCATCCTCCTGCTCGGCGGCCATTGATCAGTAGCTTCATTTATACGGTGACAGTTACACATGGAAGGTGATGTGATGATTAACAAAGCCTTTGTTTCAACTTCTTGTGGACCATTGAAATGAGAATGCGCCAGAAGCGAGTGAATGGGGCACAATGTGATGAGCGAAATGATAAGAAAGAAAAAACTCTTCCTCTAGGAAGTGAGAGTCATTTTTATCTGGCAGGACGCTACTCCAATATGCTTTCAGGTTGCAGGGACTTGTTTTGGACTGAGGCAGTCCAACTTAGTAAGTCCACTTTGTCCGTAATGATGCCGTAAATTCCCAAAATTGGTGACGGTGTGTTGCTCAGATGATAATTCCTAAGTCGTGAATACAATCGTCGCCGCCACCGCCGCTTTCTGCTATTAGAGACAATCGTATCACATCGTTCGCCTGTTCCGAGCCTCGTTTCCGCTTTGCTGTGACTTTCCTTATGGTGTGACGGGACGTGACAGTGACATTCGTTGATACAGCGATGGAAGCCCTGCAGAACAGAATCGACTCGTTCTCCCAGTCAAAACGCGTCAAACGCTCGTCAAAATCGTCAAAAGCGACCATAAAATGGCCCCATCCATTATCTTTCATGGCAAACCCAGAGGCTCTAGCCGAAGCTGGATTTTACTTCCACCCAAGTCCCGTGGACAAGGATAATGTCGTTTGCTTCGAGTGTGGGAAGCAGTTGAGTGAATGGGAGGAAGATGATGATCCATTTGACCTTCATTGGGTCAAATGTGGTAATAAATGTAGTTGGGCCACCGTGCGATGTGGGCTCAGGGGAGATATGGATCGCCATGGCAGGTATGTTCGCGTCTCTCCATACCACCACCAATGCATGTCTCAAGCGATAGATAGGTTCACATTTCCTGATAAGACGCGTCTTCCCAGGGTCCGAGAGGATGGAGAAAGCAAGATTGAGCACTTTTAGTGTTGGCGACGGTTGGGTGCATGACCAAACCAAGAACCATGGTGCCAATTCGCGCAAAGTTGGTGATGAATCACGAACTATCCTCCTCTTTCTCATCTGTCACTGCTTGATTCTAGATGGCTCAAGCTGGTTTTGTGTGGACGCCTCAGCTTTCAGGGGATGACCTTGCAACATGTTTGTATTGTAATATTTCTCTCAGTGGCTGGGAAATGGGCGACAATCCCATGTAAGTGAGTTCAAATCATCTCAAATTGGAATCAGCTTATCGTTTCTCAGGGACGAACATCGTAAACGAATCAAGGCAGGGACGGCCTGCCCTTTTTTCGCCCATGCCTCAACGAGCGGCGTTTCCCAGGAACTATCCACTAATTTAATGACGTCAAGTACAATGGGTCCGCCGACGAGTAACAATCTTGCACGATCTAAACCTACGAAACCGTTGTCAAAAGCCCAATCAAAGCCTGCGCCACGGTCAAAGTCATCGCGTCTGACTCGGGCAAACAAGGAAATCGCCCAACACGTTCCAGATGTTTCGGAAAAGGACGATGATGATATGCGTGGAGAAGCGGGAGAAGACGCATCCGAGTCGGTACCAACAGTGAGACTTGTCCAAAAACCCACTGCAGCCAAAAAGACAAGGAAACGTTCTCGTGCACCATCTGCACAACCCTCGACTCGCAAATCCACACGATCAGTGTCACAGCCTACTGATTCCCGTGCTGGGACGAGATCCCGTGGCAATAATATTTGCAAGAGCACTACGCTCAGAGGTGTTGAGGAGGAAGAAGAGGCTTCTGACGAACTTGCCGAGTGGCAAAATCAGTCGGAAATAGGAGAACAGACTCGCGCGCCATCACGTTCCAGCAAACCATCTAAAACGCGAGAAAAAGCCCCGCGAAAGGAACAACAGGAAGTTATTACAGGAGAGGACGAAGAAATATTCGATAAACTTGCTGCAAGGAGGAATGCTTCGAAAGAGGAAGAACCACCACGTTTGCGCGCTTCCCATAAGCCGCCCAAAGCACGAGGGGGCAAAGTTTCACAGGAGAAATATGCTGCTGAAGAAGAGACGTCCGATGAGATCGCAGAGCGACCACAGCGGCATGTCTCAGAAGCGGAAGAACAGAGCTGTGCGCCTTCACCTTCGCGTGCTTCCCACAAGCCGCCCAAAGCACGAGGAGGAAAGGTTTCGCAGAAGAAACGGCAGATCACTGCTACGGAAGAGGATGAAGAAACATCTAATGAACTTGCCACTAAGCAGCACACCTCGCAAGAGGAAGATCATTTCGCGCCATCACGTTCCCGTGCTTCCCACAAGCCACCCAAAGCACGAGAAGGAAAGGTTTCGCAGAAGAAGCAAGAGGTCATTGCTACAGAAAAGGACGAAGGAACATCCGATGAACTTGCCTCTAAGCAACACGCCTGGCAAGAGGAAGAACATTTCGCGCCATCACATTCGCGCGCTTCCCACAAAGCACGAGAAGGAAAAGTTTCGCAGAAGAGACAAGAGGTCGTTGCTACGGAAGAGGATGAAGGAACATCCAATGAACCTAAGCAGCACGCCTCCCAAGAGGAAGAACATTTCGCACCATCACGTTCGCACGCTTCCCACAAGCCACCCAAAGAACGAGGAGGGAAGGTTTCGCAGAAGAGACAACAGGCCATTGCTACGGAAGAAGACACATCTGATGAACCTGTCGCCAAGCAGCATGCCCCGCAAGAGGAAGAACATTCCGCGCCATCACGTTCGCGCGCTTCCCACAAGTCACCCAAAGAACGAGAAGGGAAGGTTTCGCAGAAGAGACAAGAGGACATTGCTACGGAAGATGAAGATACATCTGAACCTGCCGCCAAGCCGCATGCCCCGCAAGAGGAAGAACATTCCGCACTATCACGTTCGCGCGCTTCTCACAAGCCACCCAAAGAACGAGGGGGGAAGGTTTCGCAGAAGAGACAACAGGCCATTGCTTCGGAAGAATATGAAGAAACATTTGATGAACCTACCGCCAAGCAGCACGCCCCGCAAGAGGAGGAACATTTCGTGCCATCGTGTTCACGCGCTTCCGATAAAACCAAAGCACGAGCAGGGAAAGTTTCTCAACCGCGAGGATGGAAAGTTGGTACGGACGTCGTTGAAGAAGTTGAAGAAGGCGAGGAAACAACGTATGAGCAATCGCAGAACGCATCAGAAGCACATTCACATGCTTCCCGAAAACAATCAAAACCGCGGGGAGGGAAAATTGCACGCATGGTTGGAGTTGCCGACAATATCGCTGAGCGACCAGAACTACTCTTCTCAGAAGAGGAAGAGCAACTATCGTTTTCTCATGCTTCTCGTAAAGTACCTGAATCGAGAGGAGGAAAAAAATCCTTCGATGACGTTGCTGAGCAACCAAAGCAACCCATGTTGGAAGAGGACAAAGGGGATTTCTTGCCATCGAATTCACGTGTTAACCATAAGGCATTCGAAATCCCGCAGGAGAAACAAAATGACGTTACTACGGAAGAAGCTAACGAAGTGACCAAGCAATTAGTGCGTTGCGTCTCCGACAAAACAGTTAGGCAGCCATCAACACATGAGGAGCCGATCACAATAAAGGCAGCACAAAAGGACATGGAAGACATTGGACAACTAGCAACCCCTGTCCAAGTAGATGGTGACGTGGCAACAGATGCGGAGGCCTCAAGCGTGCAAAGAAATAAAGAACAAGCCGATGTAGGAATACAGAAGAACACTTTGTCGTCTGCAGGACTTGTAGGCCTGAACTTTGACAAAGCTCTGGTTGCAGATGCGAAACCGAGAACAGAATCGCAACCAGCAACCCCCGTCCAAGTAGATGATGACATGGCAGCAGATGCTGAGGCTCCAAACGTACAAAGGGATAAAGAGCATGCAGATGTAGCCAGTCCAAAAAGTTTGCGCTCTGTAGAACTTGTAGGCCTGAACTTAGGCACAACTCCGGTCGCCAAGGAACTGGAGGCATCTGCATCCGCGCCGACAGCTATTGCAAAACCAGAAACGCCCGAGCCTCAAGTATTGCCGGCATTATCGCGGATTCCGTTTATGCCTTTGCAGACACTGACGGATGCCGAGCTGGACATGACTGTGGAAGAATGGATACGATACCAGATGGAGATAGAGTATGACAAATTGAAGAGGGACGGAGAGAGGGAGTTGGCACGATTCAAGGCGCGTGCGGAGGAGGTGAGAAAGGAGATTGAGAGCGTTTGATAACGCGCTTTGATTAGGGGTTACTAGATTACAAATAGTTAATCACTGAAGCACTTCGTCCGCAGTCGCGTTTTAACGTTTCCCTTCCTGGACGATGCCGCGCTTGGCACGGCTTCGCTGGTTACTCGAACCATGCGCAACCTTTGCTTCTTCGCCGTCTCTCTGCTTGCCCTAGTGCCTGTACCCGCCTTTTGCCACAGGAGCCACATCGCAATCCAAGAAAACAACCTCGGCACCTCTTTGCCTATTATAGTCTCTCCGCGCAATTCGAGCCAGAGGAAACACCGACGCGCAGGATCAAGACAGAGTGCAGTTGGGCTAGGCGATTATCTGGACGTGTAAGCCTTTTATATGCGGTGGTGTGTGTCACATTAATTTTTTTCATAGGGTATATAACGTACTGGTAACGGTGGGCGGGGCGAGTCTTCCAGTGATACTTGGTGGGTTTGGTTCACCTGCTAGCTATTACTCCTTCTGACTGACCAAATCGAAAGACACTGGATCCTCAGATCTATGGGTCACTTCTGATGCTTGCTCAACTGGATGCGGGAAATCCGCCAAGTACACGCCATCCACCTTCAGCTCTACCGCTCAAGGAGTGGAACTCCTTTACGGCGATTCTTTGTCTGGCACGTATGCGTCTGGGCTTATAGGTACAGATACCGCCTCCGTAGCAGGACTGTCCCTTTCGCAACAATACCTTGCTGCCATCAACAAAACGAACACCAGTATCAGCGAAACTGGCTCATCTGGTATATTTGGCCTCGGATTTCCAATCAATAGGTGGGTGTTTTGGCAGTTATATGCGTACCAATACGATTGAGATAATGTAGTCTCATTTTTAAGCAAGTCTTGAAAAGTAGACAAATGCATATCGCGAGCCACGAACGATCACGCAGTAACTCTATACCTACATCCAACTTGAATGCACTCATTTTTCCTGATTTGACCGGCATCACGAATCAGAACCCTCAGCAGAATGCTGATACTCCTCCTCCCACTATCGATGACATCCTCTCGTCGTTCTCCATCGTTGGCCCACTCATGTCTAGACTTATCGCAACGGGTTCGTTAGCGAAACCACTCATCGCCATTACTCTCCAACGCGATACCATCGAAATTGGCGGAAACGTGGGCATTTTGAACGTTGGTCAGTTACCTGCAGGCGTGGAGAGCGAGAGTTTGACATGGGTACCATTACGAATGTACACGGTTGACCAAGGTGGTCTGACTGCTCCAGCCGAATCACCACACGAGGTATCTTGGCTTCCGCTATGAATGACGGATCATCTCTGAGGCGGGATATTAGGTTTACCCCATCACATGGGAAGTCTTCCTAGACGACGTTTATCTAGATGGCCAACGGCTGCCACCTTCACAATTATCAACGCCCGATATTCAGTCGTCTGCGCTCATCGATACGGTGAGTGATGCTCAATTGCCCTTTTGTGTCCCCCCTCTCATGCTTCCGCCTTGATTAGGGCAACTCGATCATACGTGGTCCCGTCGATGTCCTCGATTACATTACTTCGATACTAGGCAACGAGTTTCCCTGTAACGAGCCGCACGAACTTAGCTTTTCCATTGGTGGCAAATTGTTCCCCGTTGACCCAAGGGACTTGATCATGCAAGTATATGAAGATAATGTATCAATATGTACGGCAAAGTTGCAGTCAACAACTACGCCTGCTATAGGCAGGTTCCTCTACAGCTGGAGCTTGGGTTCTCCGTTTCTGAAGGGGTAAGTAAATGTATTTAGTGGTTCGCGTGCGATCGACGACACAATCTCATAGGGTACTCTCAGCCTATTACTATGGGAATCTCACCTACCCTTCTCATAATCCTCCACGAATGGGGTTTTTGTCAACCGTACCTCACGACGCGGGAGAACAGTTAAAGGCAGATGTGAATAACGCAGCTGATAACGGACAAAACTTCCCATGTGAGTTACGTTGAGCCAATGATTTTATCATGTCGTGTGTCTGATTGAGTTGTCTCTCCCGCGATAGCTCGCATCGAATTGGCGCCAACGGGAACGCCGACAGGCGGATCGTTGAATCCAGATGGAGTAGCAACTGTAACAGGAACGTCAACTACTTCTCCCATACGAAATTCCGGTGCGATCCAGAGGAACAACCGTTATTGTGGCTTTGTTGTGGGTATGATAATGACGTTGGTGTTGGCGTTACCATCTTGAGGGTGCGCGTATACTCGGGACCACGGACTCATTCATTAATTTTATTGATTGTAACTTCATGTTATACTACAACGGCATGTGCCTAATACCAAAGCACGTATGGCAAGTCTGCTGTCTGCTTATACAGTACTACTAGAATTCGGAGCGACAATTCTCCGAGGTCATTTGAATAGCGGGCCGTACCTGCAGTGATGCGAGTAATCCTCAGTAACGGATTCTCATGATACCCGTTGACGAGTCTCAATAAAAAAGGGCAGAACGCCTAGCCACCTGGGCCTCCTCCAATGACAATATCAAGGCAATTCTGGTCCAGTGACAGACTGCATGTATAGGAAACCAATGCACTTCTGGCTCAACATACCTCAACCATATCTATATACCTTCAAAATTTATGTTCAACAATTCTCACCTCTGCCACCAAGCATGCCATGATCTTGAACGTACGTAGCTGAATCCGGATCCGTAGTGGGCAATTCCGTATAAGCGTGACATTAGCCACACATGTGTGACATGCATGTGACACAGAATCACTGACCCAGTAGCTTCATGCTCTACACAACATTCAGCTAGCTTATATTAGGGTATAAGTAAGGCAGAATTTACTGTACCAATAGCCCTATGCCAAGGATGATAGACTATATCCTCTCAAGATGTGTCAATGAGCATTTTGCCTGCCAAATTCAGGGAGGTCTTTACACTTAGCCACATATCCTGGCAGACTCTGATTGGAGTCTGATCAGAGTCTGGTAAGACTGTCTCGGACTTGAATGTCAGTGTGACACCAGCCAATTTCCATCTCATGTCTGATCAGAGTCTGAGCTCAGAGTCCTTGGACTCTGAGCAGTGTGGGTTGTCAACCACTGGTATATATAACATCCTGTGACATTGTGACATGAGCACGACACAAGGCTCCACGTGACGGCAGTGACACGCCATTTACTGTTTACTACTGCACGTGACACATGTGGCCATGTGTTCAATAGTTGTGATGTGACTGTGGTTGAGTGATGGATCAGACCTTGCCATCTCACTGTTGCCACCACTGCCATTGTCACTGTTGCCACCACCGCCATTGTCACCATTGCCACCACCGCCATCTTTGCTGTCGCCACTGTCATTGTCACCATCACCACCACCATTGTCACCATTGCCACTGCCATCATTGCCATCCATCACCACTACCACCACCCCCATGCTCGTCACCACCCTCTGATGACCACCTCCCACCTCTCACCACCATCACCCCCCATCACCATCACCACCCCCACCACTGCCCCTTGCCACTCTCAACAACCACCCTGCCATGTTGACAGACCCACCTATTCACCCCCGTTTGCCCACCCACCCGTGCCACGTCACCAAATACACCCCTCACCATGCCAAAGTCTGAACACGCCTGTTTGCACCCACAGCAGCTCACTGCTGCATGACACGAGCACCCATGGGCCCAGACCAATTGTCTGGGCCCCTCGTATGTTTTTTTCTTTTTTTATTGCAGATAACTAATTTTTTTTTGTTTTATTATCGGTTTTTGAATTCAACAAACCCATCCACTCACAGCTGCAGCTGCAGCCACCCTTGACCCATGCCCACCCACTTGCATGTTGTGCCCACCCATTTGCACATTGTGCCCACCCTCTCGTGCCTCATGCCTGCCCACTCACATGCCAACCCACCCACTTGCACATCATGCCCACCCTCTTGCACATTACACCTCTCACACATTGCACCCACCACTCACACATTGTGCCCACCCTCTCACACATTGTGCCTACCCACTCACATGTTGTGCCCACCCTCTCGCATGTCGCGCCCACCCACTCACATGTTGTGCTGAAACAATAAGACAGAGGCTGACTTGGGATGCCTCTGAGGTCGCAGGAAAACACCAAGTGAGTTTGGTGGCACAGAAGGCGTCACCCAGTGCTGCTGAGGCTCTGATGGGGCTCAAGGGAGTGTAGGAGGCAAAGGGGAAGCTGTATTCCAACACTACATAACACATTTATCTACCTACTGCCTTGCAACATACATGAGGTCTCGGAGCAGTGGTCCAAGGGTCTGAAGGGTTCTGACGGAGGTCCAAAGGGTTCCAAAGGGGTTCCAAAGGGGTCTGAGAGGGTATGGTGATGCTCAATGACACTTGGTGGTGCTCAATGAGGCTTGGTGTTGCTCGGAGGGGCTTATCTGGCTTTGTTGGCATTGGAAATGAGTGTCGGAGGGTCTGAGGGTTGAGGCAGGGCAAATGTGTGCTGTAGGCATTGGTTCCAAGCTAGCCAGAACTGAGCTGTTACAATGGCGAGTGATTCAAAGCTTACAGTGGTGCATGGAGACTGCTGACAAAGACATCAGCAATGTTATTGACTGGCTGGAATCAAGACAGGACCATGGCTGGACAAACTCATGGTAGAAGTCAGTGACTTATCACATACAAAGGGGGTAATGTTACAGTTTTCCTTTCATGTCAGTACCTTGACTCAGCGGACCATTTTACTTCATCATTATTACTCATACAAACTGCACATTACATAGCCTGGACACTTATCTCCTTTCATAGCTTCTTTCATATTCCTTTTCTAAGAAAGCTATTATACCTTTCCTTTTACAGTTTCCATTGTCCTCCAGACGTATATAAACCCCATGTACAGTAGAGTAACTTTAGTTCCAACTTAGACAAGTTTTGATCTCAACCTCATTCAATTCCAATGCTCTCTCTCTCTTTGCTCTTGGGACCTTTGTCATCATTTGACTTAGTGTCCAGACTCTTTGTCCAGTGGCTGGGAGCAGACCGAGACTCTGCTTGTTGCTGTTGACTTAGAACAGACCACAATGAGGGCATCGTCCATAACAGGCTTGTCCAATCATTGTCTCATCCTCAGGTGAACACTCCCATGTGCTGACTCAACCAATGGTGTTCCCTAGTCTCCTATAAGGCTCCTGGCCTGTTGTAAAGAGTGTAGTCATCATCCAAGATTGTTATGAGCTCACACCCCATAACCAACCCTTACATCCCCCTAGGGGCCCACAGGCCTTGTTGCCAGCTCAAGAGTAGAAAGGAGACAAAACAAGATAGATTGGGGCAAGAGAGAAACTATCTGAAGTCTGGGGAGACTCCAGCTACAAGTTACCTACTTATATACACTATGACCCCTTGTGACTCCTTGACCCATTAGCATTCCCCCACTCTGACTCACTCTTATTGTTCTTGTGAGTGCATGGTTGGGTGCTGCTGCAGTTGCTGTGCATATGGATGTGGCTGCTATGACTCCACTCATAGACCTTGTCCAGATTGCTCTAGATCCCTGTCCATAAGGGGCTATGCCTCAATGCTTCATGCATTGCCTTGCAATCATTTATAGATTGCACACTATTCTGCATCTTGTCTGATGCATGATGGCTTTGATCCACTGATCCTCCTGATGCACTTAGAATAAAACTGAAATTGAGGGGCTAGGATTGTGATCCTAACACTTTGGTTGGTAGTGGGCCATTATTTAGTGTAATCTAAATACTAAGCTATTGATAACTCACAGGTACAGCTTGCAAGTGCACTATTTTTTGGCTTTCCCTTTATCTCTTTTACAACAGCTGGGTAGAAAAACTGGTCAACATCTTGTCATTTGTCCTTGCATGATGGGCTGTATCCCAACACTGAGAAGAAAGTCCTGTGCATCAGTGGCAACAGAATTGCCCAATGTTGGACATTTCCTTTTGGCTGTGGCAACCTGTGTGTTGTCATCTGATTCATGAGCTCCACCATTAGGAGGATCATTAATGGCTGAAATCAGACACTTTGTCTGTGAGACTGTGGTGGTGGCATCTAGTGACTTGATTTGAGGGGTAGTGATGGCATCTGGTACATTGGTTTGCAGGGTAGTGAAGGCCCATGGTTTAGAAGAGGGTCCAAGTGGATGTGGGCTTGAGGATGAGGACAAATTTGAAGATGAGTGTGTTTCTCATCATCAAGTTGGAGTCTGGATCCTCCATCTCTTATCTTTGCACCTGCTCAGACTTGGATGGTAACCCACTCCAACATTGTCAGGACAAGCCCACACACAACCACAAGCCTTGCAAGTAGAGAAGAAAAGAGAATAGATTTGACACAATAGAGTAGTAACCTGGTGTGGAGGAAACTATCTAGAGTCTTAGAGACTTCTACCTACAACACTCTACCTTATATACCCCAACCCATGGTCTGTGTGCAACAGACCACATGACCTGAAGGCTATGCACGTGCAGCAATGAAACCATGGCAATGGTCCAGACCTTCATAGCCCATCCCTATCTCCATCTGACCTCCTTATTGTCTAGCCCCTGGCTGACCTAATCCTCAAGCATCTTCAAATAGGGAGTTGGCACATATTCATCTGTGTGTAGAGATGTGTCCATAGGGCCCCAGATAAAATGGAGATAAATATAGAAAAAGTCCAGCAAAATTGTAAAGTTGGCAACACAAATTGGTCTGGTCCTTTACTCTCACCTCTCATTCTTCTCATTGTTGTGCCTGTCAAAAGCCTCTGAGGAGGGCCGGTGGGGGGCTGAAGATCTGGCACTCTGTGCAGGTTCAGGTTCACACAGCAATGGACTGAAACAACTTAGTAGGTATTGGAATAGTCTAGCTTCAAATGTTAGCACCAGTGACCCCAGACAGTGCACCAAGCATTGCAGGCATGATGTACCATTGGGTATTGGAATCTTGGCAATCATGGTATGTACATTGGGCAAACTTGATGCCAAGTCATCTGATGGGCAGTTCCAGTGCGAAATACAGCACATGGCATTCCTTGGCCTGCATTCACTTGGAGTCTTGATGTCATGGCATCTCTGTCCCCCTTTGCTGCTGAGCAAGGGGGAAGCAGTGAGTGGATCATTTACTAGACTATTATCAAGGACAATCATGGCAGCTACCTGCCAGAATTACTGGACACACCAATTGAACATGATGTAGGTACTGGAAGTTATGAGAAGGATTATAGGTAATAGTACACATGAAACAACAATGCTTGTTCAAGGCTTCTTCTCCTGCTCACCTTTGTCATTACTTAACAAAGTCAGTATTTTCAAGACAAACTTTATATGAAATCACCTGCCTATTTATGGGATACCTGGATTTTCTCATGTAATTTATCCAACTCTTTTGTATACTTCAAAGTAGTTGGATGATGGGCACCCATGACTTGCTGCATTGACTTTATTGCATTGGATAACATGGGCTCTGCTTCACCCCACCTTCCCTGCTGACTGTGTGTGATTGCCAGGTTAGCCACAGCAGTGAGAGTGTCTTGGTGGTCTGATCCCAGCTTTGCTTTGTATGCCTTCATCACATCTAACTGTAGCTTCTCCGCTTCATTCCAGCTTCCCTGAGAACTGTATGTCATTGCCAAATTGTTCATGTTTCTGACAGTGTCTGGGTGATCTGATCCAAGCTTTGCTTTGGATGTGTTCATTACATCTAGCTGCAGCTTCTCTGCTTCATTCCACCTCCCCTGAGAACTGTATGTCAATGCCAAATTGTTCATGCTGGTGAGAGTGTTTGGATGGTCTGATCCAAGCATTGCTTTGAGTGCATCCATCACATCCAGCTGCAGTGTCTCTGCTTCATTCCACCTCCCCTGAGACCTGTATGTCAATGCCAAATTGTTCATGCTGGTAAAAGTGTTTGGATGGTCTGATCCAAGCTTTGCCTTGGATGCATTCATCACATCCAGTTGTAGTGTCTCTGCATCATTCCACCTTCCCTGAGAATAGTATGTGAATGCCAAATTGTTCATGTTTCTGACAGTATCAGGGTGGTCTGATCCCAGCTTTGCTTTGGATGCATTCATTACTTCCAACTGCAGCTTCTCTGCTTCATCCCACCTTTGTTGGGAACCATATGTAAGTGCCAAACTGTTCATGAATGTGAGAGTGTTAGGGTGGTCTGATCCAAGCTTTGTTCTGTATGCATTCATCACATCTAGCTGCAGTTTCTCTGCTTCCTTCCACCTTCCCTGAGAACTGTATGTTGCTGCCAAATTATTGATGTCTCTGAGAGTGTCTGGGTGGTCTAATCCAAGCTTTTGTTTGGATGTGTTCATCAAATCCAGCTGGAGCTTCTCTGCTTCATTCCACCTTCCCTGACAACTGTATGTCAATGCCAAATTGTTCATGCTGGTGAGGGTGTTTGAGTGGTCTGCTCCAAGCTTAGCTTTGGATGCATTCATCACATCCAGTTGCAGTTTCTCTGCTTTGTTCCACCTTCCCTGAGAACTGTATGTCATTGCCAAATTGTTCATATTTCTGAGAGTGTCTGGGTGGTCTGATCCCAGCTTTGCTGTGGATGCATTCATCACATCCAGCTGCAGCTTCTCTGCTTCATTCCACCTTCCCTGAGAACTGTATGTTGCTGCCAAATTATTCATGTTTCTGAGAGTGTCTGGGTGATCTGATCCAAGCTTTGCTTTGGATGCACTCATCACATCCAGCTGCACCTTCTCTGCTTCATCCCACTGTCCCTGAGAACTGTATGTTGCTGCCAAATTATTCATGAATGTGAGAGTGTCTGGGTGGTCTGAGCCAAGCTTTGCTTTGGATGTGCTCATCACATCCAGCTGCAGCTTCTCTGCTTCATTCCACTTTCCCTGAGAACTGTATGTTGCTGCCAAATTATTCATCATTGTGAGAGTGTATGGATGGTCTGATCCAAGCTTTGCTTTGTATGCATTCATTACATCTAGTTGCAGCTTCTCTGCTTCATTCCACCTTCCCCAATTACTGTATGTGAATGCCAAATTGTTCATGCTGGTTAGAGTGTCTTGGTGTTCTGATCCCAGCTTTGCTTTGGATGCACTCATCACATCAAGCTGCAGCTTCTCTGCTTCATTCCACCTTCCCTGATAACTGTATATCATTGCCAAATTGCTCATGCTGGCATGAGTGTCTGGGTGATCTGTTCCAAGCATTTGACATCTTTGATGGACTGCCACAAGCAACAACTGCTCATTCTCATCCCAATCACCAATTCTATCAAGCACAAGTGCAAACCTCTCATGCTCATCATCATAGTATGTTGTTTTTATCTTCATGTCAAGTCCATATTGGCAATTTGATTTGACATGTGGGGCAAGCAATTGACAGATTGCATAGTTGTCTATGTCATAATCATCCTCTACTGAACAGGACAGCAATGCCCTTGCTTTCCAATAATAGGTTTCAATCTCTGTTTGGGGTATCCTGTCACTGCTCCATGAATGAACTAATGGGTGCATTGAATACTGTGTATTGTTCCTTCTGATTAATGAAAATGAGGCCAGTACATGGATACCTTCCATGAATTGCATCCTGTTCCATTCACCCTTCTCATCCAAGAACAATGTTTGAGAATCCAATAGTGTCATTGATGTTGGAAGAGAATTTGTTGTGCTCTTTTGCTTGTCCTTCATCATATATTTAATAGCTTTCTTAAAGAATTTGTGTATTTTGGCATGGTTTTTTAAAAAAGAGGCTTTTACAAGAGAATGTGTCTGCTCTTTGGGGACCCTTTTGACATAATTTTCAGCAGCATTCTTGAACAACTCTTCTGGAATATTGGTATGATGCAGGAAGGCAAATATCTTGACTAATATGATGGCACTCTGTGCTGAAACTGCTCCTGGACTTGCTTTCCTTGCAGCCCTAGCCTCAATCTCATGCATAGATATGTCCCATGTTTCATATGTAGAAAATTGATAATTGGATGCACCCTTGAATATAGCACTGCCCAGTGACTCTTTCTGGTGCTTGGAATATTTCTCCAGATAATCCTCAAGGCTACAAGCACAAGTCTGAATGTATGATCCAGCTTGGTCAAGGGCAAGAGGTATGCCACCCATTTTCAAAACAAGCTGTTTGGCTAATAATCTGAGATCATCAGATGAATCATCCAATGAGGCTGACTCTAGTAGCAGTGAGACAGCCTCCTCCTCTGCCATTTCCCTGACCTCCATTGAATTCTTTGCTAGTGTGATTCTTTTCAAATCAGCATTCCTGCTTGATATCAAAATACTGCCATTGATTCCTGGTGGGAGATATTTTTCAACCATAGCACATTCACCATCTGCACCATCATATATAACAAGCCAGTTGACTCTCCAAGAAATCCATTTGAGAGTCAATGCAGCTGAAGTTGTTGAACCAGAAGTGATGTTCTGCTCCTGAGCTATCTGTTTCAATGTAAGATCAATTGTAACCTCAGAGGAAGCATCAATCCAGAATATATCAAAACCTGTGACATGAATTATTTGGAATGTCTGAATATACTCTCATACTCACAATTGAGCATTCTGTTCAATAAATTTGAGGCAGATCTGAGTCTTACCAATACCTCCCATTCCATATAAAAGAAATGATTTCCTTTGCCCTGTTACATTCTGTCTAAAAAATTCCTTCAACTTATCAAGGTATGTTTTGCGACCCATGAACATAGTGCTTGAATGTTTCAAAGGTGGTAAAGGAAGCAGGGTTGAGGTTGGATTATTGTAATAGTGGTGAACCTTGTGAAGTAATTAGACAAATAATACAAGTTCATTCAAAATGAGGAACAAACGTTTCCATGAACTTCTGTAATTTCTGCATGTTCCACTACAAAATTGTGTGCACCAGAAAGGGTACCTGAGTTTGTAGTTGACTGAATGGGCAGATTGCTGGTCATAGGCTAAAAGTGGTGAGATTAATTGTCATCCTGTGTGTATAGAGATGAAAGTCACCAATTGTAGCAACAATTGTGAGTATGTGGTGGTCGAAACGAAAGTGAGGTTGTGACAGATGTCACGCCAACAGCCTGCGAATTTATACGTGTCGGCCAATCCTACCCCGCTCTAGCGAACCTATGAAGGGCGTGAAATATGCCAGGAGTGGATAATTGATGTAGGATAGCACCAAGGCGATTGTAGTTATTTGGAGCGACCAGTCGACCGATGGCTGCCAGTGAGCTGCATATATCCATCGGGTTTTCCTCATTTCTTTCACACCTTGGTTGTCATCACATGCGCTGTCACTGGCTTCCCTCCAACTCTTGAACGTCGTCCCAAAACCTCACCGGCCTTACCTCATCCTCCTACTACAGATGACAAAACTATACTACCACATGCGCTCTGGCTGCGACGGAGACTCATCAGCAACCAGCACCACTTTGCTAGCAGATCTTGAATGGGGTCGAAGTATGAATGAATATGTCCCAGCATGGTTCCAAAATCGAGTGTGTGTTCTAAGCAAATTGATCGCGCTTCGTAATTTTTGGGATTGTCACTAAATAGGTCGTTGACGTATTGTGCCAGCTTGCTTGAATTGTCAGAAAGCTCTCTCCAACAATTCCCTGCATTGCCATCTCTAGTAAGGCAATGGTGCACTAGCACCCAAAAGAAGGACTCCATATCATGGACGGCATTTATGAATAGGCACATCCTTTCACGCCGGAAACATCGCTTGCGTAGAAGTTCAACACTAATGAAAGGAATGGTACCCTGCGGTAATGTCATCCTTTGCACAGAAATAAAAGAATCTGAAGTCGTACCGTGAGCTCAAGCCCTGCTCTGGCTACGAGCTTGCTATAATCCGGAATTTTTGGCTTAAGCTAGCACTGTGGGTCAGAGAGACCATACGAAAGATAAACCCGCATACTTCTTTAGGCCATTTAATACGCCCTCGTTCCATTTGCTTTCACTGTCCACTGCTTTCCTGAAACTTTCAGGCAAGTTGTCCATTTTAAGCTGAATGTAATCAAGGGCTCTTTTTAGGTCGAAGAACTGCAACGCTTTCTGATAACTTCATCTACAAGTTCATGCTCTTTGGAGCGTCGCATGTGGTTCTTCATATATTCAACGTCGTCTTCGTCAAACGTTTTGTCCATGTGATCTGCCATCGTTATTTCTGTGCCTCGGTCCATTCTACCTCTCCCCTATCACATTCACGGATTGCAGCATACCTTCACATCACGTATTACTGTGATAAGCTCCAGATTACCAATGAAAGATATGAGCGGATAACCAAATTCCATCAACAATTGGCGTACAGCACCCTCGCTAACATTGAGTATATTATCCGTTACGTCCTGCAACTTGATGTATGCAAACGGCTCTTCATTTTCAGGTTGAATTCGTTTCCCTAGCTGAACTTGTTCTAATTTATCATTGCCGTGACTTTGAGTAAGTTTCCGTACGGTGCTTGCATAGGTTTCAACTGTCAAGCCGATTCGAAACAAATCGGTTGAGACGGCTTCGCCCTTCTCATTTCTGACAGTCTCGTGAGAGCGATAACGATTCTTATACCATCCCCCAATCTCGTGCATCTTTACTTCAAGCACACCATCATATTGCGGGGTGGCGTCGTTCAACGTAGCTTGCCAGGCCTGTTTTAAAATGAAGACCTGGAAAAAAGAGAATGAGCAGCATCATACGATCAACATCGGTGAGACATACACTAGCGTTTGAGTTGCAGTTTTCATAATCTTCTTTCTTTACGACTTCCCATACGATGCTGGCAGGGCTACACATATGCTGGAAAACCAGGGTAGTTATTGCTCTGACGGTGACAAACTCTTCACGTGAGCGATTGTTCTGGCCAGACATGTCCGGCGTTGAGATGCACCAGTTCAGGCCATGTAGGCCCACGTTGGGAGCTTGAGAGACGAGGTACGAGGGAGACGTGGTTTTCCCTTTCCCTTGGTATAACCTCATAGTCAGGTCCCATCCGAGTTTATCAGCTGGAAGTATGAAGAAAGCAGCGAGGACCTTCATAAAATCGTCGGGATTCTGTTGCATACCGATAAATGGACACACGAGATGAGATATTCAAGATGTGCTCACTGCATGTATGTTTATTGGATCAATTGTCCCCACGAGTCCGACGCGGTCACAATACCACAACGTGAGCTCATTACCACGGAGGAGTAGGGCGATGGCGAAGCTTCTATCGCCATACTATCGGACTGCGTTAAGTCAGCACGACATTCAATAAGAACAATCACTGTTTCTTGTCGGTTTGGTGGTACAGCAGCAACCATGGCATCTTATCCAGTGTGTTGTTTGCCATATTCTCTGGCACATGAGTCTGCAAATACGCTTTCCTTGTTGTCGACCATTTCGTTTCAATGACACTCCTTAGTGTTCGGTAAGTCCCAAAAGTTGGCTAAGTTTTAAGCACAGATCGACTCACAGGCTCCATCATTTGAACGTGAAATAAGGGATCCTTGTCTATAGAATGCGAGTGAAAGCTTCCAATGACTTTAGTGTATAGAAAAGTGGGTTAGACAATTTTCATTACCGTCAATCTTTTGTCTTGAGCGTGTCGAGTCACATGATTGGGAGAGCTTAGAATGGAAGGGGACGACCATGAAGCACCAACAGTGCTACGCAATTTCTAAACTCCGATAGGCTTCTGCAGCCACATCATCCTATGTGCTCATCGTCAACGCGTCAACCTCCAGCCACAGGTCTCTGCATCTGCCGCATATATGACGGTTGACTGGGACAGGCTGGTTTCTGTCATGTATGTGTGGCCTTCTGTCTTTCTGCTTCCCAAAGCTTGGAACGCTCAGGGAACGAACACGTCGCCGCTTCGACTCGAATTCCGACAAATACTAGAGCCGTATGACCTTTCTTCAATGGAGGAACGGACCTCAGTTCTCGTACAAACTCGCGTCGAGGGCGTCTGCGGTTGACAAGACCATTTTCAAGAAACGATTAGACGTGGGTCACCAGCCCCGCGCCCGCGTTACTGTAAGCAATAGCGACTATATGCGCTTTAATCTCATGCCCGACCTACATCAGACTGGCGATGGTACCGACATGATCCGTGCGTTGCCTCCTAAGGAACCAATAGTGTTGCGCCTCCCCTGCCCATGAGCCCGGTTCAAGGAGGGTTGGGAATGGGATCCGTGTATCACCGCCGCGATAAGTGTCCGCAATGAACTGTAGCTTATCAGCATGGTTGCGGGCACAATTGCTTCGTCCATGGAAACCCGCAGACATACATCTCAGATGACTTTGATCGTACCTCACTCTCCGGATTCCGGTTACCCTAGGCCTGCTGCGCGCCATATTCTACTGCTTCCGATAGTATCTGCTGTTGATCTGACCGGTGCTAAAAGGTTTGGGCTGTCGTTGCAATAAATGGAATAGATGTAGTGAGGACGGCTCTCCGTATTACTCTCCATCATCCATCAGCCCAGTTCCTCCTTCGTTTCATCAGCGTGTGATTCCAACCGTCTCCCATGACCTCTCATCTTCCTTTCGTACGCGCTTCCCTGGATCAACGTATCGTTCCCGATCACCGCCGCTGACCAGGCATCTACTGGAAAGATCTGTCTCCACAATGCTGGGCAGATAAGAGACACCGTCAGCGTTTCTCTAGTCCTCATCACTCTCCTCTACAATGGGCATGGTGGACCGAAGCATCGCAGACGAAGAGGCGCCTCTTTTACATCCTGAATGGTCACAGACACCTATCAAAGAAACTCCTTTTCCGTGGCTTCAGTTTTCAACGCTCTTCTTATTGCAACAGGCCGAATACCTGACGGAGACCACCATGTATCCGTTTATGCCAGACGTACGTCTCTTACAATTCAAGTTCATTATCTGCTATGCGTTGCCTTCAGCTGGTTCGAAACCTCCAAATCACACATGGTGACGAAAAGAATGTGGGATATTATGTCGGGATACTGGTACACATTATATCCTCGTCATTATATCTCGGATGGTGAAGTTGTGAATAGCAAACCGCGTGCTTTTTTCGCCGCGACAGTCACTGTGTACCAATGCTGTCGGCTTTCTGATCAAATCGGTCGCAAACCCGTCCTTCTGATAGCTGTGCTCGGTCTATCCGTATCCATGTGTGTCTTTGGACTTTCGAAGACATTCTGGGTACTGCTTCTATGGTTTGTCTTTTAGCTTGAAAGTTCCGAAACACAGCTTTTGATCATTTGCTAGCCAAGTCCTCATCGGCGCATTGAGTTAGTTAATGCCCTGATTACGCTATTATGCTTATATTCTTGATTTTCTAGATGGTACCACTGGTGTGATAAAAAGGTCAGACTGATGAACCTCTGGCAATTCACAGTAGTGATTGCTCACATAGTATGGTGGTGGAGATAACTGACTCGACAAATGTTGCACGGGTGCGCTTTGATTTTATATTACTATTGGCTTTTATATATTGATCCATGTAGGCTTGGGGCTACATCATGGTTGGGTGGTTTGTCGCTAGCAGCGTAGGTTCTGTGAACTCTGCAGAACGTATATGATCTCAGGTATTTGTCCACTATAGCTCGGACCTGCGATTGGCGGATCACTTTCAAGGCCAGCTGATCAATTTCCGCGACTATTCGGATCCAGCGAATTTTTCAAGAAATATCCATACTTTCTTCCATGTGCTGTCTGTTCTGCTATCTTATTTATGTCATGGATGTGTGGATTCGCTGCCCTCAAGGAAACAAAGCAGAAATCATTCCCAGTCTTCCCGCTGAAACGTGAGATTCGTAAAGACACGCAACTGCGGGGGGTACAGGAAGGGGACGATGGAAACAATGAACCACCATTACCCTTACGCGCAATACTCACACCCAAAGTCATCTCAGCCGCCGTCAACTATGGTGCGCTCTCTATCGTCGCTAGTGTCTACTCCGCCATCCATCCCGTGTTCCTCTCGACACCCATCCCGGACGGCGGACTTGGCCTTCAGCCACATGCCATTGGAACCATCTTATCAGTCCTCGCCATCTTTACAGGGCTATGTCAAATCTTCATCTTTCCGCACATGCACAATAAGCTTGGATCCAGAAAAGTTTCATACTCGGCATGTTCGCAGCGTTCCCCACTTTATTTGTGGCCTGTCGTGAGCTGGATAGCGAGGATGGGAGGGTACAGTATCTTTTATGCTCCGTGCTTACCCTGCAAGGCATGTGTGCTGCTGTAACGCAGATGGGGTTTGGTAAGTTGTCGTTGATTCGTTACATGTACGAGAGATCATGCATGTGGAATTAGGAGGTGTCCTGATTTTGATATCCGAATCACCTAAGAAGCGTGCCTCTCTGGGCGCGACAATGGGATTTTGTCAGGCATGTCTTTCCTCTCCGTCTTCGTTCTTAGCTGAGGCCGTGACAATTGAACAGATGGTTGCAAGCGTAGTACGCGCCACAGGTCCTGGCATATTCAACTCCTTTTCTCGCTGTCAGTAGATAATGGATATCTCGGTGGACAGCTCGTCTACGTTGTCACGACTGGAATTGCCGCGATAGCTCTGTGCATGGCATACTTGGTCGCCCGTGATAGCGATAGATAGAAAGATAGGGACTACACTCCTATCTCTTTCTGTTTTTAGTAGCTTGAGCGTCAACCCTGCGCATATTACGTTCGTACGTACACTTCAATGATCCTGATCGTACCTTACTTTCCGGATCTGACTGCGCTCTGCGCAGATTTTGCTGTTTCTTGTCCCTTTCTGATCGCGATTGCCAGAATATCAATAACAAGACCGCAAGGTTATATTCAGATAATGCCTGGCCGCTTTAATTATGTACCTCACTACCCGTCTTTGCTCTACTGCATTTTCTTTCCCTCTGACTCATACAAATTGGTGAGGCTAGTACAAGCTGTGAGGTTTCTTTTCTAGGCGACCAGAGTAACCATCATTCTTATTATATCAGTCAGGTGTCCATCGACGTTCACATTAGTACCGATAATCCCCGCTGCCAACTCGTACGTTTATGGGCACCTGCAGGGACGCTCTGCTTGCGCAATGCTCGTCCGGGCGGATAAAAGACACTCTCAGCGTTTCTGCCCATTCCTCATCATCACCCTACTACCCGATCATGGTGGATCGAAGCATCGAGGACGAGGAAGTGCCTCTCTTACATCGTGAACGATTAGTACAGAAGCCTTCCGGAAAAACCCCCCTTCCATGGCTTCAGTTTTCGACGATCTTCTTATTGCAACAGTCTGAATGGCTGACGGACACCACCATGTATCCATTTATGCCAGATGTACGTGCATACAATTCAAGTTTTGTCTGTTAAGCATTGCCTTCAGCTGGTTCGAAACCTTGAAATCACCCACGGCGATGAAAGAAATGTGGGATACTACGTTGGGATGCTGGTACACACTAGTATATCCTCGTCATTATATCTCAATGAAGTTGTGAATAGCAAACTGCGTGCTATTTCGCGTCGGCAATCTCTGTGTACAGATTCTGTCGGCTCTCTGATCAAATCGGTCGCAAACCCGTCCTTCTGATAGGTGTGCTCGGTTTATCCGTATCCATGTGTGCCTTGGGGCTTTCGACGACGCTCTGGACCCTGCTATGGTTCGTCTCTTATGTAAATTGAAAGTTTCGATACAAACATTGACCATTTGCTCTAGCCAACTCTCTATCGGCGCATTCAGTCAGTCTATCGTATGATGATCCTAAAGCTCTTATGCTTTTGATTTCGTAGCTGGGACTATTGGCGTGATCAAAAGGTCAGACTGATGAATCTCCGACAATTTACAATAATGATTGGGCATGTAGCATGATAGTGGAGATAACAGACTCTACGAATATTGCACGAGTACGCTTTTTTTTTACATTATTATCAACATTTTAAATTTGATCGTGCAGGCCTGGGGGTATATCAACGTAGCGTGGTTCGTTGCCGCTACCGTAAGTTCCCTGAATTTTGCTGAGCGTAAATAACTTGGGTGTCTGTCCACTACAGCTGGGATCCGCCGTTGGTGGTTCACTTTCGAGGCCAGCAGATCAATTCCCGGAAATATTCGGATCTAGCGAATTTTTCAAGAAATATGCATACTTTCTCCCATGCACTGTCTGTTCTGCTTTCTTGCTTATGACATGGATGTTTGGATTTGTCGCTCTCAAGGAAACGAAGAAGAAACAAATCTCAGTCTCCTCTCCGCTGAAGCGTGAGATTCGTGAAGACATGCAACCGCGAGAAGCACAGGAAGGGGAAGACGAAAACGACAGTCTGCCACTACCTTTACGCGCAATACTGACACCCAAAGTCATCGTAGCCGCCGTCAACTACGGGATATTGTGTATGGTCGATAAAGCATATTACTGCGTTCACCCCGTTTTCCTCTCGACACCCATCCCAGACGGTGGACTTGGCCTTGCACCACGTGATATCGGCACCATCTCATCAATTGTCGCCATTATCACAGGGATATGTCAGGTGTTTATCTTTCCGCACCTGCACGATAGGCTTGGATCCAGGAACTTCTTCATATTCGGCATGTTGACAGCGTGCCCCACGTTTAGTTTGTGGCCTGTTATGAACTGGATGGCAAAGACGGGAGGGTACAGTGGCCTTGTATGGTTCGCGCTTGCCCTGCAAACATCGTGTTCTATTGTAACACAGATGGCATTTGGTAAGTTGTCATTGATTCGTAATGCAAGGGATGTCATCCAGCTGGACTTACGTAGGAGCCGTCCTGATTTTGATATCCGAATCACCTCGCAACCCTGCCTCTCTTGGCGCGACTATGGGATTTTGTCAGGCATGTCTTTCATCTCCGTTTTCTCTCGTAGCTGAGGCAATGACAATCGAACAGATGGTGGGAAACACAGTACGCACTGTATCCCCTGCGGCTTTCAACTCCCTTTATGCGATGTCAGTAGACAGTGGATATTTCGGTGGACAGCTCGCTTATGTTATTTTGACATGCATCGCGGTGATAGCTCTATACGTAGCAGTCCGATCCGCCCAGTAATGACGATAGATAGAATAAATGTAATCATCATTTTTAATCATTTCACAGGCAGTATTACGATTGATGCATGATGGGCGTCCGTCCTCCTTCAAAGCATCTCCTTCCTCAACCTTTTGTTTTTCGGTACAAGCGTCAGGAATCCGATGGAGCGATGGAAGCAGCAGAGTACTTGAGTCGCTGTTGTTCTTGTGAACGAAGCAATAAATCACCCTTTCTAAACATTTCGCTGGCGTTGTGTAACAAATTAATTGACATAAGTAGTATAGATCGATAAGCACACCTGTATCTATTTTGCCTCCTGTACTGATAAGCTAAAGATAATAGATACGTTTTGAGGATAATGAACTTCATGACTTGAGAGACGATGAAGATGAATCCTTCGATTACCGGGTAACAGTCACGATGTTATTACACCTCAACGATTTAAAATCAACCGCCGTGTCATATATGTAAGCTAAATTCCTCGCAGCTTTCTGGGCCAGAATACATGATTTTGAAGGAGTACCCCTGAGCCTGGGCCATGACGATGGTTAAGCAGTTGTTGGCTAATGATGGGAGCACGAGAATATCGAACAGGCGGGTCGTTCCGAGAGGCCGTCGCAATAACTCCATACCTGCCCGTTTCCAGGCGCACCGATTGAGATTGTACTGCGTCCCAGACTCAGAGCCCATCAAATGATATCTGTCACGGTATCCCAAACTAACAGAAACAGTTGATTACCTCATAATGCATAGCGTGGGGCAGGTCCCAAGTCAATGCAATATGACCAATATGCAAGACGGGGGAGCAAGGTGTATTATGTAATCGTGATTAATAATCAACATCAACACAGCCTCTGCCAGCAGTGCGCAGTGCAGCGCGCTCGCAAATTGTGATCACTTGGCAGCCTCCCCCTCCTTCCTCCAACACTTGTCAAGGGTGACTTGTTTTGCATTCTTGAGCTCACACTGCCTCAAGAATCCCCGCACGTTGCGTAATTCTCCCAGTAGAGTGAGCCCCTTGACATCAGCATAACCAAACTTGAGACAGGCATTCTCGAGCTTCGACACATTGCAATGGCCTTGGCAATAGTTAGATCAGGAAATGGATCTTCTTCCTCATTGGACTCAAGCTCGACAACCTCTCTGCTGTTCTGAACTGCCAGTATTTCGGCGACAATCTCCTCTTCTCCACTGCAATGCCTTTGGATCTCATCCTCGTCATTGCTTTCTATATTCTCCTCTGGCGGCTGGACTAGATCTTCTGTTGTTGGTGTATGTGCAGCTGGAATGCAGTTTCAGCTTTGAAGCTCTTTGACAGACATCATAAGCTTGTTTTCAATTATTGTAAGTTGTGATGCTGGTTCATTTGGCCAGATCTCCTGATGGTGAAGGCAGATTTTCAGGCGCAAACTTTTTCCAGCCTTGTCAGCAAGCTTTTTGACAGCTTCTAATGCGCCTTTAATATCGCCCTCTGCATCCATTACAGCTTTAAGAGCTGGCCACCAATCATTATCAAGTAGTGGTGCAGAGTCCTGTCCTGGACCGGTCCGGGACCGGTCAAAGACCGGAGTAGGACTGGTCAGAGACAGGACCACAAAACAGTCTTTTGCGGTCCTGTCTTTGGTCCAGTCTCGGTCCTGATAATTTTGAAAAAACAGAGGACCGCCCAAGACCGGTCATGGACACATGCGCTAGGAAAGGAATGTTTAGTAGAAAAGAGAACAGTATACATAGCCTCCGGCACATCATGAGTGACAGCCATCTCTGATGTGGTACTAATTTAAGATAGCAAAGGCTCAAAACATTAAGCAGGACGCTAGCACGCCTAACTCCGACAGGTGTACTAGTAGTGGTTGGTAATTAATCACTATTTTCAGAATAAAAACGACGACTCACTTCTAGGTTCATTCCTTCACTAGACATGTCAGCCATGCCACGCAAATCGTTGCGCAAGCCTATTCCCTCTCAGAGACTCCTCGAGGCACAGTTTTCTGCGTCTGCGTCATCAAGATCCAATAAAAAACGAACAGTTGAAGTTGGAGTTGATGACTTACAACTCACATCAAAACGCCGCTGCACTCAGACACCTGACTCAGACAATGGCGATGAAGATGAAGTAACGGAGGTTGTGAGTAGGAGTAGCAGCCGTAGCCTAGTTGAAGAGGTGGTTGAGGAAGGCGGCACAGATCCTGTCATTGTTCAGAGCACGGCAAGTCTTCTACATTAATAGTTAGCATTTCAAAACTAATAAGCATTTACAGACGGAGGATGAATGCGGCCATCATGAGGTGAAGGTCGAAAAAACGCGAGACATGGAGACAATCTTCTCCACCTCCGTAAATGTCAAGTTTAACCGTCGTGATGGGACCTCTCAAATGAAGAAGGGACGGTGGTGCGAAATCTGCAGGTATGTCAGTCATGTGGATCTGCAAAGTGGTTTAGATACGCACCTAGTGTATTTTTTGCAGGGAAGATGTCATAGCCAAAAAGAAACGTGGAGGAATGGCAGGTTGGTTTAGTGGCAGCAACACAACCTGCCGCGCCACATTGCTGCCTTCCATTATCAGGAGTACGCCAAGCGGTGCAAAGACCAGGGGTATGCTGAAAAGGTGGCTGCAGTATCAAAGAGTGTCTTGGTTGAGCGAGATCGTAAAAATGTGGAGGGAAGGAAACATCACACGCAAGCGACACTTGAGTGTCATGCAGAAGGTTGAGGGTCGACCGCATTTGCCGAGCTGCCATCCTCGATGCTATTGTCAAGCACGTTGTCTGCAGTGATGAGGTACGTTCCAGTAATCAATCGATATTGCCCCTTATCCTGGTCCCTTAGGCCCTTGTCCTTGGCAATGACCTCACCTTCACCAACTGCCTGGTCACGATGCGTCCAAAAACAACTCGCGAAGATCTTCCTGGGCTCAGCAATTGCAACAAGATAATTAGCGAGTTTGACAACTATATTAGGAACCTGAAGCTCACCTTCCAGCAAATCATTGGTGTCGCATCAGTTAATTGGGATACTTGGACAGCGCGCACACGAGCGCCGCATTTTTGGGCCTTTGTGCCCAGTGGATTGATGTGAAGGCAGACAGCTGGGTTTTTCGTTCAGAAGTCCTTGCGATGCACAAGATTTCTGGTCCACATGATGGTGACAACCTTGGCCGGTACGTTATCAAGCTGTTGGATGTGTTGGCATTACTTCCAAGACATATAACAAGGTATGTTAGCAAGTCTTTTCTTTACAGCCTTCTTATCAGCTCGTCAACATAGCTCGGCTACATCACTGCAGACAATGCAAGCAATAACACAACCACGGTACAGAAAGTTGCATCTGTTTTACAGCGGTGTGGGTCTACAGAGTGGTCAGCAGAATCCCGTAAACTGGGGTGAGTTTTTACTCTTCTCCGTCGTATGTGAATCACATCTCACTACTGTATAGATGTCTCGCACATGTAATCCAGCTGGGGATCTCAGACTTCATGTCTGAAATCACTCAGATAGCAGTCGTCGAGACAAAGCAGGCGATCTGGGACTTCGATCCCTCTTTGCCTGAAAACCGGCTAGTTATTGATGGGCTGGATGTCATCGCTACAATCCGGACACTGGTTGTAAAGGTATGTCGGATTCTTCCCCTTGGCTGATATCTGATCAATTCCACTCAGATTCAAGCTTCAGGTCAGCGCAAGGAGTGGTTTGAAAAGCAGCAACATGATCATGGTTTCAATAAACCACTTAAGATACCCCTCCATGGCAATACTCGATGGGGCACTGCGTTCGCCATGTGCGAACGTGCATACAAGCTACGCGAGGTGCATGGATTGGCGTGGTATCACCATTCTGGGCTTATATGTATTTTTGCAGCCAATTGATTCGTTTATTCTGAGCGCAGATAAGAAATTCGGCCCCATCACAACAATTCGTAGACATGGAAAGGTAGTGAAGAAGATTCCATGGACGGCATTTTTGCTAGATGAATCACGATGGCAAGGTGGCATGGTGTGCCGAAATATTAGAGGTATGGATCTCAATTTCCACATATCCCTTTCACGTGCTCACATACTCTTTCAGGACGCCAATGAATACCAGCAGAGGGTTTCATCAGATGCCTTCCCCACACTGCACCGTTATCCCTGCACTTGAAGGCCTCTTGACGCGGTGGAAGCGAAAGCATGCGAACCCCAAATTCAGTGCCTTCCGCTCCGCAATCAAAAGTGGATTATCTAAACTAAATAAGTACTACATTAAGCTCAATAATACGCCGGCATATGTTCTATCAATGTGTATGTTTTTCTCATTTAATTCCTGGTTTGATGAGTAACTGACCCTTGAGTCTCGACAACCAGTGTTACACCCCTACTATCGAATGGAATACATAGAGACGAAATGGGGCCTACAGAATGAGCAGGAAGAGGAGATTCAAGTGCCAGGAGGTCGTGACGCATCAAAGGATTGGCGGGCAGAGGCATGGGCCATTGTCCATGAAGCTGTGAGTTAAATCTCACCCAGTACTATCTGTACTGACATCCTATGCCCGGAAGATGGCCAAATACTGGCCAAAGCGCTTTGGTGTCATGGATCAAATGACGGTTGATCGGGATATGAACCAGCATCATCATCACGGTCATGACAGCAGTGATGATGATGATGACGATGATGATGACTTTGACCAGGCGCGTAAGGGGCGTTTAAAGGCAGCAACACAAGGATGGGAAGGGGAGCTGAAGCGGTATGTTGAGGAACCATTATGTGATGTGACGAAGAAGATGGATACACTGAAATGGTGGTCAGTGAGTGTGATATCAACTTTGAGCAGCGTAACAACACCATGACTAATAGGAAATGTGGTAGATGCATACAACAAGGTATCCGACCCTTTCCTGCATGGCACTCAATATCTTGCCTATCCCAGGATCATCAGTTTCATGTGAACGACTATTTTCACGTGCAAAGCAGGTTACTACTGATCGACGGTCATCAATTCAGCCTGATCTTATAGAGGCACTCGAGTGCTTACAGTTCAACTGGAAAGGTAAAATAATTGATTGGGCACGAGAAAATTCCCATTCAATTGAAGAGGTAGAAGTAGGGTTTGATGATTTCTCATTAATACTCAAGGATGAGGAGGAGCTATATACAGGGGACTATGAGGATTATAATTAAACTTACAGTAAATTTTGTACATATAATAAATTGGTTCAAAAGACTGATCAGGACAGGTCCTGGACTGCATTTAGTCCAAGACTGGACAGGACTGGAAAAAGACTGGGACAGGACTGCAGTCCTGTCCTCCAGCAGTCTCAGTCCTGTCCTCTGGACTTTGGAGCTTGCAGTCTTCAGTCCTGTCTTCAGTCCTGCCCTGGAGGGCTAAAAGACAGGACAGGACAGGACTCTGCAGCACTATTATCAAGATAGTGTGACCCAAGCAGGGACTGCAATTGAGCCTCCATGTCAGGAAGAGAGACAGAATCTGAGGATCCAAATGTCCTCAATATGTCCCATGCATGTGGATTCATGTGCACTGGAAGTGCTGCTGGATTATAGGCACTGAAATATGATCCATTAAGTTAGAATATGATTCCATAACGACAAAACTAACCTTTGTATACCTGTGTGGGCCCAGCAATGTTTGATTGTCACAGGCTGAACTTCAGACTGTCATGACCTGTTCTCAACGGTCGAAATCTCTAAGACATTTTTATTATTTTTCTTGTATTTTACAATAGCTGTAGCCAAAGATCTTAGTCAGGTTGGCGTCTATCTTATCTAGTCAGCGCTAAGATTAGATTAGATTAGATAACAATAAGATTAGATTACGGACTACCGGACCGATGACTCATGAACTATGACTCAGGCTTACCAATGCGCAGCAACGGGGCTGATTATTTATCTCTTTTACTCATACTTACTCAGCGTAGCTACTATTATTAGAGTGGTGCACAGACCACCTTTGTAGTATATAAACTGAGCAAGTAGCACCCAGAGTCCTCAGTCGAGTTCTCTCGGTTTCCACTCTACCCTCACTCTCCTTCTAAGTCTGCTGTTGGGGCCCTAAGACATCACGTCAAGGGGTAGTCCTGATGGTAGAACTCGACTGCACTTCATCCTTACTGCCCCAACGCTTGTAAACTAGAGCATCACGCTCGAACCCGGATCCCAGGGTAAAGGGAACTTCTTGATATCGGGGGCTCATACACTCTTCTGCAGAGTATAAAGCGTCATTAGTTGGCAGACTATAAAACTGTCACCCTGGTTCTGTGAGACATCCATAAAAGTCTTACTCTACGTTCCCGGTCTACGCAAACCGAAGAACCTAACCCGGTTGATAGGGTTACCTGTGCACAGGATACCAGTGCCGGAGTAGTGACACGTTACGTCACTCGCATCGTGGGACCAGCCTCACCAGCCCCTACGCACGTTAAATTGCCCTGGTCTAGGCCTCTGAAGGCTATACTCGTACATACTTAATTACATTGTTTTGTAATCCTTGGAAGTAGCCGTCGCTTGACCACGCACTTCTGAGAAAGGCCGACCTATTAGGGGTATAGTGCTAACTGGACAACCGTTTGGACCCAGTTTAGTATAATCAATTCAAAAAAGTTAAACACCGTACTATACCGTTACGTATTAGCACTGCAGGGAGGGTTGTGGACCCTGAGTGCATTCCCAAATAAGTGACAGGCCAAGACCTCCTCACTTTACGTAACGGAGAATTACGAAGTACGAGATCTTCTTAGATCGCACGGGCTTACAGATAGGGAAATTGATAACTTCTGGATAGAAGTATTCGGTGTACCACTGGACGGTCTAGAAGACTTTGATATTGATTACGACCCTTTTGGGCCAGATCCTTTTGACGATAACAATCCCGTTCCCGCACTTCATACACCAACCGAGTCATCTGACTCCACACCCTCGATCACCGAGGTACAACATCAGTGGAACCTGCACCGTTCCAGATCCTTGTCCCTAACCCCGCAACCCTTAATATCCAAAGTCTATTCCACTCCGACGCCCAATACATCGGAGAAGTAGCACCACCGTTCTCACCACCGCCACCATCATTTAGATCTCCATCGGTATCACAACCGTCGAGATCCCTATCCCCATTTACACCACCCCCCCATTACATAAACATGTCGGATCAAGGAGAAGAAGATCTGACATCCGTGCAGTTATTACAACTGCTGAATAATCAAAACAACATGATTCAGCAGCTACAAGCACAGCTCTTAGTGCTTCAAAATAACAATGCCGCTGCGGCACAACAAGCAGCAATACCTATACCAGAAGGGACGGTATTTAATATTCCCACACCAGCAGGAGGGAATGGCTCGTCAAAAGTAGATGTAGCCAAGCCACCGGTGTTCTCCGGCAAGATGTCGGAGGTCACGAATTTCATAAACGGATGCCGGCTTTATATACAGCTGAAGATGGCAAGCACTGAGAAGAGGACAAGATTCTCCTGGTGTTGTCATATATGTCGGAAGGATTCGCGTAGATTGGCGAGACAATCTATTGGAATTAATTGCTGATGAAGATGACGTTGTTCCAGACACAGTGGAACAATTATACAGACAGATACGTAGGATTTCGGTGACACAGACGAACAGTCATCGAAAATATCGGAGTTGCGCACAATGTCACAGGTGCACACACGTGTGAAGAACACGTGCAAAAATTTAAAAAAGTCGCACGAGGAACAGGGTACCAGGAAGGGCCCTAGTTGAAGAATTCAAAAGAAGTTTGAATGCCGGTCTCCAAAAAAGGATAATGGAGGCTGATGAAGTACCGGAAACCATTGAAGAATGGTACCGAAGATCGGTTCGTCTCGACCGACAATGGAGACAAGCAAAAGCCGAAGAACAATATTATTCTTTGAGGAACAGTAACTCCGCTAAGAGGAGTGAAGGGACCAAAGGCCTGGATACGGCGAAGCCGGTAGAACTGGCCAGCCTAAACCCCGATGGAGATTCAATACAGCATCGGGATCAGCGAACCAGAACCGATCGGAGCTGGGCCCTCCTCGAGCAATAATACAGCAACACGGCCTCAAGATCCAAACGCGATGGACGTGGATCGAACTCAGCGCCCGCCAATGCGCGTTACAAATGTGGAAGAATCGGCCACATAGCAAGGAACTGCCGATCAGGTTTGGACATCCGAACCATGTCTTCAGAATGAAGGAATACTTCGCAAAAGGCGAAGCTTTAAAAGAAGACGAGAGTCAGTAAGTCCTGTACTGAACTCTCTAAATAGGTATTCGGTATTAGGAAAGGAAGATGGACTGGTAGGTACGGAGGACTCGGAGACTTCAACAGTCTCTGAGACCACCCCGCAGGAAGCGGTCTCTAGTGCCAAAGCACAGGAGCGTGGCAGGGCGGATAAACCTGTGCTTGATTCTTCCTTATCAGGTAACGAATACTAAAAAAGGGACAAAAAGAATTCTTGTTCGTTCTATTGGTCAAAAGGACGAGATACTAATGGAAATAGGTCTAGAAACTCTAGACACACATGACCAAACAACCGAAACAGCATTGCTCAATTCAGGAGCAACAGGTTTGTTTATGAACGCTAAATTCGCTAACGAAAAAGGCTATAAACTAATTCCCTTAGATCGACCCATTCAAGTTAGAAATGTAGATGGATCTAACAATGAAGGCGGTATGATTACTCATGAAGTAGATCTGCTCATGAGCTACAAGGGACATCAAGAACGAGCCACATTCGAAATATGTGAATTAGGCAAAACAAACGTAATCATTGGATCTACATGGTTACGACGACATAATCCGGATGTCAACTGGATCACCGGTAAAATAGAGTTTACAAGATGTCCACGATCATGTGGACACAAACAAAGAGAATGGACAAAGGAGAGACAGAATCGGACGAAACAGGCGGAACATTGGAAACCAATATGTACGTTTGGGAAAAAGAGAGGGAGTTGGATTTTGCCTACTGGCTAGAGCAAAAAGAGAAAGAAGAGCAGAATTTGGATTTCCTGGATCAATGGAAACACCCAAAATTCTATAAAAAAAGGAGAAAAAATACGAATTTCTCCCGTCTGAAATCAGATCAGACGACCCAAAATGGATTAGGGAGTTGAAGAAACAGGAACCAAAGGATCTGGTACCACCGCAGTATCACAAGTATTTACACTTATTTGAAAAACTGCGTCAGAAGAATGCCGGTTAGAAAACCTTGGGATCAAGCCATTGATCTCAAACAAGGTTATCAACCAAGAAAGGAAAAAGTGTTCCTCTCATCACCAGATGAACTCGGAGAAGTCCGGGACTTCATCGAGATCAATTAAAAAAGGGGTTACATCAGACCTTCAAAATCACCGCAAACATCGCCGGTGTTCTTTGTAAAGAAAAAAGATGGAAAAAAGAGAATGGTACAGGACTACGTTACCTAAATGAATGGACGGTTAAAAATAACCATCCATTACCGTTAATATCGGAACTCATGGATCGAGCGGACAAGCAAACATCACCAGGTTGGACCTTAGGTGGGGTTATAATAACGTACGAATTAAGGAAGGAGATGAATGGAAGGCTGCCTTTACTACTCCAGAAGGTTCTTTTGAACCAGTAGTAAATGTACTTTGGCCTTACCAATTCTCCGGCAACCTTTCAAGCTATGATGAACGATATCTTTCGGGATATGATAATGAAGGAAAAGTCATTGTTTACATAGATGACATCCTTATTTATACAAAACCGAAAAAGAGCACAAACAATATAGTGCTCGAAGTTCTCCGCGCTTGGAAGAAAATGATTTATATGTTAAAACCAGAAAATGCGTATGGAATGTGCAAGAAGTAGAATTCCTAGGAGTCATCATTGGACCCAACGGAATTAAAATGGATCCAAAAAAAGTTGACGCTATCCTTAACTGGCCAACACCTGCTAGTGTCAAGGATGTTCAATGCTTTCTAGGATTGCAAATTACTATCGACAATTTGTCAAAAACTTCACTAAAATAGCACAAACCATTACATAATCTGGTCAGAAAAGACAAAATATGGGAATGGAAGGAAGGAGAAGAAAAAGCTTTTAAAACATTAAAAAAACTTTTACGGAACAACCCCTTCTTGTCGCTCCAGACTCCGACAAGAAATTCAGAATAGAGTCTGATGCTCGGATTACGCAACGGGAGGAGTGTTATCAATGGAATGTGACGATAACAAATGGAGACCAGTAGCTATCTCTCCAAATCCCTCAACGAAACCGAGAGGAATTATGATGTCCACGATAAAGAAATGTTGGGCATTATTAGGTGTCTCGAAGCCTGGAGACATTACCTAGAAGGAGCAAGGCAAGAATTCAAGATATGGACAGACCATAAAAATCTCGAATACTTTATGAATGCAAAAAAGTTAAATCGAAGACAAGCACGCTGGGCATTATACCTCAGCAGATTTAATTTTAAATTATTCATAAAGCTGGTTCAACTATGGGAAAGGCTGATTCTCTGTCCAGGAGCCAGACCATAAAAAGGGGGTAGAAGATGATAACAAGGAAGTCACCTTGTTAAAAACCGGAATTTTTCCGAATTGCAGCACTTCAACAAGGACATGTGCTAGTCAATACATCGGAAAAGAAATTTTAAACAAAATTAGAAAATCAGAAGCAAAAGATGAAGAGTTGTGAAAGCGGTGGAAGCCATGAAAAAGGCAGGAGTCAGGAGACTCAATGCAGGAGAATGGCAGATGGAACAAGGATTAATTCTCTGGCAAGGAAAAGTCTACATTCCAAAGATGAAAAACTACGAATGGAGATAGTCAGACTCCATCACAATACACCCATTGCTGGACATGGAGGACAGTGGAAGACGGTTGAACTCGTCACAAGAAATTATTGGTGGCCAGGTGTCACCAAATTCGTTAAAAAATACGTTGCTGGATGTGACAAGTGCCAAAGAAGCAAAAATTTCCCAGAACCACCAGCGGGAAAGTTAATGCCTAATTCGGCACCGTCAAAGCCATGGACTCATATCACTGCAGACTTTATTACAAAGTTGCCAGAATCGTATGGTCATAATGCAATTCTAGTAGTCTGCGACAGAATGTCCAAATGGCACATTTTATTCCAACATCGGAAAAACGTCAGCTCAAGGGTTGGCAACATTATTCAGAGACCATATATGGAACTCCATGGTCTCCCGAGTCAATAATCTCGGATCACGGTCCTCAATTCGCTGCTCAAATGATGAAAGAATTGAATCAAATGTTAGGCATTTCTACAGATTTGTCTACAGCTTTCCATCCACAGACGGATGGACAAACAGAACGAATGAATCAGGATCTAGAACAGTTCCTGAGAATCTTTGTAGATCACCGACAAGAAAATTGGTCGGGATGGCTCGCAATTGCTGAATTTAGTTACAATAACAAAATTCAAGCATCAACGAAACATACACCGTTTTTTGTAAATTACGGAAAACATCCAAGAATGGGTATGAACCTAGAAAGGAACGAAGTCATCCAGCTGCAGCTGACTTTGCGCAGAAAATGAAAGAAATTCATGAAAAGCACAAGCTGCATTAAGAAAATCGCAGGATGATATGAAACTCTATGCAGATAGACGACGTTCGGAGGTACCAGAATACAAAGTAGGAGATCGAGTTTGGTTGTCGACCAAAGATCTTCAATTATCTGGACGCCCAACTAAAAAGTTGGCAGAATGATGGATAGGTCCCTATCCAATTAAAAAGATCATTTCGTCAAATGCAGTAGAGTTGAATCTACCCTTTTCACAACAAATTCACCCTGTTGTGAATGTTTCAAGAATACGTCCTTATGTTAAACCGCTCAGAGGACAATGCATTGCGCCACCACCACCAGTAGAAATTAATGGTGAAAAGGAATACGAGGTAGAAGAAATCCTCGATGTACGATTAAGAAAGAACAAGATGGAATATCTTGTTAAATGGAAAGGATATACGGCAGAACACAATTCGTGGGAGCCAAAGGAGAATTTGGGAAATGCTAAGAGAAAAATAAAAGCATTTCTATGATAAAAATCCCGGAGCAATACGAGTCATTGACAAAAGTGTCTTTGACAAATTAAGCTTCAAAGATACGAAAACTTTACCGAAAGTCCAGGAACGGCCATATCCAGGATCGACATAAATGCAGTAGCAGAAACTGCATCATGGGAGAAAAATTGGCAAAAATGGAAAGGACAACAACTTCTAGAACAGTTAAATGAACCATCAGATCACGATGGTCCATGCGATTGTAATGGTCGTTTAAAAAATTAAAAAGGATTGGCCCTGGAGTAGGGCCTTAAACTGCTTCATTTTGTTGTAGGAAGGCCTTATTCTGGGCCCGGTTATTCAAACACATATATGCACTTGTATATCGTTTATCTTACCATCATGGGTAAGAACCGCCGCAACAACAAAAAATCTCAATCAACAATCCTTACCATCGGTGGCTATTCAAACGTGGGCCACTGTTGTGAACAATCATCACGTTGTCCTTTCCCAGAACCAATAACGAAACCCACTCCCCGTCCTCGCATCACTATGGATCGTGATGTGTACCGTTGGATAGAAAAAGCTGACCAAGGCGTAGATCCTTGGACTTTCCCGCCCAAAGCATTTTGGGCATGGCAATTATGCATGAGATGGAGAAAAGAAAAGAAAGGTGGACATATATCCTTTGAAGATTTTTAGTTCGTCTAGGAAGCCGAAGCCTAAAAAGGGGGTACTGTCATGACCTGTTCTCAACAGTCAAAATCTCTAAGACATTTTTATTCTTTTTTCTTGTATTTTACAATAGCTATAGCCAAACATCTTAGTCAGGTTGGCGTCTATCTTATCTAGTCAGCGCTAAGATTAGATTAGATTAGATTAGATAACGATTAGATTAGATTAACGGACTACCGGACCGATGACTCATGGACTATGACTCAGGCTTACCAATGCGCAGCAACGGGGCCGATTATGTTATCTCTTTTACTCATACTTACTCAGCGTAGCTACTATTATTAGAGTGGTGCACAGACCACCCTTGTAGTATATAAACTGAGCAAGATAGCACCCAGAGTCCTCAGTCGAGTTCTCTCGGGTTTTCCACTCTACCCTCACTCCTCTCATCCTAAGTCTGCTGTTGGGGCCTAAGACGTCACGTCAAGGGGTAGTCCTGATAATTTTGGCGACACAGATGAACAGTCGTCAAAAATATCGGAGTTGTGCACCATGTCACAGGGCACACACATGTGTGAGGAACACGTGCAAAAGTTTAAAAAGGTTGCACGAGGCACAGGCTATCAGGGAAGGGCCCTGATAGAAGAATTTAAAAGAAGTTTGAATGCCGGTCTCCGAAAAAGGATAATGGAGGCTGATGAAGTACTGGAAACCATCGATGAATGGTACCAAAGATCGGTTTGTCTCGACCGACAATGGAGACAAGCAAAAGCCGAAGAACAGTATTATTCTTTGAGGAACAGTAACTCCGCTAAGAGGAGTGAAGGGACCAAAGGCCCGGATACGGCGAAGCCGGTAGGAACTGGTCAGCCTAAACCCCGATGGAGATTCAGTACAGCATCAGGATCAGCGAACCAGAACCGATCGGGAGCTGGGCCCTCCTCGAGTAATAATACAGCAACATGGCCTCAAGATCCAAACGTGATGGATGTGGATTGAACTCAGCGCCCGCCAATGTGCTGTTACAAATGTGGAAGGATTGGCCACATAGCAAGAAACTGCCAATCAGGTTTGGACATCCGAACCATGTCCTTCGAAGAAATGAAGGAATACTTTGCGAAGGGCAAAACTTTAAAAGAGGAAGAGAGTCAGTAAGTCCCGTACTGAACTCTCTTAATAGGTATTCTGTATTAGATAAAGAAGATGGACAGGTAGGTACGGAGGACTCGGAGACTTCAACAGTCTCTGAGACCACCCTGCAGGAAGTGGTCTCTAGTGCCAAAGCACAGGAGCGTGGCAGGGCAGATAAACCTGTGCTTGATTCTTCCTTATCAGGTAAAAGAATACTTAAAAAGGGACAAAAAGAATTCTTGTTCGATCTATTGGTCAGAAAGACGAGATACTAATGGAAATAGGTCTAGAAACTCTAGACACACATGACCAAACAACAGAAACAGCGTTGCTCGATTCAGGAGCAACAGGTTTTTTATGAACACTAAATTCACTAAAGAAAAAGGGCTATAAACTAATCCCTTTAGACCAACCCATACAAGTTAGAAACGTAGATGGATCTAACAATGAAGGCGGTATGATTACTCATGAAGTAGATTTGCTCATGAGTTACAAGGGACACCAAGAACGAGCCACATTTGAAATATGCAAATTAGGCAAGACAAACGTAATCATAGGATCTACATGGTTACAATGACATAATCCGGATGTCAACTGGGTCACCGGTAAAATAGAGTTGACAAGATGCCCACAATCATGTGGACATAAACAAAGGGAATGGACAAAGGAAAGACAAAAGCAAACAAAACAGGCAGAACATTGGGAAACCAATATGTACGTCTGGGAAAAAGAATGGGAGCTGGACTTTGCCTACTGGCTAGAGCAAAAGGAGAAAGAAGAGACAAATTTGGATTTCCTAGATCAATGGAAACACCCGAAATTCTATAAGGAAGGAGAAAAATACAAATTTCTCCTGTCTGGAATCAAAGCAGATGACCCAAAATGGATTAGGGAGTTGAAGAAACAGGAACCAAAAGAGTTGGTGCCACTGCAGTATCACAAGTATCTACACTTGTTTGAAAAAACTGTGTCAGAAAGAATGCCGGTTAGGAAACCATGGGATCAGAAAGGAAAGGTGTATCCTTTATCACCAGACGAACTTGGAGAAGTCCGAGATTTTGTTGATGATCAATTAAAAAAAGGGTACATTAGACCTTCAAAATCACCGCAAACATCGCCAGTGTTCTTTGTAAAGAAAAAAGATGGAAAAAAGAGAATGGTACAGGATTACCGTTACCTAAACAAATGGATGGTTAAAAATAACTATCCATTACCATTAATATCGGAGCTCGTGGATCGAGCCGGACAAGCCAAGCACTTCACCAGGTTGGACCTTAGATGGGGGTATAATAATGTGCAAATCAAGGAAGGAGATGAATGGAAGGCTGCCTTTACTACACCAGAAGGTTCATTTGAACCAGTAGTAATGTACTTTGGCCTTACCAATTCTCCGGCAACCTTCCAAGCCATGATGAACAACATCTTTCGGGATATGAAGGAAAAGTCATTGTCTACATAGATGACATCCTTATCTACACAAAAACCGAAAAAGAGCACAATAATATAGTGCTCGAAGTTCTCTGGCACTTGGAAGAAAACGATTTATACATTAAACCAGAAAAATGTGTATGGAATGTGCAAGAAGTAGAATTCCTAGGAGTCATCATCGGACCCAATGGGATTAAAATGGATCCAAAGAAAGTTGATGCTATCCTCAATTGGCCAACACCTGGCAGTGTAAAGGATGTTCAACAATTCTTAGGATTGGCAAATTATTATCCATGATTTGTCAAGGACTTTGCCAAAATAGCACGACCATTACATAATCTGGTCAGAAAAGACAAAACATGGGAATGGAAGGAAGCAGAAGAAAAAGCTTTTAAAACATTAAAAAAGACTTTTACGGAACAACCCCTTCTTGTCGCTCCAGACTCCGACAAGAAATTCAGAATAGAGTCTGATGCCTCGGATTACGCAACGGGAGGAGTGTTATAAATGGAATGTGATGACAATAAATGGAGACCAGTAGCATACCTCTCCAAATCCCTCAACAAAACCGAGAGGAATTATGATGTCCATGATAAGGAAATGTTGGGCATTATTAGGTGTCTCGAAGCCTGGAGACATTATTTAGAAGGAGCAAGGCAGGAATTCAAGATATGGAAGGACCATAAAAATCTCAAATATTTTATGAATGCCAAAAAGTTAAACCGAAGACAAGCACGCTGGGCTTTATATCTCAGCAGGTTTAATTTTAAATTAATTCATAAAGCCGGATCAACTATGGGAAAGGCCGATTCTCTGTCCAGGAGGCCAGACCATAAAAAGGGGGTAGAAGATGATAACAAGGAAGTCACCTTGTTAAAACCGGAATTTTTCCGAATTGCAGCACTTCAACAAGGACATGTGCTGGTTAATACATCAGAAAAAGAAATTTTAAACAAAATCAGAAAATCAGAAACAAATGATGAGGAGGTAGTAAAAGGGGTGGAAGCCATGAAAAAGCAGGAGTCAGGAGACTCAATGCAGGAGAATGGCAGATGGAACAAGGACTAATCCTCTGGCAAGGAAAAGTTTACATTCCAAAAGATGAAAAACTACGAATGGAGATAGTGAGACTCCATCACGATACACCCATTGCTGGACATGGAGGACAATGGAAGACGGTTGAACTCGTCACAAGAAATTATTGGTGGCCAGGAGTCACTAAATTTGTTAAAAAATACATTGCTGGATGTGACAAGTGCCAAAGAAGCAAGAATTTCCCAGAACCACCAGCGGGAAAGTTAATGCCTAATTCAGCACCGTTGAAGCCATGGACTTATATCACTGCAGACTTTATTACAAAGTTACCAGAATCACATGGACATAATGCAATTCTAGTAGTCTGCGATAGAATGTCCAAAATGGCGCATTTTATTCCAACTTCGGAAGAAATGTCAGCTCAAGGGCTGGCAACGCTATTCAGAGATCATATATGGAAACTCCATGGTCTCCCCGAGTCAATAATCTCAGATTGCGGACCTCAATTCGCCACTCAAATGATGAAGGAATTGAATCAAATGCTAGGCATTTCTACAGATTTGTCTACAGCTTTCCATCCACAGATGGATGGACAAACAGAACAAATGAATCAGAATCTAGAACAGTTCCTGAGGATTTTTGTAGATCACCGACAAGAAAATTGGTCAGGATGGCTTGCAATTGCTGAATTTAGTTATAATAACAAAATTCAAGCATCAATGAAACATACGCCGTTTTTCGTAAACTACGGAAAACATCCAAGAATGGGTATTGAACCCAGAAAAGAAGGAAGTCATCCAGCTGCGGTTGACTTTGCACAAAAAATGAAAGAAATTCATGAGGAAGCGCAAGCCACACTAAAAAAATCACAAGATGACATGAAACTTTACGCAGATAGACAGTGTTCTGAAGTACTGGAATACAAAGTAGGAGATCGAGTTTGGTTATCAACCAAAGATCTTCAACTTTCTGGACGACCAACTAGGAAGTTGGCAGAATGATGGATAGGTCCTTATCCAATTAAAAAGATCATTTCGTCTAATGTGGTAGAGTTGAACCTACCCTTTTCACAACAAATTCATCCTGTTGTGAATGTTTCAAGAATACGTCCCTATGTCAACCACTTAGGGGACAACGCATTGCACCGCCACCACCAGTAGAAATTGATGGTGAAAAGGAATACAAGGTAGAAGAAATCCTCAATGTACGATTAAAAAGAAACAAGATGGAATATCTTGTTAGATGGAAAGGATATATGGCAGAACACAATTTGTGGGAACCAAAAGAGAATTTAGGAAATGCAAAAAAGAAAATAAAGCATTTCTATGATAAAAACCCTGGAGCAATACGAGTCATTGACAAAAGTGTCTTTGACAAATTAAGCTTCAAAAAATACGAAAACCTTACCAAAAGTCCAGGAACGGCCATATCCAGGATTGATATAAATGCAGTAGCAGAAACTGCATCATGGGAGAAAAATTGGCAAAAATGGAAAGGACAACAACTTCTAAAGCAGTTAAATGAACCGTCAGATCATGATGGTCCATGCGATTGTAATGGATGTTTAAAAAATTAAAAAGGATTGGCCCTGGAGTAGGGCCTTAAACTGCTTCATTTTGTTGTAGGAAGGCCTTATTCTGGCGCCGGTTATTCAAACACATATACGCATTTGTATATTGTCTCTCTTACCATCATGGGTAAAAACCATCACAACAACAAAAAAGTTCAATCTACAATCCTTACCATCGGTGGCTATTCAAACGTGGGCCACTGCTGTGAACAATCGTCATGTTGTCTTTTCCCTGAATCTCCTAAAAAGCCAAAACCTACTCCCCGTCCTCGCATCACAATGGATCGTGATGTATATCGCTGGATAGAAAAAGCCAACCAAGGCGTAGATCCTTGGACTTTTCCGCCCAAAGCATTTTGGGCATGGCAATTATGCATGAGATGGAGAAAGGAGAAGAAAGGTGGACATATATCCTTTGAAGATTTTTAGTTTGTCTAGGAAGCCAAAACCTAAAAAGGGGGTACTGTCATGACCTGTTCTCAACGGTCGAAATCTCTAAGACATTTTTATTATTTTTCTTGTATTTTACAATAGCTGTAGCAAAAGATCTTAGTCAGGTTGGCGTCTATCTTATCTAGTCAGCGCTAAGATTAGATTAGATTAGATAACAATAAGATTAGATTACGGACTACCGGACCGATGACTCATGAACTATGACTCAGGCTTACCAATGCGCAGCAACGGGGGCCGATTATGTTATCTCTTTTACTCATACTTACTCAGCGTAGCTACTATTATTAGAGTGGTGCACAGACCACCTTTGTAGTATATAAACTGAGCAAGTAGCACCCAGAGTCCTCAGTTGAGTTCTCTCAGGTTTCCACTCTACCCTCACTCCTCTCCTTCTAAGTCTGCTGTTGGGGCCCTAAGACATCACGTCAAGGGGTAGTCCTGATACAGACCATGCCTCCTGAGCCATAAGCATAGCCTCAAGGATATTGATCTTGTATATCTCACATTCACCAGCCTTGTCAAGTTTAATTGCATTGCTGCAAATTTTTTGATGGTAATATGCTTTGAAGCAGCAGATAATGCCAGTGTCAAGTGGTTGAACAAATGGAGTCAAGTTGGGCGCAAAGAACTCAATGCATACATTTTGTGGCTTGCAATTAATTGAATGACCACTAAAATTGTCAATCAGGAGGCAAACATGACAGTTGGCCTGGCGCATCTCAATATCAAACAGTTTAACCCATCTGACACCGTAAGTGTGCATGACTGGAGGCTCGTAGATCAATGACTTACTCTTCAAATAATTCAGCTGTCATCCAAGCTGTCTTGTTGTTGCGATAATAGAATGTAGACAAAGTTGGAGCCTTGCCCTTGAATGCACATGGTGTTTTTGCATATCCAATGAAAAAGATGGGCATTTTTTTGCTGCCATCAGAATTGCATGCAAATCCAAGTGTCAATTGAAACTTGTTTTTCTTTTTGCCACTCATTTGAACTCTTGCCAATCCACAATCAGGAGGAGCACTTTCCTCAAGGTAAGTCAACAATTTTATGAAGAATACCAAACTTACAATGCAAATAGACTTGTCTCGTCAAAATTCCACCAATCCTCTGGTGCGTATTTCTCTAGAACCTTTGAAATACGCTCTCTCTCTGCATCTGCAGCTTTGGGGTCTACAGAAGCTGCTTCTCTGTGACGACGATGCTCACACAGGTTATAAGCCTTCTTGAATGATGTCACCCAGCCTTCACCTTTGAGCTGTTCCTCTTTGGGGACATCAAAAAGGCTTTCAAACCTTTGCCGCTTCTCTTGCAGCATCTTTCCCATGACATGTTCATTCTTCTCTTCCAACAGTTTGACCCATTTTATAAGGGCCTCCTCGACATCTGGCCTTGGCACAATCCGGGGGCATTTAGATGACAAAGCATTTGGATTGTCATGAATGCACTGTTCCAACTGCTTGCGTACTTTCAATTTTCTTGAGAATGTTGATTGTGTGAAATGTAAGGCACCATCCACTCTGGAAGAAGAATAATTGACAATTTCCTCCTGTGGGATACCAGGATGTGTATTGCTGTAGGCAAAGACTGTCAACCAGTCATGGAGGGAAAGATTTTCACGGGTTGTCTTGTGTGGTTTCTTAGCAGCTGTTGCTGGGCCATCTTTTGCTTTTATGACCTTCTCCCTTGGTTTACTATGGGTTGTTGGCTTAGGACGTGGTTTGCGATGGTCAGCTGGCATGATTATTATATCCGAAATTCATTGCAAAAAATTTTACTTGGATATTTCAAGTCCGCGAAAGTTTCAATCAATCAAAAAAATGTGCCTAAAGCCAATCTCATAATGCATATCTCATGCCGATTGACAATGCATTATGCGTTATGCAATAACATTGCATTTTCCCTGCGGCCCATGATGGGACCAACAAAATTCCTGCCAATATCCATGCATTATCAAATTTATGTGTTATCACCGTATGCATTATGATGTAATCAACTGTACCACATCCAATGTATGAGGTTGCAGCACAATGATCAAGTATTTTAAACCCGATGTCTGAGCGGAATCATCCCCAGACTGGTCCTCACTCACTACAGACTAATTCAACTTTCTGTTTACCATGCGTCTTTCCTCGTAGCTTGACTACCATGACGGGTGTCTAGCATTGGCGCCTGCGAAGAGTACGCTTCCCTTCCATCATGAAATAGTTCTAATTGTTATCGTCAGGTTTGCGACAGCATGTGGACTGTCCATATGCACAGCATTTCCATCTCATTGGTCTTGTTGAAAGTTAGGGGCACAACTGACCTACTCATTCAAGCCTTTTCACAGAGAACGTCTATGGAACTATCCAAATAAGTAGATTGTTAGATTGTTCCCCGAGTATAAAGCCGAGTGGCACTGTAGATTGTTCCCCGAATATAGTTTTCCGAGCGGCTGCAAGATTACTGCGACTCCAGTAGCTGGTGGTTATCCGATGCGCATTATCCCTCATATCATTCCTTTGTGAAAGGCGATCCGAGACGCATCAGCAAACTTGGGGTTTCCCCACAGTGCCCACAGCATTGCAGGACTGGCAGACAAGTTGCAGACTTCAAGTAGAATGTTCGCAGAAACCTGCAGTGCCCACAGTGCCCACAGTGAATCTGCAGTGATTTCTGTAGTGACCTGGCAGTGAATTGGCAGAATGTTTGCAGAAAGCTGCAGTGCCCACAGTGCCACAGAGTCTGCAGTGACTCTGCAGTGTCCTGCAGTGACCTGCAGTGAGTCTGCAGTGACTCTGCAGTGTCCTGCAGTGACCTGCAGTGAGTCTGCAGTGAGTCTGCAGTGTCCTGCAGTGACCTGCAGTGAGTCTGCAGTGAGTCTGCAGTGACCTGCAGTGTCCTGCAGTGAGTCTGCAGTGAGTCTGCAGTGACCTGCAGTGACCTGCAGTGAGTCTGCAGTGACTCTGCAGTGACTCTGCAGTGTCCTGCAGTGACCTGCAGTGACTCTGCAGTGACTCTGCAGTGACCTGCAGTGACCTGCAGTGACTCTGCAGTGACCTGCAGTGACTCTGCAGTGACCTGCAGTGACTCTGCAGTGACTCTGCAGTGACCTGCAGTGACCTGCAGTGACTCTGCAGTGACCTGCAGTGACTCTGCAGTGACCTGCAGTGACTCTGCAGTGACTCTGCAGTGTCCTGCAGTGACCTGCAGTGACCTGCAGATTCTGCAGTGATTCTGCAGTGACCTGCAGTGACCTGCAGTAATTCTGCAGTGAGTCTGCAGTGACCTGCAGTGACCTGCAGTGATCTGCAGTGAGTCTGCAGTGAGTCTGCAGTGTCCTGCAGTGACCTGCAGTGAGTCTGCAGTGACTCTGCAGTGTCCTGCAGTGACCTGCAGTGAGTCTGCAGTGAGTCTGCAGTGTCCTGCAGTGACCTGCAGTGAGTCTGCAGTGAGTCTGCAGTGACCTGCAGTGACCTGCAGTGAGTCTGCAGTGTCCTGCAGATTCTGCAGTGATTCTGCAGTGAGTCTGCAGTGACCTGCAGTGACCTGCAGATTCTGCAGTGAGTCTGCAGTGACCTGCAGTGACCTGCAGTAATTCTGCAGTGAGTCTGCAGTGACCTGCAGTGACCTGCAGTAATTCTGCAGTGAGTCTGCAGTGAGTCTGCAGTGACCTGCAGTGAGTCTGCAGTGACCTGCAGTGAGTCTGCAGTGACCTGCAGTGAGTCTGCAGTGACCTGCAGTGAGTCTGCAGTGACCTGCAGTGAGTCTGCAGTGACCTGCAGTGAGTCTGCAGTGACCTGCAGTGAGTCTGCAGTGACCTGCAGTGAGTCTGCAGTGTCCTGCAGTGTCCTGCAGTAATTCTGCAGTGAGTCTGCAGTGTCCTGCAGTGTCCTGCAGTAATTCTGCAGTGAGTCTGCAGTGACCTGCAGTGTCCTGCAGTAATTCTGCAGTAATTCTGCAGTGATTCTGCAGTGAGTCTGCAGTGACCTGCAGTGACCTGCAGTGATTCTGCAGTGATTCTGCAGTGTCCTGCAGTGAATTGCCAGACTGTCACAGACTGACAGTAGAATTTGCATACTGTGGTAAGGTCAATGCAATACAAAGTTGTATATTGGAACATAAGTTCTATGAGAGGTAGATAATCTATAAACTATGTCTTGATCATCGTAGAACACCAGCAATCCTACACCGGAAACTGCAGGTCCAACCCCACTTCTGCTTCTATTACCAGGCAATCAGGTAGTGGCCTGAGCGAGGCAGTGAGAACGAGGATGCAGGCACAGCACAGGTCGTGGCTGACTTGTGGTCCTTTCCACGCTCTTCTTCCTCATCCTCCTCCTCCTGTTTGAGCACCTGCAGCCGTGCCTTGGTCCAGCTTTGAGCCTGCGAGAGAGGAGAGGGTAGCAAAGCGACGCTTTCTATCTGCACATGCTCGTCGTCGCGATGGAGTACCTGATGGCGCGGTACGCGATCGCGGGGCGCTACCTCCTGTCGGTGCACGACGAGCTGCGGACCTCGTGCGCGACGAGGACAGGTACCGCGCCGCGCTCGCGCTGCAGGTCGCGAACCTCTGGACGCGCGCAATATTTGTGCACCGTCTCGGGATGGATGATCTGCCCCAGAGCGTCGCCTTCGTTTCGGCGGTGGACGTTGACCGGTGTCTGTGCAAGGAGGTGGATATGGAGTGTGTGACGCCCAGCCAGCCCGTGCCGATTCCCCCCGGGGAGCGTCTCGACATTGAGCAGGTGCTCGAGGGCACGGGGGTGCGCGGTTGGGCGATGTCGTCGTGGATGACCGTGAGGGGTGGGTGGGCTCGTTAGGAGCGCGAGGGGATGGTGCACCGCGCGGCGTCGTCGGCATTTTTGAGGGCG
>JAEBUS010000028.1:147500-272064 GCA_023014475.1 Amanita pallidorosea | reverse complement strand
TATCCACAATTCATATGCGGACACACTCCAATGTGGTCAATAACGCACCCACACTTGGATCTTCGATTTAATTCCATCAACTGACCCAATGACATGGTGCCCGGCGCTTCACTGAGATGTCCTCGTGCTCAGATCGTTAGATCCGATACGTGATTGGTATTCTCAGACTGTATGCCTTGATACACGACATGCCAAAGGGTTGTCTTCAACGGTTCCACCGCCTTTTCCGCTGTACTAGTGTAACTGCCCGGGGCGACCCTGCCTGGTCCACAACCCAGCACGCCGTTACTCTCGTCTAATACAGTTTTGTTGCCAGTAACCATAACGGTAGTAGTCACTTAACAACGGTTAAGCGAGTCTATCTGCTGGTGGAGTCGAAGGCGGTCCTCGAGGCTGTTCATAGCCACACCAACAGAGTGTGTATGAGGTCAGACGAATATTTTTGATGAATTTTGTCGACGTCGCGGGCGATGATGAGCAAGGCGTGCTCGACGCTGTCGATGACGATGACGAGGAGTGTGGTAATAGAGACTTCAGATTATGTTATGAGCTCACGCCCCTAACCACAACCTTACAATTCCCCCTAGGGGGCCCACAGGCCTCGTCGCTGGCCAGAGAGTAGAAAGGAGACGAGAACGAGATAGTATTGGGGTAGAGAGAAACTATCTGAAGTCTGGGGAGACTCCAGCTACAATGTACCTACTTATATACTACTCTATGAGGACCCCTTGCGACTCCCAGACCCACCGGCACTCCCTCAGCCTGACTCACTCCTATTGTTCTTGGTGAGCATGTGCTTGGGCGCTGCCGCAGTTGCTGCGCACATGAGCGCATATGGGCGCGGCCGCTCTGACTCCACTCATAGACCTCTTCTGGACTGCCCTAGACCCTGACCATAAGGAGCAATGCCCTGAGGCATTGTGCGTTCCCATCGCGATCCTTTATAGACATGTGCGCTGTCTTGCGCCTTCGTCTGATGCGTGATGGCTTGATGCGCTGATCCTCCTGATGCACTGATGCCGAGTGTGATGCCATCAAGGTGGCGATCCACCTTCCTAGTCTAGCCGTCCTTCCGTATATAGTATTGGATGGTTCCTCCAACCATCGTCTTGCCCTCTGGTGAGCGCTCCCATGCGCTGACTCAACCATTGGTGTCCCATAGTGTCTCGTAAGGCCCCAGGCCTGTTATAACATGTATAGAAGTCATCCCAGATGACTGTAGAGTAAACCGAAATTGAGGGGCTAGGATTGCGATCCTAACACTGAAGCACAAGGAATGGACTGTGGAGGATTGGAAGAGAGTTATTTGGTCAGATAAGACTAAAATAAACAGTATTGGGTCAGATGGGAAGCAATGGGTGTGGAAACAGGTGGGGGATGGGCTGATTGAGAGGGAGGTCCAAGGGAGAGTGAAATTTGGTGGTGGAAACATCATGGTATGGGGCTGCATGGGTTGGAATGGTGTTGGGGAACTTGCAGAGGTTGAGGGGAGGATGGATGCTGACCAGTATGTGGACATTTTGGACAACCACTTACTGCCCAGCATAGATGGATCTGGAATTGGTGATGAGGAGTGCATTTTTCAGCAAGACAATGACCCAAAACACACCTCCAAAAAGGCCAGAAACTGGATGGAAGAGAACAATATCACTCCCCTGGACTGGCCTGCACAGTCTCCTGACCTTAATCCAATTGAACACCTCTGGCATCACATCAAATTGCAGCTGTGCAGATATGAAACACCAGCAAAGGGAGTTTGGGAGATTTGGGAGAGAGTGGTAGAGGTATGGAATGCTATAGAGCCTGAGGTGTGTCAGGGGTTAAGGGAGAGTATGCCTAGAAGGCTGGAAGCAGTTATCAAGGCAAAGGGAGGCAATACAAAGTACTAGATTGTGCATTTTCTGTAATTCTGACACTCACTCAAATAACTGTCCCAATGAGGCATCAAAATGGATTGCCTATGTCACCATGTGAAATGCATCAAATTACATAATTTTTAATTTAACATGTAGCTATTATGTAACCCTTTTTATGTACACTAACAGTTTTGCTTTATTTGGCTTTGGTGTGATGCTATGTCACAAACAGTCAAAACATGCCAAACATTGGGACAGTTTTTTGAGTCACTGTATATGGGGCTTAGGGGGGAAGCAAGTATGCTGTCCTTATGTCATGTGAGGCACCAGGCACCCATCTTCACTGAATTTGCAATATAGTGGGGCCCTAGTAACTGTACTGAGGTTGTTGCAACACAGTTGGGCAGTGCAGGAGCAGATGTTGTCTGAGGCTGTAAGATGCCACAGGTGTCCACCAAGCCTGAGGAGACTGGATCAAAGGATTTCCTTATCTCAAGACTTTTGATTGTCTTTGTTGAGGTGCTCCTAGTTCTTCAGTGCTTCAACTAGGTTCAGAAGACTAGTCATCCCAGATGACTGTAAGGCAAAACCAAATTTGAGGGCTAGGATTGCAATCCTAACATGAAAGGGTGGCTTGTGGGGTAAACAAGATGAAGCTGTCATTCATTGGTGGTTCAACTGGACTAGGGGGACATCCATCATGGAGGAATCCAGGTCATTGCAGTTGAGCAAGAGTGTATATGGGGCTTAGGGGAGAAGCAAGTATGCTGTCCTTATGTCATGCAAGGCACCAGGCACCTGTCTTTGCCAAATTTGGAATAGTGGGGCCCTAGTAACTGTACTGAGGTCATCACAACATGGTTGGACAGTGCAGGAGCAGATGTTGTCTGAGGCTGTAAGATGCCACAGGTGTCTGCCAAGCCCAAGGAGACCAGATCAAAGGATTTCCTTATCTCAAGACTTTTGATCATCTTCATTGAGGTGCTGCTAGCTCTTTGGTGCTTCAACTGTACATTGTTAGGATCGCAATCCTAGCCCCTCAATTTTGGTTTACTCCACAGTCATCTGGGATGACTGCTATATGTATTATATATAGGGCCAAGGGCTTTATGGGACACTATGGGACACCAACAGTTGAGTCAGCACATGGGAGTGCTCACCAGAGGACAAGACAATGGTTGGAGGAACCATCCAATACTATATACAGAAGGACGGCCAGACTAGGAAGGTGGATCACCACCTTGATGGCATCACACTTGGCATCAGTGCATCAGGAGGATCAGTGCATCAAGCCATCACACATCAGACAAAGGTGCAAGACAGCACGCATGTCTATAAAGGATCACAATGGGAACACACAATGCCTTGAGGCATTACCCCTTATGGTCAGGATTTAGAGCAGTCCAGAGAAGGTCTATGAGTGGAGTCAGAGCGGCTGTGCCCATATGTGCAGCAACTGCAGCAGCACCCAACCATGCACTCACAAGAACAATAAGAGTGAGTCAGAGTGGGGGAGTGCCAATGGGTCTGGGAGTCACAAGGGGTCCTCATAGAATAGTATATAAGTAGGTACAGTGTAGCTGGAGTCTCCCCAGACTTCAGATAGTTTATCTCTCCCCAATTTCTATCTTGTTCTCATCTCCTTTCTACTCTCTGGCCAGCAATGCGGCCTGTGGGCCTTCTAGGGGGATATAGGGTTGTGGTTGTGGGGCATGAGCTCATAACATACATTGAATGCTTCAACTAGGTTCAGAAGACTTCCTATGGGTTCAAATAGAGTCTGGAACAAGTCCTGGCACATTGCTAGTGTATCACCAGCCTTGTAGTAGATTGTTAGGTGGAATTATTGAGCCAAATTGCTCAGCATTGTGACACCAACATCTGAGGTTGTCATCTGAGATGTCAAGAGTGTCACATACAGTGGCTCAAAAAACTGCCCCAATGCTTGGAAAGATAGGCATGGTGAGAAAGAATGACATAAGCAGCATGTGTTATAAAGTTATGTATTATACTACTATATCATGGCTACATAGAAAATCAAAAACTATGTAAGTTGGATCAGTAATAAATCAAACAAGATATTTACCCATTGGGGCAGTTTTTTGACTCTAGGATATTTGCTAATCTAGTACTTTGTATGACCCCCCTTTGCCTTCAAAACTGCCTCTATCCTTCTGGGCATGCTTTCCACAAGTTTCTGACATGTCTCTGGTGGTATCTCATTCCACTCCCTTGCTACCCTCTCCCATAACTCATGGACTCCTTTGGGTGGTGCATCATATTGCTGGAGTTTCTTCTTGAGATGTTGCCAAAGGTGTTCAATGGGGTTCAGGTCAGGGGATTGGGCTGGCCACTCCAGGAGAGTAATTTGATGGTCAGTGAACCACTTCTGTGCCCTTCTGGAGGTGTGCTTTGAGTTATTGTCCTGCTGGAAGTACCTCTCATCCTCAGCCATCCCCAACTTCTCAAAGCTCTCCTCCATCCCCTCCTCCAAAATCTCACAGTACTGCACAGCATCCATCTTTCCCTGCACCTCCACAAGCTTCCCAACCCCACCCCAGCCCATACAACCCCAAACCATCAAGTTATTCCCCCCTCCTTGGTGTGGTGGTGTGGTCAGATATGGCTTCCCCATGTTTTTTCCAGACATACACCATCCATCTGACCCAATCCAATTGATTTTGGTCTCATCACTCCATAACCCTCTTCCAGTCCTCCACAGTCCAGTTTTGGTGGTACTGGGCAAACCTGAGACACTTCTGATGGTGGGATGCTTTCAGCATAGGCACTTTCTTCTTTGTTGCTGAGTGAAGACCTGCCTCCTTCAACACATTTCGCACAGTCTGAGGAGTGATGGGGGTAGCAATGGTGGAATTTATGAATTGTGTGGCTTGGACAGCATTGTCAAGCTTCCCAGAGCTAATTTGGTGGATAATTGACTGTTTATCATGGGGAGAAAGCTTGGAAGGACAACCACCAGGATGGTTTTCTTTATCCCCCTCCATCTCCTTGCTAATCCTCCCAATAGTACCCTTCCCCAGACTAGCTTGGATTTGACAATGAGAATAAGTGAGGAGAGAAACAACAGAAGAGCACTTTTCAGCTGAGATGGATTTCATGGTGGTGGTTGGGAGTCAAGAAGATGAATGAGCCAAGTCTAACATGTCAAACTGATACAAACAAAGTCATGTGACATTGTTTATTATTCCCAGCCCCAGTTATCTTGTACTGGAGTGTCACATTGAAAATCAGGTGAAAAATTCAAGAGTCAAAAAACTGCCCCAATGAGTGAATATCTTGTTTGATTTATTACTCAATGGGTTTTGATCCAAATTATATACTTTTGATTCACTACATAGCCATGATATAGTAGTATATTACATAATTTTATAACACATGCTGCTTATGTCATTCTTTCTCACCATGCCTATCTTTTCAAAATGCCCAAACATTGGGGCAGTTTTTTGAGCCACTGTATGTTACAGGTGAGCCAGCCATTGTTTTTGAGCCAAACAGCATACTCCTTCAAGTCATGGCTAATGTGGTGGAATGGCATGTGGTGGGAGTGGTCAAGTTGTGCGATGCCTGCGGAGTTTGAAATTGATCACATGCTGCTCAGTTTTTTTGCATGCTACCACAAGGTTTTCCGAACCAGCTGTAACGGTTGCTTGGATGTACTGCAATCTGTACAGTTGATTACATCATAATGCATACGGTGATAATGCATAAATTTGATAATGCATGGATATTGGCAGGAATTTTGTCAGTCCCATCATGGGCTGCAGGGAAAATGCAATGTTATTGCATAATGCATAATGCATTGTCAATCAGCGTGAGATATGCATTATGAGATTGGCTTTAGACACATTTTTTTGATTGATCAAAACTTTTGTGGACTTGAAATATCCAAGTAAAATTTTTTGCAATGAATTTTGGATATACTAATCATGCCAGCTGACCGTCGCAAACCATGTCCTAAGCCAACAACCCATAGTAAACCAAGGGAGAAGGTCATAAAAGCAAAAGACAGCCCAGCAACAGCTGCTAAAAAACCACACAAGACAACCCATGAAAATATTTCCCTCCATGACTGGTTGACAGTCTTTGCCTACAGCAATACACATCCTGGTATCCCGCAGGAGGAAATTGTCAATTATTTTTCTTCCAGAGTGGATGGTGCCTTACATGTCACGCAATCGACATTCTCAAGAAAATTGAAAGTACGCAAGCAGTTGGAACAGCGCATTCATGACAATCCAAATGCTTTGTCATCTAAACGCCCCCGGATTGTGACAAGGCCAGATGTCGAGGAGGCCCTTATAAAATGGGTCAAACTGTTGGAAGAGAAGAATGAACATGTCACGGGAAAGATGCTGCAAGAGAATTGGCAATGGTTTGAAAGCCTTTTTGATGTCCCCAAAGAGGAACAGCTCAAAGGTGAAGGCTGGGTGACATCATTCAAGAAGGCTTATAACCTGCGTGAGCATTGTCATCACAGAGAAGCAGCATCTGTAGACCCCAAAGCTGCAGATACAGAGAGAGCGTATTTCAAAGGTTCTAGAGAAATATGCACCAGAGGATTGGTGGAATTTTGACGAGACAAGTCTATTTGCATTGTAAGTTTGGTATTCTTCGTAAAATTGTTGACTTACCTTGAGGAAAGTGCTCCTCCTGATTGTGGATTGGCAAGAGTTCAAATGAGTGGCAAAAAGAAAAACAAATTTTGATTGACACTTGGATTTGCATGCAATTCCGATGGCAGCAAAAAAATGCCAATCTTTTTCATTGGATATGCAAAAACACCACATGCATTCAAGGGCAAGGCTCCAACTTTGTCTACATTCTATTATCACAACAACAAGACAGCTTGGATGACAGCTGAATTATTTGAAGAGTAAGTCATTGATCTCCGAGCCTCCAGTCATGCACACTTATGGTGTCAGATGGGTTAAACTGTTTGATATTGAGATGCGCCAGGCCAACCATCTGTTAGGACTAATCCCACACAACCACAAGCCTCACTGAGACGATGAGAAAGAAGAGATATGAATTGAGACAGTAGACTAGTAAGCTGGGTAAGAGCAAACTATCTAGAGTCTTAGAGACTCCTACCTACGACGCTCCACCTTATATACCCCAACCATGGTCTGTGCGCAGCAGCCTCATGCCCCAAGGGCTATGCGCGCGCAGCAACGGAACCATGGCGACTATCTACGCCTTCCCGCAATGCCCGTGTCCCCATCCGGTCCTTATTGTCTTCTTATCGGCACAGCCCCTGGCTGACTAACCGCTGACCTAACCGATGGGCGCCTTGACATAGGGGTTGGCGCCTGCGAGTCCGGTATACCTATGCGTCCATAGGGCCCCAGAGAAAATAGATAAAAATATAGAAAAACTGCCAGAAAATCGTAAGAGTCGTAACATGACCCCCCCCTTAAGACTTCACGTCCCGGGAAGTCAGTGCGAGGATATTGTTTTAGGAATTTTTGCAAGGTCTCTTGCAAATGCCTTGTCCGTGTCCAGTTCATCATAAATCAATTTGCGGTCGCCCTTCCACCGTTGCCAATTCCGTTGAAGTCGTTCAAGGTATTCCCTTTCAAACTTGCCATTTTCCCATCCAAACAAGCGTTTGGGCACATGCACCTGAGTATGATTTTGCCACCGTCTATAATCCATGTTGCGTACATTGACGAGTCGATGCGGAGCGCTAGGATTTGCCTTATGGAATTTTTGAACCTCCTTCTTAGCGTTATCGAGGTTTTCTGCTGGTTCCCAAGTGGATTCCTCCACAGGATAATTTTTCCACTTGACAAGGTACTCCAATCGTCCACCACCACGTCCACTGACTCGACTATCCATGACTTCCTCAACCTCGTATTCGTCATCCTGAGATTCTTCAACCATTTGTAACTCCTTGCGCTGAGCTACTTTGTCCCTTTGAGTAGGGAACACAGGTTCCTTGTATGGTTTAAGATGGATCTCATTGAACACGTTATAGACTTTCCAAGAGGCAGGAATTTTTAACTGGTATGCCGATGCGCCGACCTTTTTCACAACTTCCAGGGGACCGACGAATTTGCCATCAAGCTTTTTTGTAGCGTGAATAGTAGGCAAGTTTTCCGTACTGAGATAAACTTTGTCGCCCAGTTTGTATTCTCGTGCTGGTGCCTTATTTTCATCGTACCGCCTTTTCATAGTTTCGGCGGTTTTATTCAATGCTTCTGTGGCCTTGGCATGTATGTCCTCAACCTGCTTGGCAAGTTCCTCCACTGCTATGACCGTAGGTGTGTGAAGTGGGTTTACCCCTTTATTGGGGTGACGTCCGTTGTTCATGAAAAATGGTGAATAACCCGTCGACGCGTGTACCCGATCATTGTGGCAAAATTGCGCCACTGCCAACCAGTCACTCCAATTGTCCTGTCGATGATTGACGAACATAGTCAAGAACTCCTTGACTTCTTGGTTGACACGCTCGGTTTGTCCATCAGTCTGCGGATGATAAGCCGTTGATCGGTTTGCCTTAATTCCTAGCATTCCATATAAATCATCCATGAACTTGGATACAAATTGAGGCCCTCGGTCGCTGATGACTTTTCGGGGAATTCCATGCTCTCGGAATACATTGTCTCGAAACAAGACTGCCACGCCTTGTGATGTGATGGTTGACGTTGTCGGAAGGAAGTAAGCCTTTTTGGTGAATCGGTCCACTACCACCATAACCATGTCATTGCCTTTTGATTCCGGTAAGGGTCCAATCAAGTCAACAGACACGATTTCCCATGGTTCCGAAGGAATCTCATTCGGGTGCAGCGGCGCGGCCCTAGCCTGACGGTCAGGTTTAGCTCGTTGACAAGTTTCACATCCAGGGATGTATTTTTCAATGTCTTTTCGCATGTTTGGCCACCAGTAGTCTCGCGTTATTAATTCCAATGTCTTGACAACCCCAGAATGTCCCCAGGAATGAATCAGTCCGATCAACTCCCCTCGTAGTCGGTTGTTGGCAGGGATGTAAATTCGCCCCTTCCATTGCACTATTCCTTTGTCAATGGCATAGTCCGGGTCTCCCTTTTCCAATCCTTCACGCACTTGTGACTCCCATTGTCGTTTTGGAATTTTTGCAATATCTCTTAATAATTCGTCTATTGCCCGGTCGTCGTCCAAAAGTCGTACAAACAGATGTTCCTTCAGGAGAATGACACCCTCATTATCGTTATGTCCTCGTGCGTGTCCCGCTCGTCGAGACAGTAGATCTGCTTTAGAGTTCGATTTGCCAGAACGGTGTTTAATAATGAAATTGTATTCCTGCAAATCCGTAACCCATCGAGCTTGTCTTCGATTGAGATTTTGCGCCTTCCGGAAATACGTGAGGTTTTGATGATCCATTAAAACCTCTACAATTTCTTTTGCACCTTTAAGGTAATGGGACCATTCATAGAATGCGTGCATGACCGCTAGCATCTCTTTATCATAAATCTCATAGTTCCGTTCTGCCTCATTTAAGGCCTTAGAAATGAACGCCACCGGCCTCCAAATTTGATCCTCGCCTTGTTGAGACAAAATTCCGCCGATTGCAAAATCTGATGCGTCTACTTCGACTCGAAATTGTCCTTCATCGTCTGGAATTTTAAGGACAACCTCCCTCGCCACAAGGTCTTTCAGTCCCTGAAAGGCCACGGATTGGATCTCGGTCCATAACCAGTCAACTTTGCCAGTTAATTTAGTCAACGGTTTAGCCATCTGAGCAAAACCCTGCACAAATCGTCGATAAAAGTTGATAAATCCCAGGAACTGTTGTAACTCCTTTTTGCACGTTGGTTCTGGCCAGGATGCAATGGCGTCAACCTTGCCTTTTTCCATTCGGATGGAGTCGGTGCTGATTACCAAACCCAGGAAATCAATTTGCGGCTGGTCAAACCAACATTTCTCGGGCTTGAGGGACAACTTATGTTCACCCAGCTTGGCCAGAATACGGTTAACATGCCCTGTGTGCTCTTTTTGAGATTTTGAGAAAACCAAGATGTCATCCATGTAAATGACAACCCATCCTTCTGCAATTTCCTGCCTGAAGATGTCGTTCATCATTGTCTGGAATGTTGCTGGTGAATTGGTTAACCCAAAGAACATAACCAACGGTTCAAATAGTCCTCGATTTGTCCGAAAGGCAGCTTTCCATTCGTCTCCTTCCTTAATGCGAACGTTGTTATACCCCCAGCGATATCCATCTTGGAGAACACCTTTGCCTGAGACAATTTGTCCACCAATTCCCCAATTAGTGGTAACGGGTATCGGTTTTTGATTGTCATTTCATTCAGTCGTCGGTAATCCTGAACCGGTCTCAATTTTCCATCTTTCTTTTTAACGAAAAAGAACGGCGATGCCATGGGTGATTTACTAGGTTGAATACGACCGGAGTCCAAATTTTCTTTTAGAAACTCATCTAGTTGGGCCTGTTCATCTCGACTCAGTGGGTAAATTTTACAATCCACTGCCTTAGATCCGGGTATCAATTCAATCGCATGGTCCCACGGACGTCTGGGCGGTAATTCATCAAAGGTTTCCTTCTCAAAGACCTTCCGGTGTCCGAGATAATGTTCCGGGACCACTTCTTCTAGTGAACGCCTTTTTGCTGCATCAGCTTCCTTAGCTGCAATATCCATTGCAACAGATCGAGTTTTCAACTCTGGTTCTCCGATATGTACTGCTAGGAGTTTTTCGCCTTCCTCTAGGGGCTCCATAGGGTCTACTTCGTCTTCTGGATTGTCAACATGCGAACGATCCCAACACGTTCCTGGACATCTAGTAAACCGTACTTCTTGTTTTTTCCAGTCCATTACGGGATTATGGTGTTGTAACCAGTCGTGTCCCAGGAAAATGTCTGTTTTCCCTAGTCCTGCCATACCACATTCAATGATTTCTTCATGACTCCCTATTCGCAGCTTGAACTGAACCATGTATTCTAAACTCCCTAGTGCGTTCCTTGTCCCATCTGCGTTATATACCGGCATAGGTCGAAGGAGTTTTCGTTTATTAAGTTTGTGTCGTTCCACAAACTCAGTACTGACGCAGGACCCTGTACAGCCTGAATCCACTAGTGCCACAATGTTGATTTGTGCCCCAGTATCCATAGTCGTAATAGTCCCTTTTAAATTCATTTCTTGTCGTCCTGTAGCTTTGACGACACTCTGCCTTAACCTTGTTAGGTTCCACAACGCCTCTGCTTCTGACTGTTGGTTTAATTCATTGACCAAGTTTTCAGTTGCCTCATCAAGTCGTCTATTGTGGACCCATTCCTTTAGACACCGCACCGCAGTGTCCTTGTCCTGTTGCCAAATTCTTCGTAATACCCATGCGGGTGACCAAGTTTTTATCCGGGGTTTTGCGCTCACACTCAAGTTTCGAATCTGATGGACATATGATGAACATTCATATAGTAATTCCGGTACACTAATACAAGAATCTTTGTCCGTGATTGAAACTCTATCAGCCAGCAGCGCGGAGCGCTTGCCTACTGGCTGTCGCCAAAACCCTTTTCTTTTCCGTATTCTTTCCATTGCTCCTCAGTGAGCTCCTCCACCTTCAGTTCCCGAATACGGCCTTTTCCTTTGTCCTTCTTATTGAACCGCTTAGGTTCAGGACAGTCCCTGGCAAAGTGACCTTCTTTGCCACAATTATAACACGCCCCCGTGCGTCGTTTCGCTTTGTCAACGTCCATTGCATTGGGATCCCTGCTTGACGTCGCCATTGTGGGCATGCTGTGCTGAATCGGTGCCTTACTTTCTTTAGCCACCGGTGTCTCCTTGTATTCATTACGGCTTTTCTTCTCGCCGTATGCTTCCTTCGCCCTGCGATATACCCGCGCTAACTGCACCGCCCGATCCTGGATCGTTTTCAGGGATGCATCATCTGCTAGGTTCCCGTGCCTTATCAATTCCGCGCCTAGGGCCGGATTGATCCTATTCAGGAAGTGATCCTTGAGCGCGTTTTCTCCCCATCCAACCAACGGTGACAACGCGTTGAACTTAATGATATAATCCTCTATTGGAGTATTTCGTTGTTCCAATTTCATTAAGTCATCCGTTGCGTGTTGTTTGGTCTCGGTGGACATGAAGAATTCGTGCATCTCAGTTTTGAAAGCCGCCCAGGTCGTCCATGGATATTTATTCGTATTAGGCGGGCGCATCCACTGCAATGGTTGGTCCTCCGGCTGTAACGGAGCTCGATGTCCGTTATTCACCTCTGCCCATGTAAGATCCGATGGATATCTTGTCGGAGCGCACGCATGTTTCCCTTCATACTCCTCATCTGCCTTTTGGATCTCCTGGAGTTTGACTCCAGCCCATTCTCCTGCTCGGTTCCCTTTGCCTTTTCTGGTGCGGTACAAACATATGACAATGCGTCTCCGGACCGTTGTTTCCCGTGCTAACGTGAAATATACCTCCATTGTCCGCAGCCAGTTGTCCACTTGACTCGGATCACCTTTGAAGTGATCTGGCATTTCGGCTTTCGTTAATGGAGCCGGTGACGGACGCGGATGTGTTCGTTGCCACTCTTCCAGAACATTGGTGAGGAGCTGTCCAAAACCATTGACTGTTGCCATTCGTGACTCTTCAATATCATCGATCTCCTGTTGCCTTTGTGCCACGGTATCCTGGTTTGTTCCAGTTAAAGGAATTTGCGGCGGCAAAGGATGCGGCATCACTTGCGTGTACCCGATTAGGAAATCTCTAAGTCCCATGGCCATTTGAACCGTCCATTGAAAGGCGCCTATGTGGTAGCGACCATACCCTTTGAGGATCCAGTCCTCCATCTGAGTCCATGCGTTGAGTCCTTGAGACATGCGCTCTACATGGATGCATCCTTCACGTCCATAAGTTTTTCGGGCTCTTACATTTGCCTGCAAGTCCCTCATACGACTGTCGAACTGATAGATCTCCTGGATTTGCGGGTATGCTGGCCACTCAAACTTATTCCAATGCTGTTTCTTGAACATGACCAAATAGCAGAATCCCGGAATGTCCGGGTGTAAAATTTCACTACTATAACGGGCCACAGGGTATGGATAAGCGTGTTCTACTTCATTGGCTACTGTTCGACGCCAATGGTCTATCTCTCGCCGCTTCTGTGCTTGGTCCAGATTACTTGGTCCCGCTTCTATCATCCAGTCTTCCGCCGTTGTAACTGGTCCATCATGCCAGTTCCAATCGCCGCCGCGGGTTCGCACGATCGCGTTGAACTCCGCCTTTTTGGCTTTGATTGCTTCGGCATATGTGGGTACCTTAGGTGGAACCGGAGGTGGCGTGGACTGTTTCGAGGTCCTGGGTGGGGTAGATCCGGTGATCAAATACAAGACTGGGTTAGGCTTGCTGACACGTACAGGGACGCTGGATAACTCCGCGTTCCCACCCCTCGCATTTGATGGATAGGGTTGATCCAGTGTAGGAACGGGCCTTCTTCTTTTTCTTGTTACGGCAGAAGAAACCCTTGCCTCCCCATCGGGCTCGCTTGTTGTAGGTGCCCCTTGCGATCATCTCATCAATGCTGCCCCAGTCCCAAATGTCGTCGCCGTCCTCTACCCGAATCATGAACTCTTCGAGTACATGAAATCGGTCCCTTTGGCAGTCGTCTTGGAGACTGAACCGGGCGAATGGGTTTCTGAGCTCGGTATTCCATGACGCGATCTCGGTAACAGTGGGCCAAGCCGGCCAATGATATAGATCGTAATACTCCGGCTTGAACAGATACATATAGCAGTAACCGGGTTTTCGCCAATGGTAGTTAGGACGATCCTCGTTTGTTGGGACCCCAGGCAACACAACCCGTTCCTGATTTTCAACCCAGTGCTCGGTATACTCCCTTTTAGTCCGGATTCCCCAATCGGCTAGATGTAGGTCCATGAAGTCGTCCCATTCTGGGAGCATGACTCCGTCGTTGTCGGGCCCCGTGTGATTTTCCAAGGAGTTAGGCTCCGTAGCCGGACATGAGCTTGATGGACTCTTCCTCCATTCGTACATGTATGGGGCATACCGCGTCATGCGGCCCGAGTGCTTTACTTTGATGTTGCCGTTTGAAGCATGCATCAGCTTGTTCCGTTCTTTAGCCGTCAGGACCAGACCATCGTGTTTCAAGGTAAACACGTTAAATCCTTGGAGTAAATAACAGCACGTTGGAAGGCGAGTCGAATACTGCCTCCCTGACATCTGTTGATCGACGAGCTGCTCGAGCACCTGCTCAAGCACTCTTCTGTCTGCTTCGAGTTCCTTTTCCAACTGTCGGAACTTTTGTTGTCGTCTAAGCGCCTCGCGCTTTTCCTGCATGAAATTTCCCATGCTTCTTCCTGCTCGCGGAAGGCCGCCTCCTCGAGCACCTGACGTTCATAAGCTGCCCTGCGCAACCTGAGTTTCTCTAGACGGCGCTGCTCTTTGCGCCAGTAGTACCATGCGCGAACGTGCGCATCGTTTTGTCGGTAGTCGACCGGCTTGGCCGACTCGGTTCGTTGTTGGGGCATAGGGCACCCCGCCGCCCACTCTAGATCAAAAACGTGTCCGATCTCCATCAAGGACATAGCTGCCCTTGGCAAAACGTAATTGAAGCTCATATCCATAGCTTCGGATCCCAGATCCAGATTGTTCCAAGAACGGTAAATGACGTCCCAAGTAGGGAGATGTCACCTCTTCTTCCGTAACTGTACTTCCTAATACAGCCACTGTCCGATGCGGTCAATAACGCACCCGCACTCGAATGTTCGATTTAATTCCTCCAATAGACAAGAGCAGTGCTGCCCGGCGCTTCACTCTGATGTCCTCGTGCTCAGATCAATAGATCTGATACGTAATTGGTATTCAGAGACTGTGTGCCTTGATACAGGTCACCACAATGATTGTCTTCGCGCGTTCCTTGCGCTTTTCCGAAAGTCCTGATGTAACTGCCCGGGGCGACCCTGCCTGGTCCACAACCCAGCACGCCGTTACTCTCGTTCAGAACCTTTGTGTAGACAGAGTTTTCCCTGAGTCAGTCGTGACCCAGTTGTCGACTATGTCGGATCGAGGCTGCAACTGGCCTCGTGTCGTAACGAGCAGTTGGTCAGACGAAAAGATTTTGTTGGATCGCTTCGACGCTGTGAGCGACACGAGCAAGGCGTGCTCGGCGCTGTGTCAAACGACGAAGGGTGTGGTTGAAAGACTCTAGATTATGTTAGGACTAATCCCACACAACCACAAGCCTCACTGAGACGATGAGAAAGAAGAGATATGAATTGACACAGTAGACTAGTAAGCTGGTAAGAGCAAACTATCTAGAGTCTTAGAGACTCCTACCTACGACGCTCCACCTTATATACCCCAACCATGGTCTGTGCGCAGCAGCCTCATGCCCCAAGGGCTATGCGCGCGCAGCAACGGAACCATGGCGACTATCTACGCCTTCCCGCGATGCCCGTGTCCCCATCCGGTCCTTATTGTCTTCTTATCGGCACAGCCCCTGGCTGACTAACCGCTGACCTAACCGATGGGTGCCTTGACATAGGGGTTGGCGCCTGCGAGTCCGGTATACCTATGCGTCCATAGGGCCCCAGAGAAAATAGATAAAAATAGAAAAACTGCCAGAAAATCGTAAGAGTCGTAACACCATCATGTTTGCCTCCTGATTGACAATTTTAGTGGTCATTCAATTAATTACAAGCCACGAAATGTACGCATTGAGTTTTTGCACCCAACTTGACTCCATTTGTTCAACCACTTGACGCTGGCATTATCCGCTGCTTCAAAGCATATTACTGTCAAAATTTTGCAGCAATGCAATTAAACTTGACGAGGCTGGTGAACATGAGATACACAAGATCAATATCCTTGAGGCTATGCTTATGGCTCAGGAGGCATGGTCTGAAGTTCAGCCTGTGACAATCAAACATTGCTGGGCCCACACAGGTATACAAAGGTTAGTTTTGTCATTATGGAATCATATTCTAACTTAACAGATCATATTTCAGTGCCTATAATCCAGCAGCACTTCCAGCGCACATGAATCCACGTGCATGGGACATATTGAGGACATTCGCATCCTCAGATTCCGTCTCTCTTCCTGATGTGGAGGCTCAATTGCAGTCCCTGCTTGGGTCATGCTATCTTGATAATGATTGGCGGCCAGCTCTTAAAGCTGTAATGGATGCAGAGGGTGATATTAAAGGCACATTAGAAGCTGTCGAAAAGCTTGCTGACAAGGCTGGAAAAAGTTTGCACCTGAAAATCTGCCTTCGCCGTCAGGAGATCCGGCCAAATGAACCAGCATCACAACTTACAATAATTGAAAACAAGCTTATGATGTCTGTCGAAGAGCTTCAAAGCCAAAACCGCATTCCAGCTGCACATATGCCAACAACAGAAGAGCAATGATGAGGATGAGATCCAAAGGCATTGCAGTGGAGAAGAGGAGATTGTTGCCAAAATACTGGCAGTTCAGAACAGCAGAGAGGTTGTCGAGCTTGAGTCCAATGAGGAAGAAGATCCATTTCCTGATCTAACTATTGCCGAGGCCATTGCAATGTGTCCAAAGCTCGAGAATGCCTGTCTCAAGTTTGGTTATGCTGATGTCAAGGGGCTCACTCTACTGGGAGAATTACACAACTTGCGGGGATTCTTGAGGCAGCGCGAGCTCAAGAATGCAAAACAAGTCACCCTTGACAAGTTTTGGAGGAAGGAGGGGGAGGCTGCCAAGTGATCACAATTTACGAGCACGCTGCGCACTGCTGGCAGAGGCTGTGTTGATGTTGATTATTAATCACGATTACATAATACACCTTGCTCCCCCGTCTTGCATATTGGTCATATATTGCATAGACTTGGGACCTGCCCCACACTATGCATTATGAGGTAATCAACTGTACTAACATGGCCTGCCCATCACTGGTCTTTCAGTCCACCTGTCAAAAGTGCATTGAAGACTCGACAAGCGTATGAAGCCTCTCATGGCTACATCAGGAAAAACCCTATTCGGTATTTAAGTCACATTAGGGTATATTGCCAGAAACTACCTTGAATGTGCATAAAATTAAACTAACCCAGGCCGTTAACTGCTAACTGATAATTCACCTTAATCAAAATATGTTACAGTCAATTACTTGACTATTAATCTTATTATTCACACCGGTTTTACAATGAAGACAAACTATATATATTTCTTTAGATAAGGTTTGTATAAGGTAATGTTTTTTTGCAGGTTTTCTTATGTTATATATTTTTTTTTGAGCTCGTCTCGGGAGTACTGCTATGCACATAGATCAGGATATTACCAGTATATAACAATAAGGGTACAGTCAATATTAGATCATTCAACAGCCATATTGTCGATATTGATGACGGCACTATTTGATAGGTCATTTCCAAATCCCCTGCCGTTACATTAGTAACTTTCATACATAAGAAGGAAATGTAGCTACGAGGCAATTCGGAATAGGCGACGCATAAGAGAGTTGTACACTAGTTCATTTTGCTGCTTGATGTATTCAAGGTCTTCAATGTGGCCACAGTATATGTCAGCAAAGACATTTGTTGTGAAGTGCGCTGGTACACGAGAGCCATTCTCCCACTCCTTGAGGGCAGCAAAAACCTACATAATGATTGTCAGTAACCGTCAGCTGTTGTAATAAGTACATACAGCAGTTGCTGCAAGCGCTGATGAGCAGTCACTGGCTGTGACTGTGTAGAAGATCCGCTTCCAATCCGCTTCCAATCCGCTCTTTCCCGCACTTTTCCGCACTTTGCGATCCGCTTCCGATCCGCTCTATCCGCTCTTTCCCGCGCTACAGGAAAACAAGTCCGCTCTCTGCACAGCCACTTCCTCAAAAGGCAACTCCGCTTTCCGAAGCCCACAATCGAGATCCAAACTCACGATCAAGGGATAAAGGCAAATCCCCATCTAGAACAAAGGATTGAAAACTTCACGGAAAATCGTCGATCATCAATACCAAAGCCGGATTTGGACAGGAGGTGAAAATATAGCAGAGTCCCTTCGTACTGATAGAGCCAAAAATGTATATAAAGCCTCATAGTTATCTTGTCAAAAAATATACCATCCTACCCCCAATATCATATATAACACCTAATCTCGCTCCCATGCAATAAGCTCTTTTTCCATTGCACGCGCACTCTCGCTCTCTTGTCACACTTGTCACACACTCTACCCACACGCCGTCCGCTTTTTGACGTGGTCACATCACTTGCCATCGCCGTTACTCTTTCGCGTCACGTCCGCACGTCCGCACTTGCGTTCCGCTCCACGCGCATTCTGTCACTAGGTCACATGTCACATCCACACATCCGCACATCCGCACTTCGCATTTCCGCTCCATGCGCATTTTGTCACTAGGTCACAGGTCACACACAAGTGCAAGCAGCCCTCTGGTTGGCAACGTCGGGACACTTCAACTAGCTCTCTCAACAAACCCCCTGTCTACACAGCTGCCTTAGCAGTGTAGAGTCGTATTAGCACCTGGAGCAGGATATAATGGACTTCCACATCCCATTCATCAATGTCTCGGTCTACCATCGAATTCGGTTCCGAGATGAGTTTCGAGATGTTGAAACTGTTGATTCAATTCATGCACAGCCACTGCGGAAAGATAAGAGAGGACGGCCAATACCTGGCCGTTTCGACACATGCCTTGTTAATTGTGGACTCGAGGGCCAGGCTGGAATCCATGGTGAGTCGTCAGTGCTTCAAAGTACGATACTCATTACTACTTAATCTAGCATATCGTACTGCTCAAATTCGTGTTGTCTTTAGCATTAACTCCAGAGCTGTCAGACATCTCTTTGCCACAGATAACCACCCTCCTCAACATCTTGCCTACGTGGAATGGTTTACGCCATTCCAGGCCAGCCCAGAGTTGAAGACAGGATTATACAAGGTATCACGCACCATAGAGGATGGTGAGTGTATTGCGAGCATTGTGCCAGTCACAAATATTGTTCAAAGTATCCATCTCTCTCCCCTTCCTGGCGAGAACATTCCTCTAGAGTGGACAAGCAACTCTGTATTAGAACAATGTCGTAGCTTCCTTGTCAATTCATTCTCAGACCGTCGCACATATTTATTGTTTCATGGCCCCACTTAGCTGTCTTTAATAAGCCTACATTTACTGGATGTAATTGTCATTTAGAAAAGTTCTCTGGCCTAACTATTGTTTTCGGGACCTAAAGTTTCTTTACAGATTTTCGTCAGATAAAGTTAGGTTAACAAATTGGGCTTTTCCTGATGTATGAAATTTATGTAAATGATAGCCAAGCCAGCGGGACAGAAGGAAGGATCCGCTTACCGACAATAGTCCTTGTAGCTGTTTTATAATGTTTGCCAGCAACAGCTACATCTCACATGATAATGTTGTCCACAACATTATAATCTTTTCCCATTATAATGTACATACTGCTGCCAGATCAGCACATGCCAGTGATATTATAATATACAACATTATAATACACCCACCATAGGACATTATAATATACCACTTTCCCACCAGTACTGCTTATAGGGTCAAATTTCCTGAAAAGGAGATTACATAATTTTAGAGTCAAACCAATTGTGTAGCCTTGGTCAGTGGCTTTCTAATTGTGGTTGTATGTCAGTGTTTGGTGCTGATGTCATTGAGATATCCACTGATTGATTTTCAGGGTTGAATCTCCTATAAAGGAACAATGACATAATTTCAGGGTCAACCAATTGTGTAGCCTTGGCCAGTGGCTTTCTAAATGTGGTTGTATGGCAGTGTTTGGTGCTGATATCATTGAGATATTCACTGATTGATTTTCAGGGTCAAATTTCTAAAAAAGGAAATTGATAATGGATTGTCCAGTGGCGGGTTTCCTAAAATGGAAATAGCGCCCTTCGGACTTGCCATTTTGGGAAATTCTACTCACTGTTGGTGATGATGGGCAGCAAGAAATTGCAATATCTCCCTTGATACTGAATATGTTTGTGGCGCTTTTTTTGGAATGTATTCCTTATATATATATGCACTTATCCACTATGTTAGAATGTAAAAATGCTAATAGTTTCTGTCACAATGCAACATGTCTTGCTCACTGTTGTTGACAGTGAGGAGCAACAAATGACAATATCTCCATCAATACTGGTTGTTTGTGTGGCGCTTTTTTGATATGTCCTTATTAGGCATATAGAAAGGTATTTGGAATGTTGGAATCCAAATAGTATGTACCAATCATGCCACAAATAAAATTGGTATGCTCACTGTCTGCCACAATGAGCACTATTATCTCCACCAAAACAAGATCTTCTTGTGGCACTTTTTGATTTTTGATTTCTTATGATAACAGAGTGTCATTAAGGGTGTCTGGAAGCAGATTGCCCTGCTGATTAATGGGTGATTTTCAGGTTCATGATAAAAGTCTGAACATGATACAGAAAGACTGGCTGACAAGTGGACATGTCAGGAAAATGGGACATTCCACTTGATGTTGCCTAAGGATCCTCTATTGAAACTGTCCTAATGTTTATCTTTGTTTGGTATGATCCCAAATCAAAAACAGTGCCACAAGAAGATCTTGTTTTGGTGGAGATAATACTGCTCATTGTGGCAGACAGTGAGCATACCAATTTTATATGTGGCATGATTGGTACATACTATTTGGATTCCAACATTCCAAATACCTTTCTATATGCCTAATAAGGACATACCAAAAAAGCGCCACACAAACAACCAGTATTGATGAGATATTGTCATTTGTTGCTCCTCACTGTCAACAACAGTGAGCAAGACATGTTGCATTGTGACAGAAACTATTAGCATTTTTACATTCTAACTAGTGGATAAGTGCATATATATATATAAGGAATACATTCCAAAAAAAGCGCCACAAACATATTCAGTATCAAGGGAGATATTGCAATTTCTTGCTGCCCATCATCACCAACAGTGAGTAGAATTTCCCAAAATGGCAAGTCCGAAGGGCGCTATTTCCATTTTAGGAAACCCGCCACTGGACAATCCATTATCAATTTCCTTTTTTAGGAATTTGACCCTGAAAATCAATCGGTGAGTATCTCAATGATATCAGCACCAAGCACTGCCATACAACCACATTTAGAAAGCCACTGGCCAAGGCTACACAATTGGTTGACCCTGAAATTATGTCATTGTTCCTTTATAGGAGATTCAACCCTGAAAATCAATCAGTGGATATCTCAATGACATCAGCACCAAACACTGACATACAACCACAATTAGAAAGCCACTGACCAAGGCTACACAATTGGTTTGACTCTAAAATTATGTAATCTCCTTTTCAGGAAATTTGACCCTATAAGCAGTACTGGTGGGAAAGTGGTATATTATAATGTCCTATGGTGGGTGTATTATAATGTTGTGTATTATAATATCACTGGCATGTGCTGATCTGGCAGCAGTATGTACATTATAATGGGAAAAGATTATAATGTTGTGGACAACATTATCATGTGAGATGTAGCTGTTGCTGGCAAACATTATAAAACAGCTACAAGGATCCCTCTTACCGATGTGGAGGGAGCACAAGCACTCAGGCAGACAAAAAACGAATATCGAACTACTAATATATACAAGACTTTCATGGTGTACAAACGCCAGTCTTCCTGTTGCATTTTGTGAGGATGCACATCCTATACTCCTCAGTGCCGTTTTGGAAGCCACATGCCTGTTCTTCAGGCGATACTATCATTTTAAATGTCATAACAATGTACAAGTTGGCAACTGGAGAGGCTTACGCGTTCTCAGTCCTCTTTTGACGGGCCAACTGAAAGATCTGAGAGACCGGCGAAAGACAGGCCAATGGGAAGGTTCGACAGCCCGACGGACAGGCTTTTCGCGAGTCCCAATCGGTGCGCCTCTTACGACGGCACAGGCGAGGAGGAGGAAGAAAAGGAGGGAACGAGCAGAGTATAGCATGACGAGTTACTGGTGTATAGAGATCGGCTTGCGAGTGACCAGCACTTGGGGAAGAGCAAGAGGCAAGTCCTTTGATCTTTTATACGATTTGGGGCGTTTCATGATGAAGACTGTGCTACATCAGCAACCCTCGAACGACATCAGCCAGGGGCCCATAACCCGACTTGTGCGATCATTGTTGCAGGCTTAGGCATCTTGTTACAGACGGAGATGCAGTCTTGGAAAATGCGAAGATGTTGACTCATTCTCACTTTAGACAGTCCATTAGCTTTACAGTATCCTCCACCGCCAAAATCATTTTGCTGGCCTCTATTTGGATCCTGGTCATGTTCAAGTTTTAGTCTATGAGTTAGAGCATCATCTAACTTGTGTAATATCATTCTATAATCTGTTCAGCACCCTCAGTAATCTGGACTCGCCAAGTCGCCCGGTAACCAGTAACGCTTAATTGGCCTATGAGTTGAAGCATCATCTGATCAATCTGATTCCGATTTCAGGCATCATTCACACGGGAATTGGCCACTCAGGCTGTCATGCGAATCTAAAATTCATTTGTGAATGACCATGACTTTCGAAGCAGACATTCATGGCTCCCCCAGCCTCATTTTCTCTCGAGACGGCTTCCACAGCCCCTGATCCCGTCGCAAACGAGGTTCACCTTCGACGAAGAATCCTTCTGCTCTGCTCCGTGCGCACAAGCGCTCGACCTCATGCGGTATCCTCGTCGTTTGTTGCTGTGCGTGCGCAAGGATAAGGAAAGTGGGCCGATATCTGAAACGATACGACGTTGTTACCATGAGCATAGTGTTAACGGACGGAGCCTGGCAGCCTCCACTTGTGCGGGTTTCATGGTATACGACCCATCGATACCTGCCGCCGCTACTCCATCATGATGCCATATTACCGTCAAACCGGCTCGAAGCCTCATTGGACGATTGTCTACCTCGGACTATGGCGGGTCAGGCCACCATGAGTGACTCTCGGTGCTGCACAAATGACGAGAAGGATTCAAGAGAACGAACAGAAATCATTTTCAAGGTTGCAGAGATCAGCCTGCAATACCGTAGAAAAGCGACCACCACTTGCGAGAAGACGATGACCAAGTATCTCTATATCCGGGACCCGACCCGCGTCCTGTCTGAAAAATGACGAGGAGTTTTCTCGCTCGCGTGGGCCCAATATGAAGCCTGCGCTGATCAATTCAGGATTACTCTTGCGAACGGGATGTCCCCAATTTTTTTCCCCCTGCCACGACAGGAGGGATCCGATTTTCCTTACTCAATATAGATGTGCCAATTGATCTCGATCGTGCCAGTATCGTTTGCGCCTGATACACATGTCTGCACTTGGCAGGTTAACACATCAAACACACGACCTTGCCAATCCTTTCTGACTCCTCCATTACATATGGTGATACTACTTTGACGCGTGACTAGTATCACCAAAATATACTTTCATTTCCGAGGGCCCAGTCGCCTTGTGTTGCTTCTCAATCTCACGCAGCCGGCCGACTTGTTTTAACCTCCTGTCCAACATCTCCTTGAGACACCGGTGGTCGTTTGGCGTTCCCTTCCGTTTGCAGTAGAGATATGCAATATTCATACTTTGCGATTCCTGCCCGTGGGTTATTAATTATTATTGTCGAATGACGCTAATAGTGAACGAGGCAGCGCACGGTTTCAGTGATAGTTGGATAAGGAACACGAATAAAGCCGTATGTGGCGCGGGCCAGGACTGCGAAAGCAAGGAGGAATAGGAGAGCGCAGCGAGCTGATGCTAACATGCTGAAGACCGGCGCGCTTGTGTATTGCGGAAAGACCAGCTTACAACACAGTAGTGGAGTGTCCAGCACTTGGGAAGGGGGGTTACATCGCTTTCAATTCTTTTTAAAGTCACTGGTGTCTGGATAGGCTGATGACCTGGCGACCACCCCTTGTTGCATCAGCCGCTCGTCGATGTCTGCCCACTTGCCCGCTCGCCGGCCGCCCAACCCGTCTTTCAGTCGTCACATTTCTACGACATCTTCCTGCCCCTGATGTGTGGCTGTTCTGACGCCAGCCGTTCTTCTAATGCGTTGGTGGCTCCCCACAGGTCCACAACCAACGCTGTACTATCATTCCCTACCGCAATTCGGGAAAACACCAGGCCTCACTGAGCCTCAAAGACCAGCCTGCAATACCGTAGAAAAAAGCGACCAGCACATGCCCCGTATCTCGGATGACCCGGTTAAAAACATTGACTTGTACACAATGGCCGGGACTATGTCTGACAAATGAAGAGGAATTTTCTCACTCGCCGGGGCTCACCTGGTTAATAAGCGAGGAAGCTGGCGTCACTAGTACTGAACCTTAAAAGCATGCTCACGGTAGGTCCGACGAGGTACCCGTCTGGGACTCGCTGGCAGTGCGGCGCATCGCGCTGTTCCCTCTCTGCCCTCACGCGGAGACTGGATGAGAACATGCATGTTCGTTCGTTGGAGGACGTGATAATGGGGTGCGGTCTGGAGAGGTGGCCTACGTTTATCACTATGCACGCGCAGATCAAAGTGAAGGGCGCATAATGAGACAGAAGGGGCGCTCAAGCGGTTGACGGACATGCATATGGTGATTAAGATTGCTGAGTTGTATAAGTAGACTAGCCACTAGCCAGTTGCGCCTTTCGTCTCGCCGCTTGTTTCGCCTTGTATTTCGCCACTTTTTCCTTCAGCTTTTGAACTTCTGCTAACCTCTTTTTCAACGCTTGGCTAAAACGCTCATCACTATATATGCCTGTCTGGATGCAGTAGGTGTATACAATATGCCGACTTTCGGCAGGCTGTCCGTTGGTTATTATCAATGACGCTGATAGCGAACGAAGGCAGCGCACCGATTCTTGAGCACTTGGACTAGGAAGACGAGGTTTAGCGGCTGTGAAGTATTAGGTGTTATAGCCTGGGCAAGTCCAAAATTTGAGGAGAGGCTGACCAGAGCTGGGGCCGCGGGCCGATGCACCTCTCAGGACTGAAAAAGCGACGAGGAGGAATAGGAGAACGGTGCGAGCAGAGGCTAGCATGCTGATGAACGGTGTCTTGCGGAGAGACTAGCATAGAGTGACCAGCACTTGGGAGAGGGGGGTTACATAACTTTCAACTGGCGCCCGACGACCCAATCCTATAGCAACTGTTGCATCAGCTGCCTGCCTTGTGTATCTGATGAATAAATTGCCCCGCCCTGGCCGTCCAACCCGTCCAACCCGTCTTTTAGTCGTCTGACCTGTCTACGCCATCTTCCGGCCTTCCCGGTACATCTGTTGTTACCGTTTGAACAATGCATACAAGAGTTTGAGAATCCATATCCTGGAATATTTAGACCTTTGCATGGCGGATACACCGTATATCCTGCCTCATCGGTCGCGGACTAGGTGTTGCTCGGTGATCTGTGCTCAGGACGACAACCTTTATTTCGCTCACCACTCGCATCACCATCAACCAACGCGTGGGGCAAGACTGTTCGGGGTAAGGCTGGCTGAATTCACCAAGATGGAATGATCTCGATTGCAGTTGTCAGTCGACGCGCTCTCAAAAATAACGGAGCGAGCAGAGGAAAACATGTCCCAGCGCGCCCTACTTTCTGGAGTGGATAAACGTGCTTCTCGTCCGGACCTGCGAGTAGAAAACGCAAGGATAAGGAATCGTACTTTGGGAGCGCAATGCCGCAGTAACTTCACAATATGGGCACATGCCTTGTTCGCCAGCTGAAGCCACGTTCCCTTACGTTCTCCACTAATCTCCTCATTCGTTTTGGCACCGCTCATAATCCCCGGCGCTGCGCCCATTTTTTTGCAGATCCCTATCGCATAGCCATGGCTTTGCTCTTCCTGCAATCTCTGGCGTTGTCTGATTGCGTTAACAGGAACGAACGACGTACGTGTGAAGATACCCATACGAGTGAGGATAGCAAGTGGTCGGGGATCTCTTATGCATCGTGCGATCGATATCGGCTGGTGTCTGCCAGAAGATCTGTCTCGCGAGCTCTGGCTCGCCAGGGTCATCCTGAAGGTGATGCATCATACCAATCTGAGTAACTCGCCCTATACAGTTCGTCATGTCGAAAACAGTGACCAGAAGTTGACATTGATATTGCCCAGTCTGGAGGCAAGACTCAGCCAGCTCTGAGTGACGCACATATGAACGCACATCTGTACACGGTTCCTCGCCCCACAATCGGTGCTGCGGTCCGACAAATTGAAATGCCCTCATCCTAAATGAATCCAAGATGTTAACATCTCCGCAGTCCTAGAATGGGTAATCCAATGCTCTCAGATGGTGAGTTTCTGCACAGCTGTCATGGTCAGTTCGTCCTTGGACTTGCCATAACGGAAACTGACCCTTATTGATCTCTATTGGGCAATATCGACTGGACAGCCCAGGCGGCCTATCCACTGTCTGTCTCTCCTCGGAGGAAGACTCGATAAATGTCAAACCGAACCAAATGCCCATTCGTTTTGTGCAGGTGTGTTCCCCTCGCCGATGATTGCCGGAATGATCGCCAGAGATCAAAGAGTGGAAAGATGCCAACAACTTGGCAGGATTGAACATTTCTAGAAATCCAACAGAGAACGAGACCACGTATGCACACAGTGACATGTTTGAGAAAGGTTGCACCCAACTTGGCCCAGCGAATAGTACGTGTACAAAGCACTGTCCCAAACCGGAACTTGTTCATTCCACTGGCAGGCGTTACAGATACGAACTTCATTGGTTCCTTGTTGAATAACGTAAAACCAGACCGATAAGCTCCCTCAGGGAGTTCCACCAGGGAGCAAGTTCTGGCATCGTGCTGCGCAGATGCCGTGTTGGCGAGATGCCAATGAGTCGAGTTGGCCCGGCTGGCACATTTAGACATCCTCAAGCCCAAAATGGATGACATTAGTTCCTTATGCTTGTCTTTTACGGTCATTCCCATGCATTCAAGCACAGCCCCCTGCGAGCCCTGTTCTGTTCGATGTCTACCAAGAGCGCACGCCGGTATATTGCAAGCACTTTATTCATTCTTTTGCCGACAGGAGAATCCAAGGTGCTCCGAGGAGCAAATGGTATCAAAACCGAATCAAACCCTCCGAACCCATTGGGCCATTATGCGCGGCTTGCACTCCCCCGCACGCCGACGATCACCGCCCATCCACATGATTGTGAGCGAGCCGTCGTTGATCATGACCGCTTTTTACATTGGTATGTATTGTCAGCTACGAACTCTCGCACAGGAACGTTGCTTCCATTCAATCGGCTGCAACTCCACGTGGCGCGCCAGCAGCGAGAGATAAGATTCAATTGTTATGCATGTTATGCCCTTATGCACACGGCCCGTTAATCGCATCCTCAACCCGATTTGTGGCGTTTTATCCATGTGTCGTACATGCTTTCTACTGACATATCATCGCCAGAACTTCTGTCCCGATCTTGAAAGTGGCGTAGAATAATCGTGTATGGGGAAAAGTCACACAAGCGTTTAGGAAAGAGACTCTCCACGAGCGCACAAGCCAGAAGACCGCTGTCTAGTATAAACAGCGACCAACCTGTCCTGTCTAATTGAACTCGCCAAGTACAAGTTCCCGCAGGGTCTCTATTAGTGGGAACCCGATCCCGTCCCACGGCAATTTCAAAGATTCTCGACTGGAGACAACGCCATCCTATGAGACTTGTAACCGCACAACCTCCGCGTTCACAGACTTTTGAGGGCTCGCATACAATGTCGCTTTCGTCCTAATTAACTCCTTATACCATCACACTTCACTTCAACTCAACTCAACTCACTACATCTCCCGTCTCGTCCTCGGCGTCAACCCCGACTGCTCGTTCACTTCCTTCCTTCCATATACTACTACCAATATCCGCACACCAATCGCCACACCGCAATCTCGGCTGGGACCCGCACACTCACCAAATCAATGACTTTTCATTCCCGTTTTTCATTGCTCAATAGGTTCCTGAGAACCTAGATCAGCCACAGTCCCAAAGTCCTGACCTCCTTCCCTTTCCGTCTTCTTCGCTCGCTCATACACACGCAGTCCTATTCATACACACACAGTCCTATTCATACGCAACATCCCGTGGAACGTCATTCAAACTGGCAACAAAAACATCCGTCTCTGTCTCTCTGTCTCTCTCTCTCGCTTACCTATGTACACGCACACACGCACGCACGCACGCACGCACGTACCTACACGTCGCATGCACATCTCCGATCTCCGATCTCTACAGCAACTCACCCACCAATAGAAATGAAACCGCCATCCCCATCCCCATTCATCGCACGATCAAAACTGCTACAACCTTAATCTTGCGAAATCTGACAGACAGATTGCGACTCAGGGTTGGCGGTATATCGGAACGACACTTCTTTACTCGGAAGGGATAGGCAAGAAATTGAAGAAAAGGACTTGCGCCTTGAACGTCGGTGTCGCACAGTTTGTGAACAAAGCCCATCGGAGCAGTACATCCTCGGCCGAGGGACTGCGAACGGGGATCTACTTTGAAAGTAAAGAAATGGGTTCGGTCCGACAGGCCACCTGCATAACGCCGTCTAATGGCCTTTAGAGGGAAATCACTTAAACATGGAATGTCGTGCTCGATATCATCAATGTTGCCTTGTTATCCGACTCATCCCGCAGGTTGGCACAGCAAAACCTGTCAAACGGTCCATTGTGCCGAATCGTCCTCAGGGAGACCCACGCCTGAGCAAAATAGGATTGATCGTTTTGAACATCACTGAACAAATCTAGACACTTCATTTCTCGTTATTCATCATCAAACGCTATGCAAAAAGTCCCGTCCTATCCTCTTTGCGCTAATGAAGATGAGAATCGAACGTGCAATCAGAATGTGGAGTTGCCCATACTCACCAATCTTGACATATGATTTGCAGCAAGACACAGGGCGAATAACCGTTTACAATCGGCTTTATCGGCAAAGGGAAATCTATGCCACAATGCATTGTAACATCGTGCTGGATAAAAACGCACTACTCACGCCGCACCGAGCCTGTAGGCCGCTGCGAATCCTGAGGCGACGGCAATTTCATGCATATCTATGCGGGTATCAGCGACTATCTCATATCAATGACGTGTCCTTACTAAGAACTGTCCACGCGCCGGCAAAATATGTATGACTCTGTAATTCACTCAATAAGTAATTTATGCAATTGTTCGAATCTCACTTTTCCATTGATGAGACCCATCCACGGGACGGTTCCGGCGTAGTGTTGCCAACGGTGACTTTGTTGCTTCCACCATTTCTGCATGATAATCTGTCAACGTTCACCTCAGCGCTAATATATGCACAGGCAGAACGGCTCGGACCTTTTCCCCATCAATTTCGTCCTTGGACCAATATTGCGAGCTTTCGGGTTCCTTATTGAGAAAGATGGTTTGGAATACATGGCGTTCAAGAGGAATATCTCCTCCATCTTTGTTGTTAGTGTCGTTTGCACTCGGGCCTAATGGAGAGACTCCGTCAAACTGGTGTAGCATCGTCAGCAGCAAGCGTAACCGCATTAAACGTTAAACACACCTGAGGCTGATAACACGTGAGGTCAAAACTCATCTCCAACTTGCTCTTGTCCATAGGATAGCTTCGAATAAAGTAGAGAGGTGTGAAATTCTTTTGGGCAAACTCAAATTGTTTCTTGCGTTCGGGGTCGTCTTGGTTCTTCTCGGAGCGCAGTATAGGATCGTATCTGACTCTGTAATACTGTTGTCCTAATCATCAATATCATCCTCAGAACGAGAAACTAAGAAACCTTTTCCATATATTCCAAATCGTTATGTGTCACAGTGACGTCCCAAAGGTACTGGGGATCATTCAGCATATATGCAATAAAATAACGAGTCGGACTACCGACTTTAACATTTCCCAGGACGCGCCTTTCCAACCAGCCAGCATCTTCACCAAGGATTTTCAAAGCTGCATCCGCATCGCAACATAGAACAATTTCGTCAAATGTTTCAAGTTCCTCCCCTTCTCCCGGATTTTCGACTTCTTGTTCATTGTTCGTACCCTTGGTTGGGCGACTCCAGACTTCGATAGCACCCGCAGAGCGGGAATGACGCTTAATGCGCGTCACTTCACGTTCGAGAACGACTTTAACGGAGCCTTGTCCCTGTTCCTCGACGAATGACTTCCATTTGTCGTATAACATGGACAGGCACGGAAATGCCCTCATCTTCGGGATGGACGCAAGGAATGTGTCCGGAGAATACTCAAACTGTAACGAGTTGATAAATCGACTCCGCATACACCTGAAACACGCACCAAACGCATATTAGGATCCATGAAGACTCGCTCCAATATTGCTGAAGAGATAAACGGAGTTTGATTACCCGTTCCAAAGAACAAGGCCACAAGGGGATATACAATGGTATCGCCAAATTCCTATAAGAGAGAAAATGGAAACCGACGTTCGACGCTGAACAAATCTTACCTTTGAGAAGCCGAACATCTTCAACATGGTGCTCACAGGGATCATGGCGAAAACCAATTCAAACGTTTTGATAACCTTGAGCGCCGTACCGAATTTCTTGATATCGCTACCGAACCTGCAAGCAAAAAAAAAAAGGGCACTGAGCGGCTGAAACTATGCGCAAGGATATCACATACTTGTCAATAACTCGGCTCGGAAACACATTGGTCCAGAAGTCAGTTTCCGGATCTCGCCCGAAGCTGACTTGCATGCCGACCTCCGCCGCAGAGAACCCTAGTTTTTCAAAGACGGCAAAAGTGTTGTGGAACACGGGACTTGCGCCCTGGACTCCATCGTTGATGTAGTCGGCCCCGTACGTGCTCTTGTCAATGGGGGCAGAAGTTGCCATGCCTCCAGCACAAGATGAACGCTCGTAGACGCGGACGTCATAGCGGTCTGGATGCTGCGAGAATGCGTAGGCAGCCGAGAGACCCGTCGCGCCAGCCCCGACGATGAGGATGCGAGTTTTCTCGTTGTTCGTAGTAGTGGTGCTTGACATGGTCAGGTCCCAAGCTTGTTGACCGGGCGGGATGTCATAATGGTCATTCTGAATCGGGTAAAAACCTGTAATTGGCAAGTCCCTGTGGCAGATCATTGATCACGTTTACGAACCAGTCGTTGTATCGGTATGACACCAACTCTATGTGCTCAAAACATTCTTCCATACCGTCCCTCCCATCTCACTCAAGACCCGCTCCACTTCTGATTGTTCGAGGTTCAACAAGACCTTTCTTTCCCCACCTGGCTTCCCGGATGTCTCTTCGATCAACATCGCACGAGTTGCGACGAGCGAATCCAGCACCATGCCCAACTCGTTCATAGTAGGTTTTCGAGAAGAATCCGTACACGAGGGAAGCACGTTCATATAGATTAGATGCTGATTTTGAACCTGGGAAGAGGGGTAAGTTCATGATGGATAGAAGAGCAGAGCACAAACTTCGCTCCACTTGATCTCATCCACGCCTTCCCGCTTTACACATTTGACCATGGACGCAAGCATCAACCGCTCATGGAAGCTACAGTCGCGTAGATAGGCAGCCGTTGGACTGTTTTGCATCGCCTGAATTACTTCTCTCACATCTCCCGTACGCGCAGTCTTGCGGCCAGGAGCAACCAGCTCAACCGTCCGCCTAGTCGTACATCTTAGCCCAATGTTCAGAACCGTGGCAAAGGATACAGACCTGCATATATCCAATACGCGCCTAGCATCTCCCGTGATGCTGCTGACTTTCATAGCGGCAAACTTGATGCCATCCGGAGCGATAACGTCCTTCTCATTCGTTTTCTCCAATCCCTCCTTGGCGCTAACTAATCGCGACCTAACAATTTGTTCCAGCTGCTGCGTGTTGTATGGCTGGAAGTTAATTCGAATCATGCCTAACTCACTCAATTCAATCCACCTTTCAACGTTGGAAAAAAGCTTAACCTACCCAAACGGCTCCGGACACGTCCCGTCATCACTCTTTCGGGAAGATCCATAGTATTTGCGACTGCGATGACGATGAGTTTACTGCCGACCAGCGTTGGCCAGTTGAAAAAGTTATACACAACATCTTGCTTCGCAGTGACAAGTTGGTCGAGTTCATCCATAAGAACGATGCTTCAACAGATCAAGCCATGTAAGTCTAGCATTGATATCGAATTACAATCCTTACCATGCGTGACCACCGGGGCCCCTTGCACCACTGTTGAAATGATGTATCAAAGCCTTCAAACTATCCTTTGCGGTTATGTGTATACGACCATCTTTGACCATATCATGGCCTGAGACACCTTCCCAGAGTAACCTGTATGCGGCAGATGGCTCAGGTATCTTCAAGCCATTGATCTCAACATAGGTAAAAGGATTAGTTTCCTGTGTGATGTGAGCAGGACCCGCAATCTTATTCGGATCGCCTCACGTTGTCTTCCGCCATCCTCTTAAGTTCTCGAATGACAGCATGTACTGTGGCCGTCTTGCCTGTGCCCGGAACACCAGAAATGTCTGTTCATTATATGTCATCGGAACGAAAGTCGGGATGACTTCTAAAAAACTTACAGATACACCCACCACTCCCTTCCTCCAATAGTTCACCCACGCATTTCAAGATGCGCTGGAACTCGTCGTCTCTACATGGAAGGGCGTCTGGTCGACTGCCAACATGAAGAACATGCATGGCGCGGAGCCAAGCGTCTTGTGGTAGATGCGACATGTCGTAAGACGCGTATTGCACCGGCTGCGCGCGTATTTTGAATTTTCCTTTGCGTGGCGACCCGCGAGCTTTCAGTGCCCTCCTTGAATGGGGTGTGGGGTGCACAGTTGTCTTTCTCGCTTTCCTGGGCGTCGTAGTACTCGCCGACGCGCGCCGTCGTTTCCTTCTAGGTGTACGCGGCTCCGCATCCAATTCCTGCAAATCCTCGCTCTCTTTTTCGGAGGCGCCTTCTTCCTCTCCGACCAGGAGCAACTCGTCATCCTCGTCTGTCGCAGGCTTTTCCGCATCTGATACGCAATACTCATCTTCAGTTCCATCACCATCCTCCGGTTCCGACACTGGATCCTCCGCCTTTGTCTTTCTGTGCGCTTTTGAGGCTCTGTTTCTCGAAACATGGTTCTGGGGCATTTGCGCAATGACATCCCACTTGGAATTTTCATCAGAGGGGATACTGCTGCTGGCTTCCATTGCCTGCATATAATGCTGATCCCAGTCCAGATCATAAAACAAGCCACGCATAGAATTGATCGCGAAGCGACAAATAAAACGATTCTCCTCAACTCCCAATTTACAGCCAAAATCCTCGTCGTAAGCAGTTTTTTCGGAGCCTCTCGTCCGTTTCTTCGATGATAAGGGTTTCCGGCCGGCGGTGGTTCTTTTTGGCAGTGCGCTCGATGATGTACCGGCAACACTACAATGGTCCACGATTAATTCAGGAGAAACCACTTCAGTAGATGATAGAGAGTAGTATATCTCGTTCTATATGCATTATCAATGTGGCTCGCCATTGATCCATTCATTCAAATTTACCTGTAGATGCTCGCGACTTGCACGTACACGCGCCAACTCAGAAGGGCGCAAAAACCAATGCACCCGTATTCGCATTCTGTTGCTGTCAAAATGATCTATCTCTGCGTTTATTTTTCGAACATCCCACATTGAAACGATAATTGCAATGCTTGGTGGCTTCTTCATCGCGTCTAGAGTGTTGGTCTCGATTAGGACGGCGTCTCCGACGTGGTAAACCCGCTCGATGTTCGCTTTCGATCCTTTACGCACCCCTCTTAGTTTGCGGTCTGTGGTGGTCATTCTGAATGATTCAAAGAACAACGTCTCGTATTCTTCGTCGCTATCGTGCAGCTCCCTCTCGTCCTGCATCATGTCACGCTCCATGTTGGTTGAACGCACGTGGATGGGTTCCGCTGTCCATGAGCAATCAAGATTTTCCCTTTGCTGCTTTGATGGTGTCGCAAGAGGCAGGAACCGTTTGGAACGGCGCGTAGGAGTTTGAGGGATAGTCATTTTCCAAGAGGTAAAGTTCTCGCGTGACAAGTCGCGTTGATGTGACGCGACGCGAACGTGATATCTGCAACATGATACCTGCAACACAACACCTGTGGAAATCGTATATAACCCATGCTTAGGACAATTCGACATTGATAGAGTATGTTTGAAAAAGAAAGACTAACAAGCATGGAGGTGAAAAAAGTGTGGCCAACGTGGGGATCGAACCCAAGACCTTCGCGTTATTAGCACGACGCTCTAACCAACTGAGCTAGTCGGCCTCGAGATGCATGTGCCAACTCTTCAACAACTCATGCAAAGAATTTGCGGAAGATTGTACTGGAGGCAGCATCCTCCAGCTCGCAGACATATTCATACAGTACCGATATCGCAAAAGATGTCAGCGACGACAGAAACACCAAGAGCAACTCCGGAGCGCGTAGCGGAGTTACTCGAATGCCTGGCAGACATCCGAGGTCGCGTTCAGTCCGCCGTCCCGGCCTCTGCTGCTGCATCCCGGCAACCCACACTGGTAGCTGTCTCAAAGTACAAGCCTGCATCTGATATACTTGCATGCTTCGAATCTGGGAATCAGCTCGACTTTGGAGAGAATTACGTTCAAGAGTTGGTCGAAAAGGCTGAAGTGGTACGTCCAAAGCAACCATTTCTTGTCCCAGCTTTTTAAGGCGATTTACAGCTCCCTAGAGACATTCGATGGCACTTCATTGGCACATTTCAGTCGAACAAAGCAAAGACGTTAGCTTGTAAGTTTCACCAAGCTAACTTGCTGCCATCCCACTGACACTGCAAGTTTAGCTCTTCATAACCTATATGCCATACAAACCCTGACGTCCATCAAAGCTGCGACATTGCTAGACAAATCCATATCCAGCGAGCGCAACACTCCCCTACGCGTCCTCATTCAAATCAATACCTCCCGAGAAGGATCCAAATCGGGCCTTCTGCCCCTTTCAAAACCAATAGACGGCACATATCTCGATACGGAACTCATGCGACTGGCGAAGCACATCGTAGCCGAGTGTCCGCGCTTGCGTTTGGAGGGTCTCATGACCATCGGTGCCTTAGAACAGTCGCACCAAGCCGCGCATTCCGGAGAGAACGAAGATTTCGAACGCCTCAAAGAGACTAGAGACGTTCTCCAACAACATTATTATCTAAGGAGTTTGATCAATCACCAGAATCGAACAGATGGGGTCGGGAGGACGATCATCAACTGATTCTGAGCATGGGCATGTCAAGTGATTTTGATGCGGCGATCAAGGCAGGCAGTGATATTGTACGCGTTGGCACAGGAATTTTCGGAAGCAGACCGCCAAAATCGGACAGTTAATTTGTACCTTTCTTCAAAACCAGATGAATAGATAAAGTTCGTGCTGCACATGAAATTACTAGACTTCCCGCTTGCCACCTCAGCGCCGCAGAAGACATCGGATCCTGGCGAAATCACTCTCCATCGGTATGTAAGATTGTTTCCCGAATCGTCAAAGATATCTTCGTTAGTAGATACTACGACTATTCGATGTGAAGTTGAATTTGCCCAATGTATCAAACGTAGGCTTTGAATTTAGCCAACCAACCAGATGCACTTACCTCTCTCCCATACAAACAATTTTATTAGGAAGGGGATTACTGCGCGAAAACGACGTAGTAAGCCCTTTGTTCATTTTCAACTTGGACACAACATGCCCGTGGTCCACTCTCTCGTTTTAGCCCTTAGCAAAGCCTACTGCTCCCACACTGCCTTCTATGTGTCAGGCTTGAAATGGTGTCGTAGTTCACCTATATCCCGCACGGTGATATAATACATCACCACGTGGGCGTTTGTGCTCACCTGGAAATGCCCAGTGAGCGCCCCTCCAACTAACAATCACTCATCCAACCTAGACATCTACTATCCCGGAAAACGTCCGGAAGGAAAAGAAACCAGTCATCTTCTTTTACGACGGCGGATTCCTCACAGGTTCCAGTGAACACTACCTAAATCGTGTGCTCCAACATCGGCTGCTGTTATTTCACCCAAAACGGATTTGTAACCAACATTCCTGACTACCGCCTTCGCCCAAATCCAGTTCCCAAGTCTCCGACGACGTATATCAAGCCGCGTCTTGGACGATTGAGAACAAGGATGAGATAGAGGACGAGGGCGAAGTGCCGTACCACCTCAATTTCGATTCAGCGCTCTTGATGGGCCATGCATCAGGCATCAGGTGCCGTCCATCTGACGACGGCACTCCTCATGCTGTAAAATCTTGTTCCCCGATTGGTCACGCATCATGGTTATTGGATGTCCAGGTTTCAATGGACATATTTTATTCACAAAGTATGAACATCCCCACCGTACTCATCTTTTCCAAAAAAGTTCTTTACGCATGTACGTCCTTCACATAGAACAGCTGCACATGATCACGACCAATCCCGAGACCAACAATGATAGACTCAATACATCAGAATTACTTAGAAGATGGCCATGGCTCAACCGGGCACCAGGTTTGGGTTATGCGAGCAGAACTTCTCTGGTTCAATCCGGACCAACGAAGCTTTCTTTGAAGTTGCGTATTTCGATAGAATCACATGGTCCAAACCAACAATCTCCGCTTCTTCCACCTCCCGTGTCTTGCTAATCTTGTAAACAAAGTTTTCTGCCTTAATATCCCTGAAAATGGCACGAAATGCATTCAATGACGCATATCCGGATGGGCACGCACGTACTCGATTTGGATGCCATATGTCCATCCGAGAACGGCGATAGCCTTGTTTTGCAATTTCTTTATGTGATTCTGCTCCCCGGGCGACATACTGGTAATGTAGTCTGCTGGAAGTCGATCACCCATAAAGGGCATGACGATGAAGTACGTCTTGAATGGGTGCTTTCTATGATCCGGGATAAGAGGGTTCAGGTGAGATACATCAACTGCTAAGCGTTCGTCGTTTTCTTCAATCGCAAACCCAAGAACCCGGTGAGCGAGTTGGAGGTTTAGAACTAGATCCGCAACTTGGGAGGGGACAGCATCGTTGATTACGGGGATTGCTTGGACGACCGCGGATTCTCCTTTGAATTCGGACTTGAGCATGTAGACCTGGTTGACAGTTTCTTTGCGGCTGATCAGGTCTCCTCTATGGTTTTCCCATGCATATTGAACAGAATTGGGATAATTGCAACACTATGTAAATTAGTTATGAGATGGAGCTACCAATGGTGCTGGTAAAGAGCCATACGGCATAATCTACTTTCTGTTTCCCTTTGCACCTTGGACTCGGAGATCCGGGATCCTGCAGGGAATGGCCATGAGACTGAGGAATCGGTGGAATGCCTGCCTGAGGAACGGCATTCTACATGGAATAACCATGAGACTGGGGAATCGAGGGAACGGGGAAAGAACCGTACGGTTTCTTTGTTGGCGCCTTGAGCTGGTTTGCCCTTCACCTTGGAAAGTAGCTCCCGAAACCCTCGAGGCCGAAGCGACCCAAGCGTACCTCGGGCTGTAAACGGGGTTCTTCTCTACAAACAATGAAAGGCGAATCAACATGCCTGCGTGCGGATTAAGACAGAAAGGAAAGTGCTTACCGATATTGATGGCAGTGCGCAAGCGATATATGCGAAAAGAGCAGCAAAGACGATGATCGGAAGACCACGCATTGTTTGGAGTGAGGACCAGCCTACTAAGGTCAGCAGAGGTGAGCACGGCCTTTTATGCGGTTCAATAATGATTATGATTAATGATGTAGCGATGTGGTGAAATCCGTCGCCAAGCCGAATGATACAGTAACTGGGGTCAGTTGTGAGGGACAGCAGTGATGATCAATAAACACCTCCGGTTTAACCACCTTTTTTTATGTGTCAAGTTGGCAGACACATAATAGGTCGAGACATTCATCTAGCAAATGTTCCATGTCATAAACGTACGCACGTTAATTACAATGTCACACGTCACGAGACTAGCCGCCACCAACGCCCTGACAATATGACTTCGGCAATGCGACATCCACTGCCAAACGCATGCAGGCAACAACGTCCCTCCACTCCGCCCTCATATATCCATTCACCCCCACCCCCCGCCCGCAAAACTTGCCTCATTGGCACCCAAAACCAGCCGCTCGAAAACGAATACTACGACCTCTTAGGCGTGACCCTCTGCATCTCTGAGTAAAAGGCCACAAAGGAAGAAAAGGCGCGCAAAGCAGGCGGCCGAGGTCAGTTCTTCTCCCTTTCAAAAAATACTCATTGACCAAGCCATAACCAAAAACGCAGCAGCAAAGCGCGCATAGCCACCTTGTCTCCAATCTCGAGCGCAAATTGAGCATCTTACCGAAAGTGCCCTGGGCCCTTCAGATCCGTCTGGCATAATGTGTAACTAAACATTGCGGTGCGAACCATCCACGCGCACCAATAAAACTGACCAATAAACAGAGATCCAGTGACATACAACCTTGATGCAACCTCTGGCTCACGAAAACCGCTCAACGCGTCGTAGCCTGGAAGCCCTCATCCATAGAGCTGGTACATGCATTTTAACTGCCACTATACGTTTGCGAGACAATAGATTCCCAATTTGTCACGTAACACTCCAAATACGATACCCATCCTGTGCATTCTGCAGAGACAAACTCGTGGATTTTGTCGCCCTCCCAATTGCCTTCTTCAGCTCGCAGATCATATTTACTTCTATTTCAAGAAGGCCACCCCAATTCTCAGGCAAGCTGAAGGCCTTGTTGCGTGACATTCCAGAAGGGCCAGGTCCTTTCGCAGTCGTGTCCCATTTCTGACGTCCATGGTATTCTTTCATAAGAGTTTAGGCCAAAACCATTGAACAAGCTCACTGCAGCCGGTTAGAGTCGCAATTGAACAATCGTAAGCAGATACGGATCTCTTGTTCTCATCAGCAGGTTCGGGTCTGGCAACATGCAAATGCAGGCTGTATCGTGTTTCAAAACAGCATCAACTGTTGGCGGATCAGATACCGGGCGTCATACTGCGCAAGAAGCAGTACCACTGGACGCAGGTGCAACTTCGGAATCAAAAAACGACCCCAGTCGGGAACGGTAATCGAGAAAACGTCCACTTAAGCTCTTAAATTATGTATGTTGCATGACTGAAGAGAAGGGAAATAAGCATATCCATAGGTCAGGACAGTTGGCATTGGAACATTCGGCAGCACAGCCAATCGGGATATTGATAATATCGTTCACGCTGGCAGCAAAAACCAACATGGAACTACGCAAGTAAATCCCTCATCTTAGAGTGGTGTATCATTCTGCCAACAGATACACCCCGATGACGCTGCCTCACCAAGTTGCCACCGTTCGCCCAACTATATCACTGCCATCAGAAAACTTATTCAGGAACGAGTGTTCTGCTTCTGGATCACGGGTTATCCTAGGCTGGCGTTGTTACTCGTGACTAGTATCAAGCACACCAATCTTGGCCACCATGCCCAACGTTCAAGTTTACAGCATTCCCCCATACCATTGATGCAACAAGGAGCGGCGTCGATCTCGTCGTAACTCCACAAGCCTCCGCGTTCGCACAGGGTAGCATACATAGAATAGCTGCACACGATCATGCCCAATCGCGAGATCAACAATGATAGACCTAATACATTAGACTACTGGTCTTTATGAAATGCCCGTGGTTCAACCGGGGGCAACTGGTCATGCAAGCAGAACTTCTCTGGTTCAATCCGGGTCAACGAAGCTTTCTTTTGAATCGCTTTTTCCAATAGAATCGCACGGTCCAAACCAATAATCTCCGCTTTTACCACCTCCAATTTATGTGTCTCGGGATTCTTTTTGACCTCGAAAACAAAGTCTTCGCTCCGAATATTCCTGCAAATAGCACGAAATGCATTCAACGGCGCATATTTGGATGAGCACGCACGTACGGGATATACATGCCATATTCCTCTCGATAATAGGCGATAGCGTCCTTTTTCAATTTCTGTATGTGTTTTACCTTCTGTGCGGTAGTTTTATCAAGAAATCTTTCTGCAACACCCATAAAGGACATGGCAATGAAGTACGTCTTGTATGGTTTCTTGTACTTAGCCGGGATTTTTTGTTCCAAAGTAGGGATCATGTGATCTATATTAATCGCAAAGCGTCTTTTGTTTTCTTGGATTGCAAACCCGAGAAACTGGTTAACGAGTCGGAGGTTCTGGACTAGATTTTCAACATAGGTGTATATCTCATCGCTAGTGACGGGGATTGCTTTGATGACAGCTGGTTGTTCTTTGAAATCGGACTTGAGCATGTAGACCTGGTTTATGGTATATTCGCGGCTGATCTGCTTTCCTCTATTCTTTTCCCATTGATATTGGACTGAATTGGGATAATCGCAACACTGTAAATAAGCAATGAGATGGGGCTACCAATGGTGCCGGTAAAGAGCCATACAACACCATCTTCTACTTTCTGTTTTCCCTTGCAACTTGGACTCGGAGATCCGGGATCCTGCAGGGAATGGCCATGAGACTGAGGAATCGATGGAATGGGGAAAGAATCGTACAGTTGATTCGCCTTCCCCTGCCTGAGGAACGACATTCTACATGGAATAGCCATGAGACTGGGGAGTCGATGGAACGGGGAAAGAACCGTACAGTTTCTTGGTTGGCGTCTTTGCCCTTGCCAGAAAATAGGTTACGAAGGGGCCCTCGAGGCCGAAGCGGCCCAAGCGCACCTCGGGCTGGAAGCGGGGTTCTTCTCTGCAAACAATGAAAGACGGATCAACGCGCCTGCATGCGGGATAAGAGAGAAAGAAAGGTGCTTGCCGATATTGATGGCAGTGCGCAGGCGATATATGCGAACAGAGTAGCGAAGACGATGATCGGAAGACCACGCATTGTAAAAGATTGGAATGTTGTGTATGAGGACCAGCCTACTATGGTCAGCAGTATGGTCCTGCTTTTATGCAGCTCATGTCAGTAATGATTAATGATGTAGCGATGGTAGCGAAATCTGTCGCCAAGCCGAATGGTGCAGCAACTGGCAACAACTACTGCTGTTATCAGTCTTTGATGGGGTCAAGTAGTGAGGGTGAGCAGGAGCAGTGATAATCAATAACCACCTCCGGTTTAACCGCGCTTCTTTTTATGTGTCAAGTTGGCGTCCTAGTTGGACACGATGATATATAGTAGGTCGAGCCATTCATCGACGCATATCCAGAGTCAAAGTCCCGTGCTCCATATCATATCTCCGAAGCTCTCACTTAAATAACTTACGCATGTTGCATGACTGAAGAGAAGGGAAATAAGTGTATCCATAAGTCAGTACAATCAGCATCGGAACATTCATCGAGCTCGGCAGCACAGCCAATGCCCCTGTGTCGCCTCGGTGAGATCACACTTGGTGTTTGACTTTCCCATTCCATGGGAGCGGGTCCCGGGATAACGATAATACGGTCCCAGCAAAGGCCAACATGGAACTACGCAAGTAGATCCCTCGTCTTGGAGCAATTTATCATTCTCACAGATACACCCCGATAACTGTCCCTCACCTTGCCGCACCCGTTCGCCTAACTACCACTGCCATCGAAAAATTTATTCAGGAATGCTTCTGGACCATGGGTTACGCGCAGGGGTATCCTCGCACTGGTGTCGTTACTCTTGGAAGCAGTTCCCGTGCGACTACCAAGCACACTGATCTTGACCACCCATACTATATGCAACTAGGAGCGGCGTCAATCCTGTCGTAATTCCACAAGCCTCCGTGTTGGCACAGGGACCTGGCGTCGGCGGTCTTATTGCCGGACCAGCCACCAGTCATTTGAGAGCATGTTTAGAGCGTTGATACAGGATCGAGATCGGTGGTTGAGGTCGGGGCTCCATTCTATTTTGCTTTTTACTGGCTAGTCATCGTACAGGTCAAGGTCTGCGTCGTCCGCGCCATTTTCACTGTCTTCGCTGTCACCAAACTCTTGCATCTTGATTATTATTAAACAATCTTTTGTATAAATGAGAATAGTGTTCACTCACTGGTTCGGTATAAAATCGGTTTGTCTCAAATGCCTTGATGCTTCTTTTCGCAGTCAGCGATGCCGCTTTTTCCACCTCCCGAACTTTTTGATCAAATATGTATATCGTAGCATCGCGGACACACTTTCTCCAGCAAACGTCCACGTCGCAAGCATCCTGGCATGCGGCATCAATGTGACTGATCTGTTCCTCCTACGCATTGTCAGTCTTTGACTTGGCCAATTGATGACAATACTTGCTGCTATAGTGTATTTTATGGAGATAAGCTCAAGATAAGGTCTACCGCGTCCACTAACTTGCACGATCTCAGTGGGGATGTAGAATGAAAGTGATGCGTCTTTCAAAGTGACGCCTGCCACGAAAAGAAACAGCAAAACACCGCGAGCCGAAGAGAACATGGCGATTTCGAGAACGTCGTGTTTATTTAATTAGGACGTGTATTGCAGAGACCAGCTTGCAATGACAAGTGACCAGCACTTGCGAGAGGCGAGACGTGTGAGGTTCAGTAGGTATAATATACGGTTTCCTTCCTTCTCCGCCTTAAAAATAATTTTGTCGCATTAGTTTCCTTTCTGAAGGACAATCCCTCGGCGGGATCCTTTCAAGACATAGATTCCGCAGCGCCAGATGCGCCCCCCCTGCCCCGAGCTGGCTTCCGCCGGCTTTTCCGCGACTAGGACTCTTTACACCGCTGTATGTAATAACCTCCCGCTCTATGGTCTTTCCTTTGTTACCTCTACACGCGGGCCCTTATGGTTCCGTTGTTTCTTCCCTCATGTATGATTTACTTTACTTAATATATCCATTCAAAAAATAATAAAAAATAAAAAGTTCAGTGACCAAACGAATTTGCCATGATTACGTCATTGAACCGGATGTGTCATTGCCAACTCTTTGAACTTTCTTCACTACTGGTATCCTCAAAAGACCAGTTTGATCTTTCTCCGAGTTATCAGTTATCACAATCAGCTAACTCATGAAGTTTCGGGTTTGGCGCCATTTTTGCGACTAGTAGTACGCAGTGTCTCTTTCCAAACTGGACCACTGAACAATAAACATGTTCATTCATTACACGACATCTAGGACTCGTCCTACTTCCGTAGTGACATGGCAGTAGGTCTCTGATATTTGTAAACCCTAGTCGCTCCCATTACTAGCAGGCTGAGCCCCTGCCTCGTCACACCCTTCAAGCTGATGCTCTGCTTCTTTTACTTGTTTTCTCCTGTGCGTGTATTCCTCGGCAACGCAATCGTCATCCTGGTCCTTGCACTTTTCCTGTGCAATATCCATACTTGTAAGCTTCTGCATCGTCGTCGTCAGTCACTTGTCCCAAAGGTGTTAAAAAAAAAACAAAAACTTCACTCACCGACTCGTGCGCAATGCTGGCAGCGTGAGGATGATCAGGATTGTTGTGGACGGCGATGATCTGAAGTTGCTGGATCCTTTCGTAAGCGATGACTCTCGCTTTCTCCTGCTCATGCGCGACTTTTTTGTCGAGGATGTATTTATGCCCTCGGGCAACACACTTGTGCAAGCAGTCCTCCTGCCGTGACGACATGTCAACGGAGGTCACTTCGCAATATTCAATGCATTTTCTAGCGACCCATTCTCGCTCAGGCTCCTGCGTTCTCATCAGTCCTCCGCAATGCAAAGACGAAAAGAAAGCGTCGCTTACGGTAATGGTATACTTAATATGAGGATAATGGGTATGCGTATGACCAAATTCGCAAACTTGGATGATCTCGGTCTTGATAGTAATTGTCAGCGCCTTCAGCACTGTCACCGATGAGGATGCGCCCCTCAAAGCGGCACCGGCTACGAAAAGGAGGAGTGTAAGAGCACGAACAGAGGACAACATGATGATAGCAGTCGTCGATTGAGTTGAGAGAGGTTAGGAATTAAGAATGTCTGGTAGAGGACTTGGGATGAGCGAGATATTGCAAAGACCTGTCTGCAAAAGATGGAGAGGGTGACCAGCACTCTGGGGAAACCAGCTTCGCTCAGGCGTCCTACTTATGCAAGGTGCGCTGACCCCCGTCTTACCCGTGCTGCCTCAGCAACCGACATCACCAAAAAAGAAAGTTCCGCCAAGTCTTCATATCTTCGTCGCAACTATGTATTAATAAATAACAAACCTACCAGTTTAGGATTCTCGGCCGATATACCTGTAGTCGTATTTTGGCGTGTATGCTGGGTGCAGGCATGTTACAAGCGGATATGTGCATAAGACCAACATGATACATCATTTTCGGTGATGGTGTTTGAAAATGTTGCGAGGGGCAAGAAAACGGACAACTGTCACGCGGAAACTTTTGATTAAAGCGTCCGTAAAAGCCGACCGCAGCTACATAACTGGCAATTACTTAGTTACGCGCTCTAGAATCCACAGCTTCGGGGTTTTAACCATTCTCACCGCCTTTGTAATATCTGATGGCGTTCTGAAGACACCTCCCTTCAACTTCAAAAATGTATCCCGCGCAACGGCCCACCGGTCGTACGCCAAAATACTGGCGACTGGTTTAAACACTTCGCCTAGTGCATGACTCGGCTGGTTCTCTGCAATGAGATGAGTAAATTGATGAGATGATGTGATGGCCTGATGGTTAAGGTGTTCCGTTTTGTTGTATGTCCATGCACTGAGCCCTGGTGATGGTCGTTTTGAAATAAGATATGATGATGGGTAGGGAGGCGAGTTGAGATGTAGGAACAGTGAAGCACCGGTTTGAGCGGCGAGGTTGGAGATGTGGATGTGTGGTGTCGCTGTCACAGTGCAAGAAACGTCAGTTAAGGTTCTCATCGAAATCGGAAAACCCATACGTTCGTGCAAAGGGGGATATGTTTGATGGAACACGGTCATGGCTTCGCCGCCTGGGTAATTCCACAGGGAAGATACGGTAAACAGTATCGTTGACAGTAGATTAACAGTGATGACAACCGTTGTGATCAAAATGAGAATTCGACGGAGCATTATTGGTTTACGTTTGCACCTAGAAGTATGTCAATCGTACTTGCCGCTGAAGAATACTAGTCTACAAACAGGTATGAAGCGCCACGAGCGGCAGCTACGTTGAAAACGGGAACCACGTAAATTATGAAACGCCATTCTTTGTGGCCAAGGCAACTGATGAGTGCGATGAACGAGATACTTGGGAACAAAAGAGATGGAATGCGGGAGTCAATCACGGCTGCGACGAGTGATAGGGGTAGAGAACCCAGTAGCAGCTTCGGCAGGTAACTTTTCACGTAGGTAAGCGGGGGAGAAACCTATTATTAATCGGTGAAAACAGTTCAATGAGGTGCAGCAGCCAAACTTACGCCCCAATTGGCGCTTTTGCCTTGGTAGACATTGTAGTATATGCCTTGAAACTCGGGCCACAGTGGAAATGTGTTCCAAAAGTAAGAATCGCACCGACCGTTATCACTGCAACTGCGTAAGAAAGGTGCAAATGCGATAGAATGGCCTACCTATGGAGGTAAGCCCGAATACAGGCCAACTTTGATGAGTTCCAACAAAGACAGCTTGCGTGTCAAGACAGCTTGCAACGATTGCTAGCGGAGCAAGCAATAATGCTCTTTCTGCTCTGAAAACTACAGCGTGAATGTTAACAGCCCGATAGCCGCCTTGTCCTTTTCTTGTCTTTTTGAGACAGGGCTGTAACCAATAAGCCATGATGTTGCGATGTTGACTAACAAAGTTGTCAGCTTGTCTTGGAAAAAGCGTTAAAATCTAGTATGAAGGCTAACCGGGCAGCAAAGCAAACATATTCGGCACCGTCCTGCCCATCCAGAAGGGCAGATGAAATTGTGCACATGTCAATAACACGAAGAAAACGCTCGCTAGAAAGCTGAATCTCTTGGAAACTGCACGTCTGAGATAACACAGACCGCCAACATTGAGGGATGCTAGCGTGAGCCTTACTGGACTAGGTGGGTGTTAACGTCACAGTTGTGGAAGCGCACATACCGATGACTTGCAGGTCAAATTTCGTAGACACATGGCCTAGCGTGTTCCATAATATTATTAAGGGAGTCGATATCCAAGCAAGCAGAACATTGCCCACGAAAGTACGTGGAACCGCTCCAGGAAATGTAAAATGATCGTACTTGGGCAGAACGCTTGGGTGCAGACCGTACATAAGCACATCATGGATTGCGTGGAGATTGAAGCTCTCTTCTACTTTTGTATACGGTGCCAGAAGAACATGAATCCACGCGACAGCGAGCACGAAAAGGTCCAAGGCGAGCGTCATGGAAATGTTTGTCCTAGTTGATGTTGCCAAACAAAGGGACTTATGGGCAAAACACGAGGACCTCGTCTTCATTGTCTCTTCAAATGCCGACGACATCCTCCCGTCCATCCGTGCGCTCGCCAACGACACCCTCAAAGTCGCGTATTCCTGCCACGCCGGCAAAGACGAGTAGCATGCCTAGAAAGACCAAGGTTCCTGTGCCACAATCTCCGGTAAAGCCTAGGGCGGCGGTTCCCCACAATAAACCCTCAGAAACGGAGAACTCTGCTCCCGCTCTGAGCATCAGGGAAGCAATTGCGCTCAAAAGAGCAGAGGCAAAGAAAAAATCCAGCAGCCCATTGAGCACTTTTAGCGGTGGTTTAGACGACGAACCTGTCGCGACACCCGAAACCCCAGCGCAAGATGAGGATAGCATTGGGCGGCTCTCGCTAAGGCAGACGATTGAGCGTGCTAGAAGCACAGGTAAGTGATCCAACATTCCTGCAATGTCGTACTAGACTCAGCAATAAAGGTTCGCTTGGTGATTAGGCTCAATCAATATTGCGACCCGCTCTTTACCGTGTTTGCCCTCCGCCTTGTTTGAGATGCATCTTGGAGTCACTCCAGATCCTCTCAAGTCGGTGCAAAATGAACCACCCCTGCCACCGCCTTCGTCTACGGAACTTCAAGCTAGTGCAAGGCGCAGCAATAACGTCGCGTGGTATGAAGCCCAAGACTTACATGTACTTAAGGCTTGGAACAACGAAATCGTCGAGATTCAACCCGAAATTTCGCTGTTCGGTTCACTCAAAACAATTGACGTGAGTATGAGTCAGAGTCATTGGATTACTTCCCTGAATTTTTTGGTAGTTACATCAGAACAAAATAATTGCGCTGCCAGAATCATTGAGCGACCTCATGTCGCTTACAAATCTTGATCTCTCGCAAAATGAATTAACTTCTCTCCCGGATAACTTGTTCTCGTTACCAGAATTAATGAATATCAACGTCTCGCACAATATGCTTACTGCTCTTCCGTTCAATTCTCCCTTCATGGGGGACGGGTCTACCGTGCGGCGCGTCAGCACGAACTTCTTTTCCGTCCCTATTGAAAGGGCGTCCTCACCTCTCCCTCGCCTCCACACCCTCGATGCGTCTCATAATCAGATAAATGCTAGTGCAATCCACCTGCGGATCCCAGCTTCTCTTACCAAACTTGACTTGTCGTCTAACCCTCTTGATGGCGACGGTGACAATACCGCTTGTCGAAAATTTGTGGAGACTCTGGGAAGATTATCCAAGCTAACCCATTTGCACATGGAAAAGGCGGGTATCAGTGATGAAGCCCTCCCCGCATCTCTTTCCTCTTCGGTTATCTTTCCAAACCTCCGATTATTCGATCTAGCAGAAACAAAAGTAACTGTTGATGCCGTCAAGGTAGCTTTTAAAGAGATGAAGCAAATTCTAGACTATAACTATACAACCGAAGAACCTTCCATTGGGGTTTGCCGTGTCATCACGGGGAAGAAAATGCTTAAAGAAGCTTGGGAAATCGAGATCGAGAAGCAAGTGAAACACCGATTAAGCAGAGCGGATCTCCTGCCTGAGATGACGACGCCGGAGCCATCTCAACCTTCTGCCACTACCTCTTCGCCAAAAGAGATCGTAAAGAAAGAAGTAGTGAAAGAGTCATGGGAGATCGAGGCGGAGAAAGGATTGTTGACGGAAGGCGGCAAGCGGCGAACGCGAGCAGTAGCGGCAGCGAAGGAACAGAAAGTGCTTGGACATGGAAAGAAACCGTCCAGCGGGTCCACCACTTCCGCTGCCTCTTCCCCATCGCCCACGCCAGGTCAGAACCAGTCAACTTTCTCTCTATCTAGTCCAAAGTACTATTCAGAGCCGACGCTTACCCTGACTCTGCCGCCCTGCACACCCGCATCCAAAGCGGTCGGGCACAGCCGTGCTTTCTCTTTAGCGACAGCGCCTCTCGTATCTTCGAGCGCAACGACTGATATTGCCGCTCCGATTCCAACCTTACCGCTCTCAGTCATCGTCACACAGCCATTTGCCAATTCACTGCGGACGCTCATCCTCGTCAATCGCCGCCTGGACCGTTGTTTTGCGCTTCCGGGTGGTCCCATGGAGGACAATCTGTTACCCAGTCTGGAAGAACTCGATCTGGAGAACTGCTATCTGCCAGATGCGGTTGCGGTCTCGCGCGGTTCTGGTTCGCGAACGAACGAGCCTATTATTCCTTTGATAACCAAGCTGTTCCATAACTTGCAGACTCTCAATCTGTCGTACAACGCTTTGAATGGGGCTTTGCAGGACACGGAGGCGCTGTCGGCGTTGATCTTAGCCCGGGGAGGGAGGCGAGGCTTAAAGCACTTGCGTATCGGCGGCAATGGGATCAAGAACCTCGACGGGCTGCAGGGCGTCGCGTCCATGTTCAAGGGTTTCAGAGAGGTGCCCGGGTGGAAGCTCGACGAGTTGGATATCAGGGACAATGATATTGAGAAGCTGCCGCCTGTGCTTGGGTTGTTGCCATTGGATGTGTTCTTGGTGGAAGGTAACTTGTAAGTTGTTCCTGATTTGGTGGCTTTGAGGTGTTGTTGATTTGTCGGGTGATAGGTTCCGTGTCCCTCAGCGCCGGGTGTGGGAGAGGGAAGGGACGAAGGGGTTGTTGAGCTGGTTACGAAGCAGGATCGAGTGAGGCGTGTTATACCCCCGTTCAACATGTGTTGAATCACCCTTGTGGAATTACGATTGATTCTGACTGCCCTACGTTTGCACTTTGACTACAATCCATCGTGAATAACATAATACTGACGACTGTATTTCAAAGTGGCTCAGGGATTCATGTTCTTTGATGATCTCAACACACAATTGTGAGAGCATCTGCGTCTCAATGTACTGGCACATTGCCATTGTAAACTGAAGTTGGGCGTAAAAGAACATCTATCGGTCTGAGATAGGTGCGTACTAGAGAACGTTAACGATGGATTTCGGATATACTCGGTGTTTGTGTTTTATTCAATCACAAAGTCGGAAACGCATCAGCAGCATCGTACGCCGAATGCTCAATGTCATTCCTGAGGCCTGCCAAAGCTATGAGCGCTGAGCATCGGACGCACGGCGTGACGCGGCGGCTGACAGACCTTGGTTTGTTTGTTGCTCTCCACTGACAAACAACACCGCTCCGCTCTCTCCTCCTCTCCTCCACCATCTCCCCATCTCTTCGCTTCGTCCTCATCTTTTTTACGCGTCCAACACTGGCCTCAACGCACAAGCCACTCCTAAGGCAGGTCAGGAGTTGCTGCCTCAAGCTCACGCGACGCAAGTTATCAAGTTAGGGGTTCTCTCTCTCTCGTCAACCACCAACCACTGACGCGTCAAAAGTTCCAGCAAGACGCGCAAAGTTGACAAGCATCCATGGCTGAGTGACCGACAACGTGAAGATGGCCTGTGAGATGCAACGTGTGCCTCAAGCGTGAACCGTACTGACCGCATGAACGGACTGGACTGAATTGAACCCGGTACGTGATTGCTTTCCTGCCAAACAGATACTCATGCGCGAGTTTTAGACCGAGCGTGAGATGAGAGCTTGAGTGAGCGTGAAATCGCATCAGGACGCGCAAGAAGACCAATGAACGTCCGTATCTGATTAACCAACAAAACGGCTTGTGAGATGGTGAGAGTCCAGACGAGCGTCTAGTGTGAACCGTGCTGAACACGCCGCCTATGCCTGCTCGTCAACGCACTGATGGGATTGAGTTGAGAATGGTATGTGTTTTTTTTTGTCGCGAATGAGTACTGAGGACGATTTGTAGACTGACGTGTAAGCTAAGCTTGCGTGATATGAGCGAGTGAGCCTTTGGCTGAGCTTGAGGGAAGTGTGCGAAGTGCAAAAAGAAGCCTCTGAGTGACTCGACGCCAGCATTGAAGACATCTGCAACCAGACTGGATCGAGTTGAGTTGTGGTATGTGATTGATTGCACAACGAACGAATACTGATTCGAGGCCTTTAGACTGAGCGTAACCTGAGCCTGAGTGCCAAAGAAACCTCCTGTCGTGAACGCCTCCATCAACACATCATCCGGCGTAAGCATTGGAGAAATCACTCCGACATGTCGTCCTTGAATGTCCTCCGCCTAAGGAAGCAACAGGCCAAGCGTGATTGAGCTGAGCATGAACCATCCCTCTGAGTGCGTCGATGATAACCTGATCCATCCTCAAGGCTGCCGTTTTCCCAACGGCTTGATTATAAGCTTGAGCGCCGATCAACCAGGAAGTTGTCCAGTCTGGGCGTTCTTGTGTGATCGTGTGAATGACAGACTAATCACAGTAGCGTAGTTGTGCAGACTAACGACTTTTTTTTTCTAGGTCCCTGGGGAAGGTGAGAGCGACAAGCCGCTCTTTCCTCGTGCTCCCTTGTCGTGGGCCCTGGGCTTAAGACAGTTCATCTTTTGATGGACTAGTCGACCAAAGCACGTTAAAATTCACACAAACTCGTGGCTTCAGACTGAAGCACATATGTGTAAGTGGGTTGTTGGGATCATGGATAACTGGCTAATCATCGTCTTTTCCAGCTGGGACACACGAGCAGGTGACCTTTAGCATTCCTTTTACAATGGAGTAGCGGGTGGCAAGGCTTGACTTTGCCAGTTCCATGGCTCGTATTATGATGGTCATTTGTCGAGGTCGCGAGGACTTTCTCTTCTCGGCGTTCCATAGGTTGCCGATGTCCGAGAGCGGTGGGGGCAGATAACCACGCCACTCAAGCAGTGATGGCCGCCGCTTGGGACTATACGCCGTCAAGTTCTTGGCAATTGCCTTTAGGGGTTTCTCTTCCATCCTGAACTCGTCACACAGGTACAGAAGAACACGCCCACATGACCGTCAGGTCAGCCCTTGATTGGACTGTACATTAGCTTCTCGGGCGCCATCCGGTGTTTCGTTCCGCATCCATAAGTCGTCAATGTTCAAGAGCGGTGGAAGCAAGTGACACGCCACTCAAGCAGTGATGGCCGCCGCTTGGGACTATGCGCCGTCAGGTTCTTCGCAATTACCCTTAGGGGTTTCTCTTCTATCCTGAACACGTCAAGCAGATACAGAAGAACACGCCCGCATGACCATCGGTCAGCCTTGATCGGACTGTACGTGAGCTTCTTCTCGACCTCGGGCGCTATCCACTGTATCGTCCCGCATTGGTGATCAACTTCCTCGTCCTCGTCCTTCACTTGCAAGGCGATATCAAAGTCGATGATTTCAGGCAAAAGTTCTGGTCGAAGAGAAGGTTATCGGGCTTGATATCCCTGTGCGCGATACATAGCCTGTGAAGATACGCAAACACTGCTCAGTTTGGGTAGAATGGCCCATTGCCCAGACCACCCATGGAACGAATCGAGCAACGAGATAACATGATCGGACTTCGGTTGGATGGTATTGAGAAGTTAAGCTCGTTCGATCCCTGGCGAACTTTTTTCGCGATGAGTTTCTTGTTCGGGTCCAACGGTCGATACACGGTGAGAATGTGGGACGGCATCTAGGGTCGAGCGTCAGCATGGCGAATAATAAGTTGAAAAGGGTTGCCATACCTTGAAAAGCGGCTCAAATGCGACGCCGCTGGCATCCACAATGACCTCCGGTTTCACCTGTGCCCTGAGCTCTGCATAGTCGCCTGCCGTACCTCCGCCCATTTCGCATGCACCATCAGCGCCATCAGTGCGAGCACGCTTCTTTTTGGCCTCCTCAGCATCTTCTCGAGTGAAAAATGACTTTATTTGGAATATTTCAAGATCCTATGCTCGTGTCATGGTTTTCTTGGTCCTCCACCTTTGGTAAAAGACGTTGTACAAATGGCGTGCAAACTCGACGCGACCATCTGGGGTATTTAACGAAATTTCCTTTTTCCTGAAATAAACCTACGATGACTGAGCATGCGAGGTTGCTTATATACAAAGCGCCACATACCACATGACCGTTTTGCTCTTGAAAGAGAGTATGGCGAGTTGCGATGCCATTGTCCCAAATAAAGAAAGTGCAGAGGACGAAATTCTTCTTCCTGGTAAAACGTGTTCAAGGTGTTCGCGAAACGAACGATAGCGGTCCCCTGCAAAAGCATCCGGACCTAATCCGGAGGCTATTGTTCTTCTTGTGTGAAATTAACCTCTACAAACAGTCGAGGAAGAGCGGAGTTCGAGATGAGGAAATCACGAGGGCAGTACTTGCGGAGCTCGTCATTTACGGGTGCACCGGCTTCACATTCCACGAGAAGGTTGAGAAGTCAATGTTTTCTTTCTGTAGAGACGATGCTAAGTCGCAATTGAGGGGGGGGCAAGCAAGCAAGCACGGTACTCACTAACAGTGGCTGTTCCCTTTTGCATACTCTTACAGCAGCGATGAACAGGAGGAAGAACACGTAGGAGGTTCATTTTGATGATGAAATCTTGGTAGAAGCAACATCTAACGTTCAGTCGAAGTTCAGACAGACGCTATGTTCAGAGATCAAAGCCATTCGAATGATCACCGTTGGGTGTTGTTTGTTGTTTGGAACTGGACACGTGACCCCCCGTTCACGTTTAGACGGAACTTCTTCAACCCACCAACTACAGTCTAGCACGAACTTTCAGAACGCATTGTCTTTCCCGGTCCTCCGGAATGGCCATTACAGGTCATTGTCCGTGAATCGATGCAGACGTGAACTGACGATGTGATGGTGATCCGGGATGCAACACTTCCAATTCGGTGGTCGACCTATCTACGGTACTGTCTGTCCATGTGTCCAGGAGCAGGGCAACGATCACCGCCCAATGTCAGCGGAGATGAAATTGATCAACATGGGCGGCAGTGCATGCCAGTGACATCTCCATTTGAATTGCAGTGATAAATTCCCGCAGGGCCTTCCACAAACGCAGCGCAGCGCACTCCTCAACGTGCTGGTCACTTGAGAACAACATTGCATTCGACGTCTAACCATCTTTCGACCATGGTCCAATTCAAATTTGCTACATCCATCGCTGTAGTTGTGCTGTTGGTTGCTTCCGTCAGTAGCACACCCATCTCTGTAAAGTGAGTGGTACCCATTGTTATGCACATCCCTTTAACGTATCTGACTCGCTCGAAATCAGAAACTTAGATATCAATGAACGTGATATCAACGAGCTACAATCTAGAAACGCTGTAGAACTCGGCATTAGTGGCTTGACCAAGGCTTTCAAATTCTTGGGACGCTTAAAGAAGAGCAAAGCTGGACATGTTGCAAAGCATGTTAACGACTTGTCAGGCTACGTCCCACAGCCGCAACAGCAACAGCAACATCGTAGACGGTAACGTCTGCCCTCTACTTCTCTGAACTAAACCACTTAGTCATCTCCAGTGACTTTCCGGCACAATTAGGTCGACGGTATTATACACTTTTCCATCTTAAAATATGCCAGCTAATGTGATTTCCTCAAGTGCTATTCTTGAACGTGGTTGGGGTTATCACAATTTGGGCGTGCGAGGATATTTCGACGAGAACGACTAAATTGTTGGTTTCTCATCCCAATGGTTACTGTTGGGCATTTGCCTTACCAATGTGCAATTCACATTCCGTGGCACCGCCTGTAACAATATACACATCCGCGTTGTGAAAAAATTCCCAGTCGAGCACAAAAGGGATGCTACCTGAGCCTGACCCTCGTACAAGAGTTCGCATTCCAATTTAACCAGTAATATCGATTGAGAGAAGCCAGTGCCATTGGATCCTGGAACTGGAACCACGAAGCGGAATTTGCATTAATGTCATCTCGCTATTATAAGCCGCTATCTAACGTTCTCCATAAGGGCATTCTACCGCGATTCCATCCGGATCTGTAAATCCTGGATCAAGCAGACTTGGTGTCCTTTTACTAAAACACTTTGTTTCACATTAGTAAATGACCAAAAAAAAAAACGCGCATCGCACTGTTAATTTTCATAGGGAAGCCCGGACCCCTAACAACATAAGCTGATGCTTATGTGAAGTTGTCAACATGAAGCACATTGTATACAGCGCAGAATTCTAAAAGGTTATCTCAAATGTTGACAAGGTACCTGATGCGCGTGTTTTAGTAGTAGCCTGCAGTCATTTCGAGGGTTATGCCTCAGGCCTCAGGAACAGACCAGTGAGGCGTGTCACAAAGCTCGAGCTGCTGTCAAAATGCCAATCAACCGTCCGCCGATCGCGGCCATGCCTACGACGGCCAGCCATGTTTACACAGAGCGGTTTTATATGCTCTCAAGGTAGTTGGCAAACGTCACAAAGTGGACAGATCACTGGCACCAGCTACTCTTCCACAATCGACACGCAAGCGTATGTGCAGATCGACATGGGCGGTGATGTGTGGCGCGATATCTCCATTTGAATTTTGAATTGCGCTCCAACCTATAAATCCCTGCCATGAATTTCTACCAAGGTAGCGCTGCGCACTCCTTCTCAACGTGCTGGTCACTTGGGAAATTGTCTTCAACGTCCGAACGACTGTTACTTCCAAATCACTTTTCATTCATTCATCACCGACATGGTCCAATTCACCCCAGCCCCATCTCTCGCTATACTTGCTCTGCTGATCGCATCCGTCAGTAGCACGCCCCTCTCGTAAGTTGGGCCCATATCATGCTCTTCGTTTAATCATAGTTCCCTGATCCATTAGAACCTCTGATTTCTATGAACGTGATATCAACGAGCTACAAGCTCGGGACCCCCGTCATAAACCGTGGGGTAAGGTCAGAAGACCCGCTAGTTCCAGCTCTGACAGTGCGACGCAACCTGTGAGCGGTCGTCCCGACTTTGATCCATATGCTGGCCGCATGCCAATGCCCAGTCGTCACAAACCGTGGGGCAAGTCCAGAAGACCCGCCAGTACCAGCTCTGACAGTGCGACGAAACCTGTGAGCGGTCGTCCCGGATTCGATCCATACGCTGGCCGCATGCCAATGCCCAGTCGTCACAAACCGTGGGGAAAGTCCAGGTCTGGCAGACATTCCGGGGACTCTGAGGGAAACCGTTCTGAAAGACGCCCTGGGTCTGGGGTACAATCTGAGGAATATTCGGGTCGATCAGGCGAATCGCGCGGCCGGGGCCGCCATGCAAGCGACGCGCTGACGCAGGAACAACCCTGGCAGCAACAACCACAGCAGTCACTGTATGAAAGGTACGGACGGTCCTTGCTTTACTGCTCCTTTGTACATGTTAGCTGATGAGCCGCGTCATTCTTACCAGGGACATTCTTGACATGGAAGAGCGCGGTTGGGATGATCACGATTTGGATGTGCGAGGATATTTCGACGAGCTTGATTGAATCGTCGGCCCAGCGGTTACCGTCGGGTCTTTCTTTACAAGCGTGCCACGTTCCATGGCATCATAATTCCAGGAACTGTAACAATGTATATATCCGCGTTGTGAAAGATACGTGTGGTTTCCAATCTCAAGCCGAGCTTGATCCTGAGTCAATCAGAACTGGTCGTTCGTAAGTGCGCGTTCAAATTTAACCATCACCGTAATATTTGATTTCGAGAAACTTTAGCTGATACAGATAGCGTAAATGCCAGTGTTAAATCCCGGAACGATGACTCCGATCCGTTCGAACCACGAAGCAGAACTTGCACTAAAATCGCCATTACTCGGAATTCGAGAAACTGAACATCTAACGTTACCTCCTTCGAAAGATACTACAGTGGGCGTACATCCACCTCAGGAAATCAGACGCCGTTTGTGCGCACACAACGCCGATTTGCTCTCCTCGTCTATCCTCGCCAACCGTAGACTGAAAATCATTCACGTTGCTTATAATATATAAGAACTTGAACGATCTCTATAATTGTAATGTCATGCTTGCCAGATCGGGTGCGCGTGTGCGATGTCGAACGTCAGTGGCAGTGACAGAGGGCCCGCGCGGAGTTTGCGCGGAGTTTGCTCGGCTCACGTGCCGTGGCCATGACTAAGAGATATCGACCTCACCCTGCCAGGCATGAAGTGCATGGAATGAACTGTAGTCTCAAATGTGACAAGGTAACTGATGCGGTGCGTAGTTTGCAGTCGTTTGAGGGTTAAGAAGTTGAATAGTGCACAGCAATATGTTACTCGGTCAGAATGCCGATCAACTGGCCGCCGATCGCCATGATGCCGCCATATTCGGTGCCAAACATACATGTACGTTCAACCATGTCTACGTAGAGCGCTCTCAAAAAAAACGTCACACAGTGCTCAGATCACCATACTCTTCGACAATCGACACGCAACGGTACCGCAGAATAAAATCGATCGATATGGGCGGTGATGTGTGGTGTGATATCTCCATTTGAATGCTTATTGAGCTCTAGCCTATAAATCCCTGCCATGGCTTTCTACCACGGTAGCGCTGCGCACTCCTTCTCTTCGTGCTGGTCACTTGAGAAATTATCTTCAACATCCAATCCACCGTTACTTTCAATCACTCTCCATTTATTCATCACCAACATGGTCCAATTCACCCCTGTCCCATCTTTCGCCATACTTGCTCTGCTGATCGCGTCCGTCAGTAGCACGCCCCTCCCTATCACGTAAGTTGCGTTCATCTTATGCTCTTTGTTTAATCACAGTTTTTTGATTCATTAGAACCTCTGATTTATATGAACGTGATATGAACGAGCTACTACAAGCTCGGGGCTCCGGCAGCATCACCGGCGCTTTGCAACTCGGAAAGAACCTACTAAACAAGCATTCGGGTAGACTGATCGACACCGTGAAGAAACATATCCCTGGACGTTCGGGCAGACATTCGGGCGGATTTGGTGGGCACCCAGGCGGACATAACAGTCACACGAACGGTGGTCATCAATCGTGGGCCAGTAAGTTCAGAGTCGGACTCGCTGGTTCCGGTGGCAGACATTCTGGGGGCCGCTCTGAGGGATACCGTGCTGAAAGAAACCCTGGGTTTTTCGGGGTACACCCTGACGAACATACGGGTCGAGTAGGCCGAACAGGCGAATCACACAGCTGGGGCCGCCATGCAGGCGATGCGCTGACGCAGGTCGCGCAATTACAACCCTGGCAGCAGCAGCAGCAGCAGCAACCATACCAGCAGGAGCAGCAACCACAGCAGCCACCGAATAAACGGTACAGTCCTTACTTTACCTTCTCTATATATGATAGCTGATGAGCTGCATCATTCCTATCAGGGACATTCTTGACATGGAAGAGCGCGGTTGGGATTATCACGATTTGGATGCGCGAGGATATTTCGACGACCTTGATTGAATTGTCGGCCTAGCGGTTACTGTTGGGTCTTTCTTTACAAGCGTACAATTTTTGTTCCAATTGTACCATCAACAATGATCAATGAGCGTTGATATGTGAATTTGTCCACACCCGCTTTGCGAAAGATATCCACGTTACTGATTAAGCACAGAGCTCGACCACGATAGCATAAAGGGTCTGGACATAATCCTACAACTTGGAGACCGTCACCATGCGTAGCTGGAAGCTCAAAGCACGACACATGTCTAAAAATACTATCACGGTGGATATCGAACATGTCGGGCAATTCGGTCTTAGCGGACCTTGCTAAATGCTTATGCGGGGAAGCGTTGGGTCGGTAAAGCTGTGATGGTATCATTGGTCGTCAATCAAAAACTGATAAATATGACGCGATATTTCTAGGACAGTGGCGCAGCGCACCCTCAGCATCCTCAACGTGCTGGTCACTTGAGAAACTTTGTCTCCGATTTTCGAACGACACTTACTCTCCTCTACTCATCCTCAGACCATTGGCATGGTCCAGTTCAACATCGTCACATCTATCGCCATAGTGGCTTTCTTGCTTAGTTCCGTCACAAGCAGACCCGTCCCAGTCGAGTGAGTTGTGTCCCTGATCTTCTGTTTAACAATCTTGATAGATTAATTAGAACTTCCAATATCGATGACAATGACTTACGACCCAGAAGCTTCCTCAGCGCTATATTTGAGGGCACTAAACTAATAGCAAAAGTGGTTGGAAAAGCAGTATCAAAAGCAAAATCAAAAGCAAAAGCAAAAGCGAGCGCGAAGGAAGCACAAGAGAAGCTGAAATACGAGAAATTAGTTAGCCATCAACACGCCGACTACAACGGTAATAGCAATAATGATAGCAATAACAATAAACGGTAACATCGTATGTTTGCTTCATGGATCAACTGCTGAGGCACCTCCAGTGACTTGTCGGCACGATCACGTGGCAACATGGACAAACGGTATGATTCAGTTTCATTTTTGAAAGGTCGGCTGATGAGCTGCGATTGCTTCAAGCGATGTTCTCGAAGAGCGCGGTTGGGATCATCACAACTTGGAGGAACGAGGACGTTTGGATGAGCTTGATTAAACTGTCGTTTCCTGTCCCGATAGTTCGGTATTGGGTCCTTCCGATCTATTGTCAACAATGGATGTTGAGACAGATTATCCGACATCGCATCGATTGGCAAGGCTACCGTTGCATGATATGGAGGACTGGCATACAACTAGCCAATTTTAGATAGATCATTGCAGGAACAATGTCAGGATAAGGATGGTGGTGGGGCCGTACCAGAGTAGCAGATATTTGCGAGATTGAAAACCTGTTGGCATGCGGTTGCAAAGTGTAACAATCGGCGGGAAGGCTGATAAGCTGCAAAGCAGTTACTTTCACCTATCCCTCTGATTCGACACGACATTGGACGTGAATACAGAATGGATTTGTCAAAAGACTTCCAGAACAGCTATCGCTAACAAGCAATACAAGTCAGAATGAAGAATGCTGTATTGGACTGATAGTTGTTGAGGGTGCAAACACCTCGCACCGAGCGAGTACGAGTAGGTCTAATGCCTATTTAAATTGTGGCAGTGGTTAATTAAAGCCCGATGTCGGCGATTATCTTTTGACTGTTGGCATCGTTCTGATCGCAATTGCTGAAATCATTTTGTAAGCATTTATTCGCATCGCCCTGTAGAACCGAGCCATCTACAGGTGTTTACGAAAGGACACTTAAGTATAGCCGGACAAAATTATGGTGAGAAGCCTGAAGCACAGGGCATGCCACGCACAGCTTCTAGATTGACACCGACTATCCCACATATCTGAGAATATTTCGGGTTCATCGCGGGAACCGTTGAACTGGAATGCATAAATACTCAGCGATTCCTCATGAAGCTGCAGCGCTGTGCACACTCCTCAACGTGCTGGTCACTTGAGAAACCACCAAAGCCACCTCCATCCAACTGCGACTTCTTGCAGTTCTCACTTCGAATTATTCATTCGTCAAATTGATAATGGTTCAAATTGGCATTGTCACGTCTATCGTCATAGTTGCACTCTTGGGTGCTCCCGTTATTAGCACACCCCTTCCGGCCGAGTAAGTCCCAATCGCGTTATGCTATTCTATTTAGCTGTAGCATTTGAATCAGAACATTGGATGTCAGTGAACGCGATATGAGCGTACTACAATCCAGGCAGTTTGGCTTGGGCGCCTTGTTTAGTTTATTCAGCAGTGCTAAAGGCGCGGTTGGAGGCGCAGCAAGAGCGGTTGGAAGAGTAGCAGGGAAATCGGGGCGTTCACGAATGAAAATGAGCAAGGCTGAGAAGAAGATCAGTGATCATGAAAGACACAAACATAGCAAAAAACCTCAACGGTAATGTCACTGTTTTGCCTCCTTGAACAATTGCTCACTAGGCATGATTAGCTACGTTATGATAGGGGGGATGGTGACAAGACGGTATTTTTTCTTTCCACGCTTGACATGCCTCGGGCTGATGAGTTGTCATGGCAGGAAAAGGGACATTCTCGACATGGAAGAGCGCGGTTGGGATTATTATGACTTGAGCGCACGAGGATACTTGGATGAGCTCGATTAAATTAATTGCGACTTCTTCGATCCAATAGGTAGCCTTTGGGTGTCTTCGCAGATGTGCAATTGATATTCCAATCGTGACGTTCGAGAAAGGGTTATAATTTGTGTGGTGACATTGCTACCACGTCCGATGTATATGACTGTTGTGTAGTGATAACGCGATAACGGCCGAGCTGCACATATGAGTTTGGATTCAAAGTACGTTAGATTTCTCCATGCTCTCAATTCTCCATTTCCCCAAGTCCACGAAGACAAACTGGTGTATGTCGACGGATCGCAGATTGAAGAAATGTCATCCTAAAATGGATTCTGGGGCGTATGGCCTATCGGAATATGATACCGATAACACCAATAATACCAACTATTGGAATCATTTCGGTTGACATCATCTGCACACTGCATTGCAAGCAACCGTCAAAACCACGCTCTAATTAAGTACCGTACGTACGTACGTGGATGTAACCATGATCTCAGGTTATTTTCATGGATGAAACAGGGGGGTTGACAAGAATAGCATTGCATTGTATGGCCTGCTGTGTTCTATGGCCTGATGAACGAGGAACGGCGGAAACGGCGTCCCATAGCCCATGCTAATTGTCCTTTGTGGGACGTGAAGTTTGTCTGACGCGGGGTAGTCAACTTCATGGAGGGCCGTGTGATCCATGCCATAGTATGAAATCAAATTACGGCACAGCCATAACTCCGCAGCATTCTCGGTCTTCACGGCGACAATCCCTGTACAAGCTCTGTGCTCTACATACTCCAAAACCTCATGGCTTGGACTCCTTAGCTCCATTAGGCCTGGACAGAAGATGTGGCCAAAGTAGGTATGATGCGACTCAAAGAGGTTTGGTTTCTTCGAACAACAGCTCACTAGGCATCATGAGCACCCTGGATAGCGGCCTTTGGGAGTCTTTATGTGTAATCTATTGAGGACTCACTCCACGCAAAACACTGTCACCGAAACACCGTTCTCCACCCCTTCCTTTGCCCACATTGCCAAGATACGTTGTCCTTTGACAAATTCACGTTGCGAGGTCTCAAGATTCAAAGATCATAAGGTTAACGAACCAGGGTGGAGACGGGCGACGGCCAGGTGGTCTTTCATCTCCTCGCATTGATCGAGATGCCTCACGTTCGCACTCAGACATGGTTGTCATCACCCCCAGTGCTGCTAGGCTCCAAGGCGAAATGATTGCAAAATGGTTGCAGTGCCTTGCTCGTGACTGACATTGGGGTCTGGATCCCGACGGAGTTCATCAAGTGCAATGCGGAGACAGGATGCCGCCAAGATGCGCAAAAGGTCACTGGAGAACTGGTTGAGCCAACAACCGCCACCGCCACCGCCGTTGTCGTCGTCAACTTGGAGCACTGCGCGAGCGGTCCCTCGGTAATTCATGTAATGTACCGCCGCCAGGTATCATGATATGCAACTCACAGCACGGGGATCCATTAGCAGAATGGCTTGAAGCACGTAACAGCATTCGAAAGGAGCCGACACACGATCCAAGAATAGTTAGGCGGATAAGGATCGTATATCGGGCCGTCCGAGTCGCCGCCGGTTTCTTCGGTTCCTCGACCATCCCGAGCCTTCCCTTCCGGGGGCGTGCCTTGCATGTGTTCCCGATACCATTCCCAAACCCATAGGTACTCCATGAAAAAAATCTTTGCGCATAATATGTGGATCGCAGAATCAAGAAGTGCCATCCCAGAGTCTGGAGTTATAGCTAAAGTCGGCACCAAAGTGGTTCTTGGTGTGGCGTAGTGCCCCGCGGAGACCTATAATGGGTGAATTAGGTTTCCGGTGGGATGATTCAAGCGACAGAGCAGAAACAATAAGAGCGGGAAAAGCAGCTCCTACGGTTGACATGAGAGCAGCAAAGAGAGCAAGAGAATATAGAAATTGTTGGAGCGGCTGGAAGGGTGACAGTACATGCGATGGGGTCAATAAAGCACACGGTTAACAATCGTGGGTTAGTTATTTACGGCGGCTAACAGGGACCCATTTTCAGCGATTGTCCTGTGATTGTTGGCATCATTCCGATGGACGTGAAACATGCTGTACAAGCAAGGTGCCTCCGTATGGCTGGGCGAAAATATAAAGAGGCACACGGCTCTCTTAATGGACAGGTTTAAAGATATCTCGCCTTCTCGGCTTATGCCTGGAGTTGAAACGTATAAATACAAGGCGTCATTTTCCAATGCCGTAGCGCTGTGCACCACCTCAACGTGCTGGTCACTTGAGAAACCTACGCCGTCTTGAACTCCTAAACAACTATTAATTATCGTCGCTCTCTGTTCACATCATTCTTTCGCCAAGTCGAGGATGGTTCAATTCAACATTGTCATGTCTATCGCCATAGTTGCTCTCCTAGTTGCTCCCGCCATTACCATGCCGGTTCCATCCGAGTGAGTTATTCTCTTCCTTTAGCCAGAGTATCTTGAACCAACTCAAAATCAGAATATTGAATGTCGATGAACGCGATACAGCAGTCCTACAACGCAGACAGTTCGCCGCCTTGTTCAAGTTCGTCTTTAACATAGGCAAGTTAATTGCAAAAGGAATATCAAAATTGAAGCACCTCCACCACCATCATCACAAATCGGTTTCAAAGACTGTTCACCACGCGCTTTCGAATAATAGCAGTGTTAGCATCAAGCATCGCCATCGGTAATGTCCTGTCCCTGACCCGAACAATCTTCGGCTGACGTTGCCATTGCAGGAAGAGGGACATTCTTGACATGGAAGAGCGCGGTTGGGATGACCACGATTTGAACGAACGGGGAGACTTGGACGAGCTTGATTGAATCGTACGAGGCATCTCATTCCAATAGGTAACCATTGGGCTTTTTTGTCGATGTGCAGTTGATGTTCCCATCGTACGGTGATACATATATAATTTGGGTTCAAGGCCGCGAATTACAAAAAGATTTGAAAGCAAACATGCCAGAGAGTCCTGGGGCATGGCGTGAGGACCCAGTGACTGACCCACTGGACAAAGATAGATTTGGCTCAAGCGCGCATCATAAAATTGCAAGGCATGTGGACATCGGAGCTACACTAGGACCGCCGTCACTGTATGTATCTCACCCGGCGCATTTCACCGCGTTCAACCTATGCGCGGCATAGTCAAAAACCATCATCTTCGGACGGGTCGGCAGAAAAGGATCACCATCAGTCGATACTAGATATATAATTATATCGCAATCTAAGCGCGCAGGTATGCCCTGTAGCTCCTAGTCAGCTTGCTCTCATGTACTTGCGGCAAAGATTGTACGTGTCCAGGAGAATTTCAACTTGTGTTGGTATGATGATTGGAACTCTGTATCGCTCAAAGTACAAAGCAAAATGAGAGGCTGATGGAAAAACAAGGACACTCGTTGCTTCGTGAATAATGATTTACAATTCAATTCCAGCGTGTTATCGAGCAGATACCAAGGCAATCCATTATTCAGGAAGCTTACACCAAGCGTGCCTGTAGTGGATCCAACTCAAATGTCTCCCAAAACTCTCTCGAATCTAAAGCTCTCCCGAGCAATTCGACGTTGCGCGGTAATGCCTTGATGTTACATTCGCGTGTAAACTCACGCACCCAACCAGCCCGAGGATCGGGATCATCCATTCCGCTAACTTCAGCCAGTGGCGGTCTCTGTCCCCAACCAGATGCAAGATCCCACCAGTCATGGACACGACCGTCAGTTAATATCCAGCGCTGGCCTGCTGCCTTTGCAAAATTGGTGTGGACGGCGAGGATGGCTCGAGAGACGTCCAGACCGTGAATTACATGTAGACTTCCCTAGTACAGAAGGATGGGTCAGTCACTGGTAATTCCGGAGGTTGTCGGATATACTATATGCGGACCTTGCTCTTTAATGCTTCCTTTGTTCTAGCGACCCAATTTCTCGCTGATCTCGACCCGCCCCAAAGTCCAGAAAGGTTCAGAACAGTGGTAGGTACAGCAGGCGCCAAATTCAACAACTCTTCCTCGGCGATTGCTCGAGGCTTTTGAGTGTACGGGCTGTGCCTGTCATGCCACTGAAAGACGTGTTCTTGGGCCTGTGATGCTTAATTATCATCTCGGCCACGTTAAAGGAGGGATTGCAAAGCGTACCTCCCATATGCCAGTCGTGCCCAGTAGTATAAATCTGGGTTGAATCTCCGATTTCCGACTTGCCACGTAGGATCTAACCAGCTTCGTCGGACCACCAGACTCGGTGATGGGGAAGGTGATGAGGACGGTCGTAGCATCAGGTAGATGCTCGCACTTGAGTTTGACTTCATCCGGATCCTCTCCCGCGTCGAAAACGAAGGGCAGGGTATCGTGCCTTCCGTTCCGCGTAGTTGCTGCGAACGAGAGGCCTCGCTCCTTGCAAAGGGGAATTAGGAAGGCAGAAAGCCAGCCAGCGCCCAAGATGAGGATGTGGACAGCCATTATATTAGATATACGGCTATTCCCGCGGCTCTACAGCACTCGCTCAATCATAATCAGCCTGTGCGCAGCATTTGACAGTGACTCTGAATCCAATTTAAAACAATCCCGCTTCTGTCGGATTCCGAATGGTGGCACCATTTGTAACTAAGGATTGAAGCCGAATCACATAGCCAAATTAGACTCACTCTATGTACGGTTGCGACAACAGCCACAAGCACACAATGTGTGGACGAACTTTTGCGTTCATGGACTGGATAGGCGTTGACTGTGTTAAAGCCTGACGCGCCCCAAATTTTTCACGTTTGAAAACGTGGAGAAAGGACCAGAACGAGGATTGTCCAAGACGTTCCTTAGCTAGATATCACCAGTTCGGTCTCAAGAGAAACGGAGGGCCATGGAAGTAAACGTGACAATAACAATTTATCATCTAAATCAAAGCAAAACGACAACATATACTATTATGCAAATAAGTTCAACTACATATTAGTCCGCTCGTACAGGTAATGCCCTATGAGGATATGTGACAACGAAATATGTACCATCTATAAACTGTCATTCTTGTATTGCCCCCATGGGGGTAGGCAACGTCTTGCCGTCCTTGTCGCAACAAGGGATTGCCATCTCTATTGCTACCATTTGTGAATTATGCCCTTCCTTCCAGTTATCGGCGTAACGAGCACCGATCTCCCAGAAATCTGCTGGAGGACAGGGCAAAGGATCCACCATTTTCTCTTCGACGAGTAACTATCAAGTAGTCAGGACCGTAATTACTCGATTATACGCGATATGTAGACCACTCACCGATAAGGCATCGTACAACCATGTCGTGCAGAAATAGTCAGGATGCTCATCCGCATATTTGTTTGATTCCACTTTTTGCAGCGCTCTTTCTAGCTTGCTTTCGGAGGGTATAGTCCCAACAAGCAGTAAGCACGCAAGGCGCATTCTAAGAGTTCCCGCAATGTGCGGCTCCTCTTTTTCGACTCGATACTCCCATATTATACGTCCTTGGCCATGATCGTTCACGGGAACATTGACAGCGTGAAACTTGAACGCTAGAGTGTGCACCACTGATGACGGGCTGAAACCTTCGCCTTCACTGCCAGTAGCTGTTTCGGAATCCGACTTGTTTTCGACGGCTGGTTTGGGTAAGGCAATGAGAGCCGTGTGGTATCTCACTGGGTTGCATGGTGTTGGAGTCCGATAATAATAAGCAATGTAGAGTTGCCATCCACTGGCATGACGGCGCTGACTGAAAATTTTCACGGGTAGGCCCAACATAGCTCGATTATGATCTGGTTCTTAACTATCAAAGAGTCAGTACACGCCTGACGAGCAGAGGGATATCTCGAGACTTACACCAGCGGAGAGAGTCAAGGTGTCAAGTTGGTGTGGTGCTGGACCAACTATGCAAGCGCTTTTTAAATGCGACAATGCACCATTCCTGATGTCATTCTCCGTTCTAGCATGTGAACCCTAAATGTTCGGTGAATAAACAAATGATTGGTGATATTGTCCCGCCAAGTGCCGCCCAGGAACTAGCCGACAGCTGATAAATTGGGCTGCGGCAGTAACGCTGCTTGAATAAGGCGCAATGGATTCAATCTATTCGACCCTGACGACACCGTGCACGCCTGTCAAAGGACCTTGATTTATGAGGTGAGGTGGGTATAGTAGTCAACGTTACGTGCTCGTTACGCACACCTAGTATGTCAGTGTTGCCGACATGATTCAGTCACAGTCCCTCATTAACATTGTTTCCTCTTTCAGTGGTTCTCACGCATAGTAACTGTGTAACTGTTCGGCTGAATTCGTCACAATTGGTTTAGCTGGGGCCCTGGAGTGGAGTCATGGCGCCATCTGACCAGTACCAGTGACTGGATTATGGTGTTCTAGCCAATGCCGTACCTACCATAGCCCATCGCCCATTCAATTCAAGCGATCAAGACCGAAGTTCACCTCTCCTGACTACTTGACTTCAACTGTCTAGAAAGATGTATTGCGGTTATGCTCATTCATAACTTTAACAACTCTTGCATAGTGCACCCGTCAACATGGCTCCCGCGATCTATTTCCGCGGCCCATGTGCCTGAACATGATGTTCTGAACCTGTTCTGGACTGGTATCTAGGCGTAGTCGGCGCCCATCATATCTTACAAAGTCCGAATCCGTCGTTACCGCAACTCTCGCAAATTGACTTCAATGAATGGGCCAAGGTGGGACGATGATAAACGCATGCCTCAGTTTCTTTCTCCTGCAAGTCACCCGGTTTGTTGTGTTTGACAAAAAGCATGTTGCTACGAAACATAAACTGACGCCCAATCCACTACAACCACTTGGCCCGTCAAGAGCAAAGTATCTAAATTGGATATAACAGAACCGTTTATCAGTGAGTCCATCAAAACAAAAAAAACGGCGCGGCTGCCGAGGAGAGACAATTTTCAATTTTCATGTCCGATCCAGTGATCATTCTCCCATACATTCCAACCTAGACGGTATGGGTGTTGATCACCGCTGATGCACGCCCGCCCATCTGAATTGCCTTTAAAAAAAATCCATCCCTGCGCCGTCTCAAATGCAATGCGTGGACTTTTTTTCATTGTCGGACACCTCCTTTCTGCGGTTTTTCTCAGCCTTGCTTCTGACGGATCTAGGGGTCCCAAGAAAACTCTGGCATTTGTGGTATATGCTGGCTGCCATTATTACGCCGGAGGTCATGTTCGTCGATGGCTTTGACGATTGGTTGAGAGGGTCCGTAATGTTAGAACGGCTGGTAAGTACTCCTTGTCCGAACGGATTTATATCGCACTCAATCCAATTAGTGAAGCCCATATCCAATCTGTACAAATTGGCACGAACCAATTGAGCGCAGCATCATGGTCGACATATACCCCACCCCGTCATTTGGCCTTTTATTCTATGCCGCCTGATGCGGTCTCTTAACATGAAGTAATCATCAAAAAAAAAAAAAAAAAAAAGAGAAAACTATTTTATATGTGGTACGAATGAATGACGGCCATGATGGTGATACGTATGCCTCATAAGGACGCGACCTCGGCTCAAGGAAAGTAGCGATGCCCTTGCACAACCATGGAGTAGGAAAAATATGGCAGCGCTCCGTGTCATTAGTAAGATCACAACGCCAAAGTTCGCCATCCGCGTCAGACCCAATGACGCATACTGCACATCGCACATATAAAAGCGCCACCACCTATGATCACCACCACCATAGATGAGACTTGCCATACGATTTGTTCAGTGCGCGTATGAAAAATCAGACTTCCAAGCTAGAGAGTGTGTGTGTATTGCGCCGAACGCGCCATGTTGGACAAAGACAATCATTCCGAAACCAGTGCGGCCCGGCTATTTCATTACCGCTAAGCTTTCCGAAAGTACATGCAGCAAAAAATGAATGTCCATGAACCTTTAATGATTCAACGTCAATGGTCAAGATTCTCATGCGCTGTGTCCTGATGGCTGATGGAAGCATATGATCACATTCAATATCGATATTCCCGCAGTCAGGCTTGGCTAGATGTTGTTGGTAGGCCCCATCACCATCTTCCACCTGGTCAGTGCTATTGACCATCAAATCAACAGAACGGAAGCGAAATAGGAGTGACTCAAGTTCGGTTGTGATATTCAACGTGTAATAACACAGTTACATGTACGAAACACTGGATTGAATCAAATCATGAGTATGATCTCCATGGCTGATAATGTGGGCGGTAACTCGAATTCAACATGTGGAAGAAGGACGAAACCGCCATCCTGATGTTGTTGATGGATCCGGAGTCGATTCCCAAATCTGCCAAAACATTAACGATTCTGACTCTTTGACATGGTACAGTACAAAGGTTTTTAAAAAAAACGTGGAATTTGGGTTAGAATGGCCGTGGAATGAAATAGGCTGAGCGGTGTTTATATGTAGTACATTTGTTATCACCTTCAGAACACTTGTCTCACTCGCATAGAAAGGACAGGTTCTACTTCACCAGCGAGTTTCGGCCGCGGCAAGAAGCCTGCCAAATGGACGTCCAGCTCCGTATCAGGACCGTTCAGTAGCTCGAAGCTGAAGTTTCGGACCAGGACTGATAGGACAGCCTAACAGAAAAATTATGGTTGCTATGCGGTTTGCGATACGATAAGATAGAAAGCGCATACCTTGAACTCAGCCAGAGCAAATCCCTTCCCTAAACATATCCTCGGTCCATCCGCAAACGTGAGCAGATGTCTATGACCGTGAAGGTCTTTAGGCATGTACGGGTTTTCCTTTAGCCATCGCTCGGGAACAAAAGAATGCGAGTCAGGACCCCAAAACTTTTCGTGCCGGTTAATGAGTGGGACTGGTACTCTCATTTTTGTTCCTTTAGGACAGAAGAGCGAGTCTATCGTTTGTCCAGATGCTGTTTCGATTGGGGAGCTCAAGGGGATGATATCGTCTTCCACCGCCTGAAAATGGCTGAACCTGTATTCCATACGGTGCAATCAGAACACATACCTCACGGGTTAATTGTTCCACGGGTGGATGCAATCTCAATGTTTCGTGCACGACAGCATCGAGATAAAGTAGTCCAGACATCAACTGATCCCATGTAGGATCGCCATTTGCGAATTCGCTTAACTCATCCCTTAGCTTGCGCTGTATCTCTAAATTGCGCGCTAGTTCCACTAACGCCCACTAGGAAAGAATTAGAACCAAGCACAGATATGAACGCTATGTGCGAACCGATAAGCTGACTATGGGATTCACATTCATTAGATTGTGGTCTGCAGGGGAACAAGTAGTAATATACTTGCCTGCCGTTGTTTCATACCCTTCCGCATAAAAAACATGTTAGCAATCAAAATGCATCAAAAGAGTAAAATGCTTACCGGCAAACAGGAGTAGATTCTACGCATGTCATATTAGTTTTGGACTAGAGATTGGCAAAGGATTTACACACAATCTATTAAAGTTAGTCATTGATTATCATGGTTGAAGTGAACGTACTTGTGAAACAGCCTCGTCGTGATTTAATTTGAAGCTTGCATCATCGGATCCTCCTTTCACTGCCGCCCAACATACATAAAACATGATAATCAAAGATGGAGGGCATATCGTGCGTACATAATAGGCCAAGGATTGACTTGTCTTGGACACCTTGTGAATTCTCGAGAAAAATGGCAGCCATATCCGACGTTGCCTTCGACATCTGCTGAAGCATGCGAGTTCTCTCCGTTGGCATTTTGAGGATTTGCGGGAATATCGGCCCAAGGAGAAGAAGTCGTTGTCGACCACTTCGAGGCTTGTTGAATGATTCAAACACTTTGAGAACAGGAGATTCATGTCCTTCCAAGGCCTTGAAATCGTAACCAAAGCCAGCAATTCCAATGGAATCAAGCCTGTGTAGATTTGAGACTTGAGTAATCCTTCAGTCACCGACAAGGTAAAAACTAACGTGATCCGATTCATCCTAAACATGACATATTAGACCCGGACAATACCTTGAGATTTTTAGGACAACATACCATTTCTGAACGTCGATTATAGCTTCATCACCGGTCTCGAATAATGAACTCCAATTCGCTTTGGCCTGGTGGTGACGATTGTCAAGAAATTCACCATACATTGACCCAGGTTTACCTTGTATGCAGCGTCATAAAAGATGCTTGTTACTCCGCGAAGCGCAGCGTTACTAAATGCAGGTGACAGTGCCCTACGTTGTCTTTGAAACAGAAACATTTAAGAGGATTCATTCCAAGTAACTTGTCGGACGTACCTCCGATGGTCTTCCCCTTCGACGAACAGCATACTGGGTCCAAACTGACCATATGCAATTAGAAGACGAACCCTAGGAGTCATAAGCTTACGAAATTCCTAGACAGAGCCTTGGAGAAAGACGGTCGGAAATAGGTGAATGTATCCTTGGAAAATAGGTGCCCGACAGCTTTCGGATCGCAAAGGACGACACTTCGTTGGCCCAACTGGACTGGCATTTGGAAAACAGGACCATACTCGTCTACCCAGCGTTCAAAGACAGAATCACGGCCCTTCGCTGAGGGCAACACCTGCTTGGCACTGCCGAAAAGATAGCTGCTGCTGGGTGGGCCCTTCAATCTGATGAGACGAGTGTTGTCTCGTCGGTTTAGAAAGAACTTGTACGCGATCCAGATGACGAGAAGTGAGATGACGGCGCTGTAAGGCGTTAGATGCTCCATGGTGTAGCGCGTCATGTCTGAGTTGTACAAGTGAGGATGGCTTTATATAAACATAAAGTGACTCACTCGGTAACCGGCCGCACTCGTTGCGTCATGGGTTATTCCGAGGATTGTTGCCATCACAGAATCTCCGCAGCCAACGTTGCGGTTCGTTCGTTCGAGCCAACAATCTCTCCAAGTAATCTTCGCGTCCAGCTGGAGTCTTATGTTTTTTTTTTCCAGTTTACTTTTCGTCAGGCTCAGGCTAGAGAACCATTGTCTTTCCAAAAGTTGTTAACGATGGGAATCAAATCAGTAGCGTGCCTGATCATATATCATTAGTAAGTGATATCGGCTCCGCACTTCATGCGTCCTTCCATCACAGTTCAGCGTCTTGCCTTCCACCACGCGCATCCCAACCGCACGAGTCTGTCCACCGTAAATCAGGTGTTCCTTCATATTTACATAACACAATGCCTGGTGTCCTCTAGTGCCCAACTGCTCCAGATAGCTTCCGTCACCCGCGTGCTTCTACTATTCAGGATGCACATTCCACGTTTAAGACCTGCCATCTCTCGCATAGGAACCGCCGACCCAACCTCACCAGCGCCTTTCGGTCTTGGCAAAATTAATGTCCGACTTCATACCCGCCCAATATCATTTCGAAAGGGGAATTTCGGATCAGGGCAGGAACAAGGCAAGCATAAGCGCACAAGATTCGTGATAAGAAGAACATGCTTTACTGTGAAGTCTGTCGGAGAAAGCTGAGACCCGTTTGTAAATGCAAGCTATGACCACTATGTCGTTCTTTAGGCAAGTAAAGCCAGGGTTCAGAAATGAAATGTTTTGCATCCAGGTCCCGAAACAGTTTGCTATGATCAATAAATCTGATCGGTAGTCAAGGTATTCCTAGGTTCAAGGACACCCATTGGGATGACTTGCTTGATTCACCCCAGATGAGATGCAACAGTGAATGCTCGTTGATATTCATGCTGATGAAGGCGGTCATGATTTCATTTTAATCGTTGTAAGGATCGATGTCGCACCAAGCATCGGATTTGCTGTACGCCGAGAGGGACACGGAATTACGCACGAAGATAATGTTAACTTTTCGACCTACCTTGCCGCTTAATTATTGAAATGCGTAGAGTCGATATGACCAGTTTCCGCGAAGAATTTGATTTACATAATTTGCAAGATGTTGCCGATATAACTTCGCTTGAACAATTTGACGCGATTCCAGCATGACATGAGCAACGCTGTTGATGTTACATATACGTAAACTCGTAAAGACATCTCGCTGGCAATGGGTCCGCTTATTCCACCATGACATGCTCCGCCCCCATCCTACTTGTCCATTTCCTCAAATCATTATCCAACTGTGATATATGATAAGTAGTGTGTCCAAACCTTCAACGGGAACGCTTTGTACTAGCGTAGCTAAAGCTTCCAGACCTGGTATCTTCCGAATACCGCGGTGGTAACTCGATAACCCGTTCGTCAACCGGTGGAAGAAGGACGAGACCGGCATCTTGATGTTGGATAAAATCGATTCCCCTTCCGTGATCAGACAGAGACATGCTTGATGTCATCGATCGTGAGTGGTTACCAGGCTCACGAGGCACAAGGTGTAGCCCACCAGCCCGAGCACTGCCGCTCGCACTCGACGTATCCGTCAATCCACTGGGCCTCGAAGCGAGCCGTGGAATTGTGCTATGCGTCGAGACCGTTTCCGTATTCCGGCTTGAAGGCCCTGCCATGAACGGTTCTGGACTGTATTGCGACATGGTCATGTCCCGGGGTTCATTGAATGCTTGTCCCATTAGGCCAGTTGTTATGTTCGGTTCGACATCCAGGACGGCAGTCATCGGCTGTTTTGTTAATTTTCGCCCTGTTCCCTGGCTTCTCCGGAAGCAATAAAACAAGAGAACGAGGGCAATAAACAATACGAAGCCCCCAACCACTCCGCCGACGATGCTGCCGATGAGCGTGGCCGCTTTGGTTCTGCTTTATTAGAAGATATTAGGTTGTGGACGCTTGAAAGGACGAAAACTCACCCTCCGCCGCTGGGCACGGTACTACTGCTGCTCACAGCACTGCTACTGCTACTCACACGTGTTCTTGTAGAAGATATTCCTGTAGAAGTTCCAGCAGTAGAATACGCGCCTGCAGGAGCTCCAGGAGTAGAACTTGGACTTTGACCGTTCAAACAACTTGTGTCGGTTTGAAGCTGTACCGTAAAAGGTGCACTTCCGCCCGATCCCGTGCCACGATCATCACTGGCAACAATTATGAGTATCGTTCTTCCTCGAATCGATGGAGTCCAAGAGAACCCCGTTCCTTCCGTTGACGACTTCGTTATTGCTGATTCTTGCAGTGCAAATGATTGTCCTCCAGGTATGATGCCGAGGAATGATGGTGTTCTACTGAACATGTTTATCAAAGACATTTGATAGGATGTATATATCTTACCCTTGCACGGTTGTCGGATCCCACCAAATTCGATTCGCCTGACATTGCACAAGTTGATTGTCGTCGCCAACATGGTAAAAGAAAGGAACCGTATAAGCGTGGCCACTGAAACAACTGGTATCACCGGAACCTGAAACCTGCATTGCCGCACTTGTCCCACCCGTCCCAAACCCACGAGCATCGCTAACCTGAGAAGAGCAGCCATGTTAACATTGGTAACGAGACTGCATGAGAGGTGAAGGAAAACACGAGCCCGAACACGCGTCACCAGCGCGCGCGCGCGCCTGCCGAACAGCCCGATTTTCATAACCAGCCGTGAACAGCAAAGGATGAAGAAGACTGCATAAGCTAGACAACTTACCACCGCCACGAATTCAGAATTGGCAGGATAATTTATTGCGAAATTGAGGGAAGATCCGTCAAAAGGCTGCTCAATAATTTGACGGACTTCAGTGTTTTTTGGCAATGGCGATGGACCAACAGGGACGATGAGAATGCGATATGGAGGGACTCCATCGGATCCTGTGATGGTTATTGACAGGTTTGAGCACTGTTGTGGGGGTGAACTGAGAACCCAGGAAAAAGCGGCCGAAGAGATAATCTGAAATGCTAAAACGTAGAGCGAGATGAGAGGCGTGCATCGCAGGGAGTGTAACATCTCCCTCGAAACGTCAGAGGGAAGGCATGGACCAAGTTCCCGACATGACCGCGGTCCCTTATAAAGTACTGCCAGAAATGAATTCAGTCGCTGTGCATGCGTTGATGGCCGCCTAGTACACGTGCAGGAGCCTGTACACAGCCGCACATGGCATCATTCCTGTACAGTCCTACTAGTACTGGTACTAGTGGTCTCAACTGCACTTGATCATTTCACGCGGAAAATTTCGTGGATTGGATATGATACAACACAGTGAAAGGTGGACAGTGGACGCTAGCGGACTAGTGGAATTTGCTGATACGATAATAGAGACAATACGCGAAGAGAAAAGGCTATGGATAGGGATACATGGTCAGGATTGATGGACTCCAAATGCTGATACAATAAGCTCTTAGTGCGAGGGAACGTGGCGTAAGTACCATTAAGCAATTATTTTGAGAAGTTGAGTTGCTCGTTTGATTCTTGAATAGGCAGGAGGCGGCTCGATTATCGCGCAATGAATGGCAGGAGGACTACTGGGTCCTGCGTCTTCATGTTGTACGATTCTCGCAGAGCTCCCTGCCAACGAAGCGGGTGCGTCGCGTTCCTGGCGCACTGCTCCATACTCACGCTTTGAACAATTCAATTTGACAGAGATGCCATTTTGGCCTTGCTCTCTTGTATGATGGGACCTGTTTAGGTGCCCCTGCACACCACCGGGTCTTGGCGCCGCACAAAACTCCACTCTCATTGCAGATGGAGGTAATGGAAACGGCTCAAGACGTTGATGTTCTGCCAAGTCGTTCCGTTCCCCGCTCTGCCAGGTCTGATGAGATTCTTTTGAACTTGGGACATCTCCGTCGATCCCGTCGATCAGTAGCCTTGGCCTCGATCGTAATCTTCGGCGCCGCTGGGTGAAGCAGTACAATGCAGCGATGAAAAGAGGCGTCACGCCTCCCATCATACCCCCGATGAGTAATCCAATTGTCACCCTAGGTCAACAATGAGGACCCGATTCGAGATGTCGGCAGAAATCACAAACCTTTTGGTCCAGGTAGGTTTCCCGGCCTTGAACATGCCTGGACGGCGAATCCATCCGACTGGTCCGCCTGCATCGGAATTGAGACTCTTATCATCCAAACAGCCGTTGTCTTCATTATACCGCACGATGTGCGGTGTACTACCCCCGGTTGCAATTCCACGATTATCGCCACCAATGAGAAAGAAAAAGGTCCCTGCGCGAATGGGTGGCGTCCACAAAAAACCGTGCCCCATGTGAGGTATGTGCGTCACGTTTGACGACGCTATTGAAAAGGATTGTCCACCAGGTACAACAGCGTGAAACGTCGGTGGCGGTCTAAGGCATTACAACAGTTAGTGGAATCATGCGTCGTTGACGGAGAATTGCTAACCCTTGTACATCAGCATTTCTCCACCAAATCCGAGTCTGTTGACATTGGTAGAGCGTCTCTGGAGATGCACGATAGGAGAAGAGCGCGGAAGTCTGTTTCGTGGGGTCGAAACAACTGGCATCGTCCGAATTCTTTACTCGCATTGCAGCACTTGTCCCACCTGAGCCAAAACCGGAAGCGTCGCTCACCTAAAAGGAAGATGGTACATTAGCAGTGGAATACACCATGAGACGGGAATAAATGAATCAAGGACTTGGGAATACAAGAGGTTTGACTACGCACCACGACAACGAATTGGGACTTTGCTGGGTAATTTATGGGAAACTCGAACGTTGAATCGCCATTAAATGATAAGTCAATAATCGAGCGAACTTCCACGTTAGAAGAGAGCGGAGAAGGGCCATAGGGGATGATAAGAACGTTATAAGGAGGCATTCCAGTGCCTACGATGGTTAATGATAGACGTGAGCATTGTTTTGGCGGTAAGTCGAAGTGCCAGGTGTATGCTGCTGCGACCGAGTGAACTGAAATGAGGATAGATAGAATGATCAATGGAAGAGAATGCATGAATAGCAATGTTTTCATCATTGCCAGTGTAATGAGAAACGGGCGAAAATGAGCGGAGGATGTGGACGCCTGCGTCTGGTGCACAATGCACCTAAATGTGCCTAAATTATGTCCAGGCAATTCATTTGGAAAGACGGTGTTTCCAATTCTCGTGTCCACCCTTGACGACGGTCAAGTAGAATCTGATTTCGATTAGATCGGCGGTGCCAATTGACAAGGCGCCATGTGGTCGTCGTTGGTAACGAATCATCTACCTGGACCCACGTTTGGGATAACGTTAGTGGAAAAAAATTGAGAATGCCCAAATAGAAAAACGTGAAGCGACAATGAAGGCGAACGGCAGAAAAAGGAACAAGCTTCAGGTGATTCTCCCATAACCCATACTCATAGATTGCCGTACACTCCCAGATCCTGTGGTCGCCCAGAGATGTGTAGGACCTCTTTATGTCATGTCTACTTTATTCACCTTCAAGGCACAATAGGACGTTAAAACACCGGTCGATGAGCAAAAGTGGGGTTTGTGTATGGGGTATTGGAATGACGTTTTAGCACTCTTTGTGCGTTGACCAGGTCTTAGCAGGCAGCACGCCCGACATAGTAATTGTTGTATTCGTGAGTTAAATCCAACATACCAGAGGGTAGCAACTTTGTGCGTACTATTAGTAAACGCCTAATAGCACACGAGATCGGATGGGCCTGGCGTACAAGGCCGGCGCGATGATCTGATGCTGACGGCTTGTCGACTGCGCCGGTAGGTGGTTGTGGGCGATCGATAATATTGAGGGTCGTCATCTCCCTCGGCGAACAGCCTCCCCCCATCCCGCCTACTACTCTGCGCCACCATGAATAAAATCAGAAAATCAGATCAACAGCATCACGTACCCCTGCTGGCCTTGAAGGCAGTGCCCGAGGTTCGGACTTAAACAACTGGCTTTGACACTGGCCATCACCATTCGGGAAACGTTCCTTGTCACGCATACCACTATCAAATCTAGTTCTATAGAACATGATAACAATGTCAGTTGGATGACTGGAGATGGGCTACATTGCACCTATTATGAGCACCGTTGCATTCGCTCACCTAATTTAGCGACAGACATTAGTCAACGCCAGCAAAAAAAAAATCACCATGCATACATGCCGGCAGAACCTCACTTATTACCGGTGAGTGGGGTAAGAGACAAGGATGCCCAAGCAACGGAGGAGATGTTCGACACTATGGAGAATGCGGACACAAAGGACAAAGATAAGGGTCAAACGCTTGGCACCGACAAATTCAAGCACAACTTGGACGCTGATACGATAACAAAACCCGGTTGAAATTTGACCGAGTAACGCCACCTTGCGCAGGAAATAGGGGGCCTAATGCACAGTGAGCGTATAGGGCATGCATAGAAGGAAGAAGGTTTCGCGAGTTCGAGTGTCTTGTTCCGTAACAGGTCGTCTCTATTGTTTTCCGTGCAAGTCTTCCCTATTGTTTTAAGCGAGATGCCATCTGAGAACATGTATTCACTACACCTGTCCTGACGAGCAAACAAACCTGCCTGGCGGTTGCCGATTAAAAACCCCCCAGCCACCTGACTACTTTTGGGGATCAGCGCATCTCACAATGACTTTGCTCCCGAGAGTCCAGAGCAACGGAACGCCAAAGTCCGGTTAAATGAAGGTCTTTGTTGACCGACGGATATGTCAAAGTAAGTTTGCTGGACCCTCGTTACCTACCCCCCCCCCATGTGGTTATCCTTGTCTACCAAAAAAGTTTAGTGAAGTGGCAGCCAGGTGCTCGATTCCGTCAACAAAAAAAAAAAAAAAACTTGCACCCGTTGAATAGAATAAAAGTCACGGTGTCGAAACGAGTTGAACGGGCCCTGATGATGACGATGGCTGTCAGTTTTACGTACCGGAAATGCCCGTAATAAACACCCAATTTGTAGCTCCGCGAATGTTGCCGCAAGCGACGGTGACCGGTCGGTCCACTAAAGCTTGCGAGCTAAAGCTTGCGAGAACCGCTAGTACGGATTCCGTTAGCGCGCATGGCTGGCACTGCACCAGCGTCTGTGTCGTTTCCATATCACCAAACCACTGCCCGCTAATGAATTATGAATCATGATGTGTTCGGAGGTCGTCTAGCAGTCAGTGGCGACTGATACAGGCAGGCACAGAGAGAGACGACCATCAGATCTACCCAGTAAGGTCAAGAGCGGATCTTGACCAGAGCTCTCCAAATGGAACAAAGGCGATCACCCTTGGTCGTCGGTAAATCAGATCCCATCGATCCTGTGCATGCTCTGCTACGCACAGCCTTGATTTCTGAATCTGATCTTTGAACAGCCACTCGTCCCTGGCACACCAAACATCAGAATGATATGACGAGTTTCATCACACGACTGATTCATTTTTACAATGTCTGTTTTGATTATGACACAACACCAACATATCTAGGAGATGCAGATCGACTATGCAGAGACTAGATGTTATTTTATAGCCGTGTGTGTGTGTGTGTTGCGGGGGGTATGAGCGCTTGAACCGTTGAGGATATGTCTACGTCAATACTAGTAATGTGGGGTGAACGGGAGGAATGAGGCAAGAGAAAATACATAAGAATTGAAACGAGTGACCTCGAGCGCCCCACCATGTACAGATAGATATTCATTAGAAATCATAAGAAAACAGAGATGGAAAGTAATATTAGAAAAAGAAAGCAGCACGCAAACGATAACCGATAACCAATACCCTTTTTCATAAATAGGATAACGTCCGCAGGAGCAACGGCGAGAACATAAAAGAAAGAAAGAAAGAAAAAGAGAGAGAGAGAGAGAGAGAGATCATAAGCACACCGGTATCTGTGCCGCGCCCTAAAGCGACGTCCGTCTACACGTGTCGTATACGCTGAGAGCAGCATAAGCTCATACAGCGATGCTTCCCCATTCTTCCTCCAACTTTGTTGGCATCATGATCGGCTTGGTATCTTCAGCACCGTCCGACTCTTCCAGGCTCTCTTCGGCATCAGCGAGCGCACCATCAGAAAGCAGATAGTCGATCTCCATCTCGTCAGATGCGGTCTGCCCACGAGCATGGCCATTCAGCGTGACCTGTCTTCCACCAGGACTCCCGTTGGCAGAAGAAGGTTTTTGTATTTTCGCACACTCCGCTCCTCCTTCAGAGCGCACTAGACCAAAAAAAAAAAAAAAATCGCCAAATCCCGCCATCGTCATCCTACAGGAACACGCATCAACGAGAAACCACTCACGGTGCCGATTCAACGCATCCATCCTTGCAAACGGCTTCGAACACCCTTCACACATAAAGGGGCGATAATTTGAATGAAGCGCTTCGTGCCGTTTGCAATCGTGCTGTCGCGCAAAGGCCTTGGTACACCCCGGCCAATGGCAGACAAACGGCTTCTCTTCATTATGAGAGCGCATGTGGCCTATAAAAAATAAAAAAAAAAGTTAACGAAAAGAGAGAAAGAAGAACCATCAGCCGTCTTCCACACACTCGACTGGAAAGCACCCACTCACCCTTCAAATTGAAGCTCCTCGTAAACGTGCTCCCACAGCCGTCCACAGGGCACACAAACGGCGCATCCGCTTTGCGCCTATTCACACTCGCCTTCCTCGTCCGCTCAGTCGTCACATTATTCTTCCTCACGCTCCTCGGCCCACGTCCCATCGCAATAGGGTAACTCCCCGGTCCCACAAATCCTACCGTAGGAAGCCCCGCAGACATATGGCTCGCACCCATACCCTGCGCCATCCCAGCCGGCAGCACCCGATGAGACGTAGGCTCAAGCCCAAACAAATTAGCAGTCGCACCCCCATCCACATGCTGCTGCTGCTGCTGCTGTTGTTGTTGTTTTGTTGTGAGTGTTGTGAGTGTTGTGGGTTTGTTGTTGTTGCTGTTGTTGTTGCTGTTGCTGTTGCTGCTGCAAAGACATATGCTGCCCCCCAGCCCCCATCCAGCCGCTCAGGCGTCCCATGCCCAGCCCAATCGCGTCATCATATCCCGTCAGCCCCGGCAAATCGCCAAAGCTGGGCCTCGGACTAGTCTTGGGGCTCGGATAAGGCGACACCCGATTGCTCCCGGGGCCTCCACCGGCACTCGAGGCATCCGACCATGCCGACCCACGCTCCGACCTCGTGCTGGAAGGCGAACGCCTGATCGGCCCGGGTCCCGAACCGTGCACGTAATCGGGCGTCAGGTGACCATTGGAGGACAGGGAGCGAGAGTACCTATGGGATCGTATAGGCACAGAAGGGGCCTCGATGGACGGCGATAAGAAGCGTGAAACGTGTGTGTGCGGAGGGGAGAGGTATCCGGGCACAGTCGAAGGTGCAGGTGCAGAATTGGGGACTGGATTGGATCCGTTGTTGAAGAAGAGCGGTGGCATCGACGTGCCCATACTGTTCTGGTGAGAAAGCAGAGCAATTGAACGAATGTCGTCTGAATGAGATTGGCGATGCCGAGTAATTGAATCGGACTTGGCGCGGCGAATAGGACCAGGGACAGGGGAAAGGAAACCAATGTTATTGTTACCTTGCGAATTGGTCGGAGGAAAATTGAACTGGAGTGATTGCCCCGTGGATGGCGGGGAGGAGTACGAAGGTTGACCTTGGACGTCTTGCAAGTTGACGGTGCCACTGCCAGGGCTCGCCACATCGTCCACTGCACTGCTATTCGTAGATTGACTAGCAAACGTTGCGGCGACTGACGTGTCCCAGTTGGGTGGCTCTAACGCGGTATCAGATTTGCTCCTTGATTTTGCCATCGGTTGTGGGAAAAGGAAATTAGCATTTGCCCCAACTCCACTGCCCGCAGGGGCACCAACACCCGATGGGTTGGCGTCTGTCACATCTTCCAGCCTGACCGAACGGATGGCAAGTGTGCCCGGCACACTTCTAGCATGGGTGACAAAATTCTGTGGCTGTTGTAGGAAATCGAAGTGGTGCTGCTGTCTTGGCTGCGGCGTTGCCTGCTGCTCCGGCGATGAGGATCCAGCTCCAGAACCTCCACTCGGATCAGCCCAAGGAGGTGGCTGTGCGTGCCCTGTCAATGAAGCTTCGGTCAACCGTGTATTCTTGTGACAGACGAGGAAGTGAAACAAAAGATGAAGCAGTTACCTGCGAGATTTTCCAACCGTGTTTGGAATGGGACGGGATTGTCGCTTGCCAAACCTCCTCCGCTTATGGGAGTGGCAGGCACAATGTTGAGACTGGGTCCAGAACCATCGCACAGACCATCGCCATCCGGGGCATTGATGGTCGGAGGGGCCTCTGGCATGAGCAAACGAGGAGGAGAGGGATGTTTCGACAATGGTTCGTTGAGAGGGAGAGGCTCGGTGCCCCAGTCAGAAAACTTCATCTTTTCAAGAGCCACGTCGAGGGTGGAAGGGGTGGTATAGATGAGTGGGGTGTGTTGGTTAGAGTGAGGATTGGAGGAGACAGAAGACGCCCGTGAACGAATGCGATCATCAGTAGCGCTGGTGTTTGAGGAAGGGGAGCTGTAGTCATAGGATTGACCGGAATGGACATCGGCGCCGGTGAGGGAGAGCGCAGAGTCATAGGAAGATGGCTGTATAAAGTCTCTCTCGTTGAACATGAGGAGAGAGGAAGAATGGGGAGGGTCGTATTCAGCAGGGTCGTAATCGCGGATTCCGATGGCGGGGTCGTCGAAGAGACTTGGGAAATCTTCAATGTAGCTGAGCTCTGAGTGAGCAGAGTAAGGGGAAGTGGTGTAGGAACCGTTGTAAGGAGGGGAGGCGAGAGGATTGAAAGTGATGCTTGAGTCGAGATGGGAGAGGTTTGAATCAGGAGATGGAGGTTGGAACTCGATTTCGTTTATATAAGGAGAGCCTGAGTGATCCTGGTGAACCAGAGAGGCCATGGAGGGATCGCGAGAGATTTGCAGAAACACAAGTCGAGGCGGTGATATTCAAGCAGCCGTTTCGCACTCCGACACTTCCCCACAGCCTCCTCCCCGTTCTATCTTCTACTCTCGTCTGTTGCTCCCTTGCCTCCCTGCTGGCTTCCAGGCACCCATTCTCTCCCCCCTCCGTCCACCACATCCCCAGAGCAACCGCAAAACCTTGCACAAACATGACACAACAACGGACTCCAACTGCTACCGAACTCGCTGAGCCTTTCGCCGGTTTCCTTCCCGCTCCATCGTCCCTCCATATTCCTTTACTCGTCTTCAAATCTCATATTTACCCACACCGCTCATATGCGCTGGCCCCCGTATCTCTTTACCACCACTCTCGCCGTGGATTACGTCAGCAAATCTATCCTTTTTCTGGCCAGTTATGCAGTTCGTCCCGAATCTCGTCAAAAAATCATACGTACACGTTTCGATCACTGTTTAAATGTAACGATCTCACCGATCCCCAAAGACGCCGCCGCATGTATTTTTAGTCCAAGCTTAACAGTCCACATCAATCAGCGTAACAAGGTTAGACAGTCGCCGCCCATGTATCATCTTGCCGCCCCTGGTCGTTCCATATGGTCGCTTTTTTCGAGAGCGCTGGCAAGCTTTCGCAGTCATGACTGCGTATGTTGGTTCCTTAATCCTGCAGAAAACAACGATTGGCATCAACGTAGCAACTCCATCATGTTGCCACATTCTTGACATCGTCAATTGACGATCCTCGGCGGATCAATGTGTGGCCAATCCTACCCTTGCAAGGGTCCCAAATACCCCCTTGATCCTTTGACATGGTGACAAAGCAAAGCCATTCGCCAAGTGGCTTTGACGCTTACATACCAGGTGGACAATCAGTAAAAGTATAGCCCAAACGTGGTTATTCTTGGCCCCATATCCGTGAAGCCCACTTTGCTTCCAATGTAGCCTTATCCTTACCCGAACTCGGGTAACCATCTTGCCGGCCTAAGCTCTCCGCCTCAGCCTCCTCCGTTCCAGCTCCCAGGAGGGAATGACAATAGAGACGATGTATACATTTAGATAGTATAGTATCTTATCAAAGCTTAAGCTGCCGTTTCAAACCACTGTACCGCCTCAATCGACGCGGTGTCTTTACCACCTGTTTGGCCGGGTGCAATCCACTTCTCATGAGAAGCACATTCGCTCGCCGAACCCCCCCAAGACTCATCAACCCTGCCACCTCGTGTATCATCGCTTCCTACGTTAGAAGTTTGACCCCGTATATCAACTCCTATGTCTGAAACGGTCCGTAGCTAGCCAACGTCGTGCACAGCCTTGTTAATTACGGAGGTGTGCTACGGATCCAAGGGGGTCTGATCCGCTCCTGGTTGCTTACTACACTGACTACACACTCCCGTCGCTGGGCTCTGCCCCCACCTCCAGCACGGCTTTGACAGATAGACGTCCAGGACCCTCGATACGACTCTCAACCGGACTCAGAACCCCCGGGTCCTGTCCTGTCCGAGTCGGACGCACTTCTCCCGAGGACTTGCGGCCTAAAAAGTTAGGCTTAGTACGTAGTCATGCAAACACCCGGCCCACAGCTCTAGTAAAGACTTGGCGATAGGGTACAGTCCGATCTAGGCAACTAGTCCTGCCAGCATCCAAATCAGACAACCTGGGTTGTCGAGCCTCCAAGGTTGCTACCGTGGGAGAACGACACGAGTACGTCATATCCCTTGTTCCCAAAAACATAACGTTTGTTCCGCGAAATCCAGTTTTGAATAGGCCGTGCAGGACAACGTGTTTTTTCGCGCCAAATAGCAATTCTTTTTATTTATTTATTTATTTATTTATGATTCCATCCAATGACAAACGAGGGACCGTCTGGGAACGGTACCCAAGATAGGCAAGGCGCCAACGTGCCGGCCAACGGCAAGTGTTTCCGTGTCCAAGATTTTAGACGCCGGGCTTCAGCTATCCTGGATGCGTGCGTGCGTGCGTGCGTGCGTGGTGTTAACGAGACTCGGACATTCCCGAGCCTTCCTTCCCACCCAAGAAACTCAAAGTTCAACGCCCCCATCAAGGACATCGGTGCCGTTACTAGCGATGGAAGAAGAAGAAGAAGAAGAACCATTTGTGAAAATTTTTCGCGGCACCGCTCCGAGAAATGAATTGGTTTTGCATGACGGTCCAACACAATACGTATGTTACGTTACGTTTGACGGTCTGGCATACATTGAATGGTCCTGGATCCAAAGGGCAAGCATTTAAATAATTAAGGTTTTTTTTTTTTTTGGTGTCGCTCGAAACCAGACAACAAAACCCCATGGAAACATGTCATGGTGGCATAGAGTCTTTGACGGATCGACCGCCCCGCTGTCTAGCAGGGCGGCCCTGGTACCCATGACCATCATCATGGCATCATCACAGCGCGGCGCGTCCCCTCTCCTGAGCAGAATCTATTACGAACGCCTCGTGTCGGGAGGCGGCATCCCGCGATAACCGTGCGTAAAACCTTGTCCGTTCTAGCACCCAACTTTGAGTGTAGGTAATAGGCCCTGAGGACACGACGTTATCTCACTTTCTTTGGATATACTAGTCCATAATTAGGTTGGCCTCAATTTTATCTTTGACACTCCACAATATGAATTATATTGTTGTTCTTGACACCGGTGACATCGACGGTTTTACAGCCGTGGGGATCGGCCTGCCATGGCGGGGCTTGTTGTGGAGAATGCTACCATACATGCCACGGGTATCCATCCCGGGATAGATAGATTCCAATGCTAATTTTTGCACACCTTCGCATGGCACCGACACCAAGTGTCCCGCATAATCACAGACACACTCTCTCTTTTTCTTTTTTCTTTTCTAAAAATGGTTTGCCGCAGTAGTACTGAAACTCCGGTTCAATCATTTATCATTTTTTACCCACCGACACTTGGCAAGGCATTCGCGGGCGCGCGCACGGTGATCGCATTCCAGTTAAGGTATACCCGCAGCTATTTGCCATTTAATGGCTGCGATCAACCACTTACACGGGCGCACCTGTCTTGAAATAACGGCATAATAGTGGGGGTTCCTGAAGTCAGAATCGCAGTGGCATAGAGTGGCATCCGACTCGACCTCAGCTGCCCATCTTCCCAGGGTAAAGTAGGGAATCAGAGCTTGTGTTCTTCTGGACTCTGTTAAAGGAAGGACCACGGTGTCGCACAATTTTCTGAATGGGACTGGCTTGGGCAAGGTCGCTCAACAAAGATTTCTTGTGCGATTTCTGGTGACGTCTCGATGCGGAATAAAATCCAACGGAGGGCCTTGAATATAATGCCGGTCAGCACCTGATAATTCAAACATACGTCAAGACCCCGGAGTTTGGGACGACAACGCGTTCAAAAGGAAAAAAAGAAAAGAAAAAAAGGGTGGAATTCGGCTTTATTGGTTCGGTTCTGACATACGCCATGAATTTGTGCTGGGTAGGCTTTTATTTAAGCGCTCCAAAGTGGCGCCCTGACGATTCCTCCCTCGGAGGACAAAATGTACCGAAACCTTCGATTCCACACGCACACACACACGCTTGGCAAACCTGGAGGGGTGGCTGCTGCGAGCGGTGAGAATCGAAGTAGGTGTTAACAGGGGGGTTTGTGGATAAACGATATAGCGGAATTGCAGATTCCGAATGGAAAGTTTTTTTTCATAATGCCCGTACATACGCGGGAAGCGAGGAGTTCGGAGTTATTTCTTCTTGCATGTTCAAAAAATCCAGATTGTCGGGAAGTGTGGGTCCTGTGTTTAGTAACATCAGACCCCATGATTGACTGTGAGCATGTGTGCACCACTCTTCCTTTCACGCGATTTTTTGGGATGAGGGGATATAAATAGATTGGCGCCCGCTTCGAAGATCTACTAGTGAGCCTCGATCCGCGGCAACAACTGCGTGTGCAGGAGAGGACTCCGCCCCTTGAGGTTGAGAGTGGTTGTTGTATCGCTATCGCTGTCAGTTTAATCGGCACGTTGGAAAAGAAAAAAACGGGCGAAAAGGGTATCAGCAGCCTCCATCATGTATCAATAATCTCATGAAACACGTGTAGAGCGCGAGACCCGCAGATCTACTTTTTTTCCCTTTTCAAAATCGGAATTGATAGTAGCGGGTCCTGTAGGGCGAGTCGGAGTCGGTGTAGACCGCGACGTGGGATCCGAACTAGAAGCAAAAAGATAATTTCCGTCGCGGTAAACTTGATTCTCCGATGCCCATGTTTCACTCACACGTTCTGTCGCCCCTCGGGTAATCTTGATCGTCACAAACCCAGAAGCAAGCTCGGCGCAGCTTGCTGTCTGTCTAGGATTGAATGGATATTAGCGTATACTGTAAGTGGGACAAGTCAACGCGTCAACTCGGCAAGGCAAGTATCATCATCATGATCGTCACGGTCCTCATCATCGTCCTCGTCATCATGATCGCTTCGGCAACTGCCTTATTTCCAGCTCCTTCGCCTGTCCTTGGTAGTTACTCTTCGTGGTCACTGATAGTTGAACTTTTCGGGAGAAGAACTGGCAGCGTGCGAAATGACAGGTAAGTTTCGACGCAGTTTTATTATCGTCGAAATATTGATATGTATATTGCTCTTATTGCCTGGGGTTGAATGAGATATCGGAAAACGGTGAACAAATCGTTTCTAAGATGTGGAATATTGGTCATACTCACACGTATCTCTTTGTGATCCTTTTTTTGTCAAAGTACATTGTTCTGCAAGTGTTCAGAACAGGAAATTGCAAACATACGCCGCGGCAAATTGTAATTTTGGCCGGTGAATCGTCCAATAGATGATATTCCGAGCTCCACGAATTCTTTGCTAATTCAAAGGGGGTTCCTGAACGAGAAAAGCGGTACATATGTTGTTCGGATGCATGGATGGCGTGAGGCACGTCATCACGTGGTCGTGTGCTCGGATGGTATCTTTATTGTTATCGCTCTTCAAAGCTTCAAAGTTGGGCATGGACAATAGCAACTCGCTGTCATTCGCCCAGGTTTCATCAAATCCCCGCACAAGAAAGGGCTCTAAGCATCCTCAGATCGTACCTGGGTTTTCCCAGTAACCTAGTTTCTTGAGCCCCTTTTTTGTGCGGGAGATTTGATGAAGACCGGATAAATGACAGTGTGAGTTGCATTGAATGCCTTTCACCTGTCTTTGGATGTTCCGGTGCTAGTCCACAATAGTTCAGTTGAGATAGGACCCAGTTTCAAAGCGGGTACAGGTTATGCCACCATAACCGCTCAAACTCCGATTCTATGGCCCACACTTTTTGAGAGTCGCACTTGGCCGTGGCGTAGTGGCATCCTACTGCAACTGTGCTCTCTGATTCTGTAAAGGAGACCCAGTTGTCAAAGACACTGCTGATGATGTCGTTGCTATAGATATCACTCACGCGACGCGTGACTGTGACATTGAACCGCGACTCTCGATGGACATTCAGGACGACCTGCACTCCGTCTTTACTCAGCATCCTCTGTGCCACTACAACGACGTTGGAGACCCAGTCATCCCCGCAGACGCTCTGGTCGACGTATTCAGGCTTTCGCGGACAACAATGGGATCCAACTCCTCTCTCCAGACGAAATGAACATGCTCAAGGCCCTCCTCGTCTCCAACCCTGGCCTCCAAGTCACCCCTCAGATCCTGCTCGACTTTATCGCTGAGAAAACGAAACACGCGCCACCTCCATTCGACAGTGCCGCTGATCGCGATGCAGAGCGGCCACCAGATGAACATTCCAGCGACGAATCAAACACAAGCATCCCAACTCCTGCAGGCTCGCACAGCAGGCCACCGTCGCGTGCAGGTGGCCCAATTAAGTATTCCCCTTTGGATACCGAACGCAGGCAACGATCACAGCCGCTGACAACCGCCCCTTCAAGCTGGAACAGCAAAAGGCCCATGCCTGCAGGCAGAAGAAAGAGCATTGATGCAGGCAGCAGGAGTGACTCTGAGGTACGCGTCATTCATGCCTTTGTGCCATTCATCCTCATCATTCTCATATCTATATATACAGTCTGTCCCAGCCAGCCCAAAGGATCTCTATCGCTCGTCTGGCAGGAGATCTCGCGCGCCATCTAACCCAACCTCACCCACATTCTCAAATACCAGCATCAGCTCTCCCTTCGCGCCTCCATCGTCTTTCCAACCTTTATCCCTTGGTGGCTCTTACTCTCGACCATCCTCCCGCAACGCCCACCATTCCCATTCCTATTCCCAACCCACATTTGGCACATTCCAATTCGGCTCGCCATCCATGGAAGACTCGTATTACCACCGCAGCGGACAGAGCACCCCCGACGAGCCTCTCAACCGCAGCACAAGCTCGCTCTACGACTACCGGGGGCGGCGCACCGACAACGCGTTCGTGCTCTCCACCTCGAGCCGATCCAGCGTCTCGCCGCTTCCAGCCTCCGCGACCAACCTGGACGGCGGCATCCTCGACCACCAAAACGACCTGTCGAGTGCGGACCTGGACGACGCGTCGGGCAGCTCCTCGGACGATGGAGGAGGACTCTGCGCTCGGCTTGGTCATGGACAGAACCGTCAACGTCAGCACTGCCTCGCTCGAGCCGATGGAGCGCCTGGATGCGCTCCAGAGGGCGAATGCTGAGCTAGGACGGAAGCTGGTGGAGGCGGAGGCTACGCTGCAGAGGAAGCTCCTCGAGCATGAGGGCGAGCTGGAAGAGATGCAGTCAAAGCTGGACGAGATGCGAGCCGAACTCGGCGCGACGAAGAGGGAGGAAAAGGAGTTGAGGGGTAAAGAGGTGAGCCCGCATACGACTTGTGTTTTTTTTTTCTTTTTTTTTTTTTTTTTGCCCAGTGGCTCATATGATGGGTACGACAGCGACAAAATATGGCGCAGATCAGCGCGCTCGAAGCAGAGAACGCCAAGTTGACTCGATCGCTGGATCAAGCCCGGGCAGCCTACGCGAGCTTGCAAAAGCTGTACCAAGAACAGTGCGGTATGTTATGATTCATCTGAATGCATGGCGTCTGGTCTGCTGGTCTCACACGCTCCCCACGCGCAGCCGCATCTGAAAAGTACCGCGACGATCTGCGGATACGCGAGGAAGTTATCCGGACGCTGCGCGAGGCGGCGACGATGCATGAGCTCGAGGTCGGCAAATGGGCGCGGGAGGAGCAGTCGTACGAGGACCGGATAGCATACCTCGAGGCTGAGCTGAGTGTCGCGCAACAAGCGCACGCGCAGCTCGACGAGCAGAAGCAGGAGAATCTGTTGTTGAAGGAGACCATTGACCGTATGCGGTTTGAGATGGACGAGATGCGGAGCGGTTTGCATGTGGGGATGCAGCCGGGTATGGTCGGTCTCCCTGGAAGCGGCCGAAGCACGATCAGCAAGAGCCTGGGAGACGAGTTGGCGGACAAGATGAAGTGGGAGATGGCGGATGGTGAGGGTGAGGAAGCGAACGAGGCGACTAGTCGTGAGGAGGGGGACGAGGAGGAAGATGAGCAGAGTTTTAATAGCGAGACGGCGGTGGACGAGTCAGGAGAGGAAGATGTGATCCAGACGATCATCACCAAGCGCAAGAGGGTATGTCCTCTCTCCTTTATTTCTTTTTAGTACCTTCTCGTACTTACTCTCGGTCACAGAAAGTTGCTAGTCGCGCCAACAAGACCGAGGTCATCGCCACTCAGTTGTTCGAAGAGAGCAAGGATTACTCAGATAGCAGCACGCAATACGATCCCCTCTATTTCTTCTCCTCGGGGGGTATCCAGACCGAGCCCGAGCCCGAACCCGCCAAGGTCGTTGTCGCTTCTGTCGGTATTCAGGCCGAGGCTGTCGATCCTCCGTCACCTTACCGAGCTATTCAAGTTAATCCAGTGGATATACCGAAGGAGGTCATGAGTGTGGCTGCCTTGCCACGTGTCATGGTCGAGATGGACATGCAGACGGATGGGGAAGAACGCTATCTAGAGCAGGAGCAAGAACCACATGACGAATCGCTCGCCTCGTCATCGTCGACCATCAAGCCGCCCACTCCAAGGCCTCTCACACCCGCTCAGGTACGCGCGGATGAGCCGCCGGCGTACGCAAGCGTCGCTTCTGCCGCGGTGGGGCCTTCGCTCGGGCTCGACGGCGAAGAAAGGAACTGGCGAGTGGCCGCCGAGCTGCTCAAAAAGTGGCACCGGGGCGCCCAGGTGCCCATCGACGGTGTGCCTGGCGGGGTGTCAGAGGAGGCAATGGAGGAGTGGCGGGCGTTGAAGGCGGAGCTGGGGGTGGAGTGTGTCGTGATTGATAAGATGTTGGAGAGGTCTGCAAAGATCCCTGCTGCTGCTGCTGCTGCTGTTGCTGCTGGGGCAATGTCGTCGACGAGTCGTGCGCAGGGCGTCAAGGATGGGTCGGCTTCAAACGGACCAGGGCAGAGCCGGATCGGGAGGTTTTACAACATCTACAACACGTACGTCTACGGCGCCGGGAGCGGCGTGCACCATCACCACGGCGAGGCCACCGAGCCCTCTCCTTCCGCGTCGTTTGTCGTATCGACGCTGACCTCTTTCGCGCGGCAGGCCGCGATGTGGGCCGGCGCGTCCGCCGCCATTCTCTTCTTTATGGGCCCCTACATGGCTGCGGCGCCCTACGGGGCCGGGCCGACGTATTTTGACCGGCAGGCGTGGAACAGTTTCAATGCGCTGCACGCGGGTGCAGGCGAGGGCTTTGTCGGGCCCGCTGGCCGGCTTGGAGAGGGCTGGTTCGGGTTCGGGTTTGGCGCTGGCGGGGCTGTTGCGGGTGCCGCGGCGGGGGGTGCGGTTGATGGGACCGCGGCCGTGTGGGATATTTTGGGGAGGGTTGGGGGAGGCGCGGCAAGGATGGCGAGGGGGTGGCCGACGTAAGGTGGCTGGCTGACTATCGACCGCGAATGCGAAAATCTCAAATCTCAAACTGTGCAATATCATCAAGTGCCCGGTCCTTCATTAATCCTATTTAATGCAAGCAACGTGTATTCAGTGCTCTTTTCCATCGAAACTCCCGGTTCGACGTTCAACGCTTCTCCTTTTCGCATTCTCGATATGAATTTATAGAATCCACGACTTTCTTTTGCTTTCGATCTTTTTTACATTTCTTGAATACCAACGCTTATATCTATATCTATAACGTGAAGCCAATGACCAGCCCACCTCGCTTAGGCTCAGATCACAATCACCCGCAGACAATCGCTTGTTCGGCTGAGTGGCTAATCTCTTGCGCACAATCAGAAAAATCAGATGAGGTGCGAATCTTGGAACTAAGTGAGTGTTCCGTTGAACCAAGTGCAGTTGTCCCTGAAGCCAGTGTCGACTCATGCGTAATGGGTGCCTGGCCTGAGCCTAGATGGGTCTGGCCAATCTCGGAGTCAATCCTAGACATGACGCACGGGCGCACCAACCAAATGGGGCAACTCTCTTAATTGCGGGCCCGACCGACCGACGAAGCGACCGACGACGCCGTGCCGTGGAGACTTGAGCGTAACGAGCCGCCCGCGCTCGGTTGGCAACTGCCAACGGCGCACTTGCTGAGGCAGAGGCTCCAGCGAGGACCCCAGGCCCCCCATCGCTCCCGAGCACCGCAACCGTCCCGGATTCGGGCCCGCAAAACCTCCCAGTGCTACCCCCCCTGTCTGCACTCAACTTGCTTGATCAGTTTACCCAGAGATCCATCATCACGTTATCCACAGACCCCAAACGCAGGCTGTGCTTGCCGTCATCCCAACTCGGCAACTCCAAGCCAGCTCAAAGTTGAACATATATAACGGTTTATGGTTATAGTGTAAGGCACGTACTACATATCTGTAAGTACCGAACACTGGCTGGCACTCTTGCAATGACTAGTTAAGTACTAGTGCAGTAAGCAGTTACGTATGGGACTAAACGCGTAACTGGCGCGTTGCGTTGCGTGTTGGTCTAACACATGTATAGTATAGTTCAGGGATATTATTTTTTGGCATTGGCGTTGATCGGTGCCATGGTAAGCTAGATAACACGAGCATGCATGCTGTTCAGAAGCGACCGGGAATATACATCTGGCTGATATGTATGTAACAATGACCTAGTTGGCTTAGTAACGATTGTCGAACGTATGTCTGTATGTTGTGTATGTATTGTGAATCAAAAAAAAAAAAAAAAGAAAAGAAAAGAAGGTAAATGGTAGGTGATGATGCGATGTCGTTTGTCCCAGTGGAATGATGGAATGGATTTTATAAAAATAAGGGAAAAGAGAGGTGTGTTGTGTTGTATGTATGTTATGTATGTATGTACATATGGAGGAGTTGTGTGTAGAACTATGAACGAAAACCCAAGAAAACAGACGGACAGAGAGAGGTATATGATCAGTGAGTAGCAAACAGAGCAAAAAACAAGGACGCTGCTGAGAGCGCGAGAGAAGAACGACAATGCAGTGTGTGCGTGTGCGTCTATGACCGTGATTAAAAGCAAGAAGAAGATGCAGGGGGAATAATGCGAAAGGAAAATGAGTGAGAACAAGGGAAAAGGGAGAGACAGAGAGAGACACAGAATACGCTTCCCTTTCGAGTAAGGCCTCGCCTCAGGACGGAACAGGCGCACGGCGTTTGGGCGAAAAAGTAACGCGGTTGTCGTCCTCGTCGCTGTCGTCCTCATTGTCGCCCTCTTCACCGCTCTTCCTCGCCTCATCTCTCCCTCCCCCATCACCCCCATCACCCCCACCTCCGACCGCTCCTGACGCGCTCCCCGCCTCATCATCACCTTCGGGCACGTCGTCTTCCAAAAACAACCCACTCCCGCGCTGCCACTCGCCACTACTGCTCTCGTCGCTCCCGCTCCCACTGACGCTCCCAGACGCAATCGTCGACGAGTCGTCAAACCCAGGAGGACCGTACCTCGCCCGCTCCGTCTCGTCGTCGTAAAACGACACCCGCTGCGACGACGGCCCAGGCCCAGTCCCAACCAATGTCCTCGTCGCGCCGGACCCCATCCCAAAGCCTGGAGCGACCACCCTCCCAGACAAGTTCGCCAGCGGGCCCTGAGGTAGCGCCCGCACCGACATGCCGCTCACAACGCCCACCACCGCGCCCACCACGCCCCCCGCACCGACAATCATCTCGCTCTCGTCCAGCTCAACCCGGTCACTCCGCACGCTCACCACATCCACATACTCAGAGTGATCCATCCCCTCGTACCCCCAGCTCGACGCGCGCCGGGCAGCCGTCAGCAACCCGCTCGCGCTCGGCGGCGAGTACCCGCTCCCACTCTCGTCCCCGTCCCCGTCCCCGCTCTCGCGCCTCTCCTCGCCCGCGCTCGTGCCAGACGCGCCGCCAGAGACCGCAAGGGGGTGGTACGAATGTGCGTGGTGCTGGTTGCCGTACACAGCCTGGGTGTACCTCCCTTGTTGGTACTGCGACGGAGACGGGCGCTGCTGGCTCTGCTGCGGCTGACCGCGATGCTGCTGCTGATGCTGCGGGGAGTGTTGCGCGGACGACAAAGAGGAGGAGGCATATACGGGATAGGGCCCACCCCGCTGGGGGTTCCGAAGCGCCTCCTCGCTGCGTCTCAGCACCTGCCCCTTTCCGCCCTTGCGCCCGACAAGCGGAAGGCCCATCGCGGATGCAGGGTACGACCGAGGAAGTGCAGTGGACAGGGGCCGCGTAGCACCCCCTCCCCCTGATCCTCCGCCCCCCAAGGCATCCGATGCAGGAACGGACTTGCTGCTGCCGCTGCTGCCAGAGCCCCCGTAACCGCTCGACCGCCAGTTCGAGAGCGAGGCAATCAATTGAGAAAACCGCGGCCGCGGCCGATCGCTTCCGCTAGGCGAGCTAGGCGTCCCTCCCTGGCTCCCCTGAGATTCGGACTCTCGTCGTGCCCTCGTGCCCGCGATCCGAACAGCAGTTGGGCTACTGTTGTTGGTGTTGAGGTTGTGGTTGATGGTAGTGGGGATGACGATGCTGGTGGTAGGCCTCGAGGACGACGGGTACCATCTATCGATAGATTTGGAGCGTTGTTGGGCCTTTGCCGTCGTCGCGGAAGCAGTGGTATCAGAGATACGTTCGTAGCTGCGGACTAGAGGTGTGCGGCTGTTAACCTCGATCTCTTGTTTTCTGCATGGCTTTGGTGGCCGGCGGGATGGAGGCTTATGTCGTTCCATCTGGGGATCCGACATGACGGGACCCCGCCCATCGTCTTCAGCGCGCCGACGTCGCTTGACATTGTTTTGACGCACCCGTTGTTGCTGGGGACGGAGATGGCTGAATATGCGTCGGACGGCGCCCCAGTTCCACGAAAAGCGGACGTTGGACATGGCGACAGACGTTTCCGCTTTGGAAACGTTGATCTTGAATGTGGGCGAAGTGACGACTAACCACTTTTCAGGCTCCGGCAGACCACGTAAAAGCCACGGGCTGCGCTAGGAAACAAACGATAAGCAATAGGGATATGGACATGCATACAGATAAGATACACACCTTGACTTCGTCGAGGGTGATACGTTGGGTCACAACCTTTTCTAGAAAATCGTTCAAGAGGTGCATCACCTGTGTGCCCTCAGAGTTGTCGACGGGTGGATGTCGACCGCCAGTTGGGATATGGTCGAAACCCATTGTTTCCTCTGGGTCCCAGTCGTTATTACATATCGAGTTGTAAAGACTCCATTCCGAACTTGGCAGCGTCGGATCTGCAAAGAAGGGGGTCTTGCCGAACAACAAGCAGTAGAGGGTGACGCCGAGAGCCCAGACGTCGATGGATTTCGTGATTGGCGGACGTGGCCGGAGCGAAGCAACGGTGGAGGAGCTTCCCACGGCGTGGAGCGAGGAAGACCCGGAAGAGGGAGGAGGCTCATACGTGTGCTCAAACACGACTTCTGGCGCGAGAAAGGAGGGTGTGCCTGCTCTTCTCGTCAGATCCGAGTCGTCTTGCAGGATAGGATCATGTGGATCCTTATCGCCCTCCTTGCCCGCGGCAGCGAGCCGCTGGGCATATGAGAAATGCGAAACGCCAAAATCGCCGATTTTGACCTGTCTTCTGTCTTCTGTCCACAGCAGATTGGCAGGCTTGATGTCGCGGTGAATGATACCCTGGTAGTGGACTAGACAGGATCAGTGTCAGCGACCACTTTTTTCCCCGGAACTTTCGGAAACGCGCACGGTATTCGAGGCCCAGAACAGCGTCACGCATGATCCGCCGTGTTTGTTCGACGGTGAGAATAGGTTCGTTGTTGTCGTTCCTCCATTTTACTTCTCCTCCACCGAGATACTCCATAACTGCACGAGGAGAGGGTCATGACGGTCACCGGTCTGACAAAGCGGAGTGACGCACTCATGTAGATTTTATCTCTCATCCTGTCATCTATGACTTCGTACAGACGCACGACGTGGGGATGTCTGCATTTTTTCATGATGGCGATTTCTTTGCGGATTTTGGCTTCGGTGGTGTTAAGCCTGTCACCGAGTGGAGTGTGTGGGGTGGTTGGAAGGCGGCGCTGGCGGAGCTTTTTGAGCTGTTCTGCACGGGGATTGTCTCTGCGGACAGACTTCATGGCGACGGGGATGCGAGGAAGCTTTGGGTCAGATCTGTAGCAGAGATAGACCTCGCCGTGCTGGCCACCGCCGACCTTTGCATAGCGGATGTAGTTGTTGAGCATGGGGCGGCCCATGTCCATGTAAGCCTGCAGAGTGTGAGTGGTGAGGACCTCAGCGGGATCGAAGGGGGGCGATGGGGCGGACATGGCGGAGGCGGAGAGCGCATGGGCCGAGCGCTTTGCAGCGACGCTTTAGTAGATCATCACCGCATTGCCATATCGGGATACACAGAGACCCCAGCCACTCCAGATCTCAGATCGCTACGTATCTTCCCACGCTCAGCGCGCGCACCCACACCGATCCTCCTCCCTCACGCTCTGCATCACGTTCTGTGCATGGAATCCACAGCCCTGCTGCTCGTCAGTTCGCCGCCTCCATATCCCGTCCTGCTTACCGCCCACGTTGTCTTTCCGCATTTTTTGCACTGAACTTTGTAACACATGTCAGCAGGTACTTGCGTTTCTGCAGCCGCCATCTCTGCCGATCAACATCAGTCCACAGGAGTCTCGCCTCAGCCATCCCACGCACCAGAATCGACAGGGGTTTCAATCCTCGTTGTTTCAGAACAAAAATTTATCCGTCATATCATTCCTCCCCTGCCTTTTTATACCGCTTCTCCTCCTCCACACAGCCACCGGCCGGCCACACCATAAATGCATGTCAGACTCGCCTCGTGGGTCGCTACATGCGAGACCACAATTTCACCCGATTAGCTCAGCTCAACCCTGTTGCTTGACATTACGACTACCTGCCGTAAACATCTTGGTAACGTCTGAGCCCGGCTGACAACCTACTCTCAAGAACCACCACTCTCCAAAATAGCCTCCCGAAGCCTCTTGATCCCTTCCTCAACCTCATCCTCACCCACGATGCTAAACGACGCCCGCACGTATCCCGTCTTACGCCCATTCGGCAAAAATGCCGTCCCAGGAAGCGCCAGAACGCCCTTCGCGACAGCCTTGGTTCGAATCAGGGCTTCAGAATCTCCCTCTCCCTTCCCGTCGCCTGCCTTCAAACAAAGTTTGAACCTACGAGCGCAAACGCCGTCGGTCATTTATCCTCTTCACTTGCGCACTTGCACCACACTCACCAAAAGAACATCCCTGCCTCGGGAGTATTCCATTCCGCTAGGCCATCAAGGTGCTTCTTCATCGCCCTCTCAAACACGTCCCGTTTCTCTCGGTAAAATTCTGACACACGTTTCGTGTGAGTCAAGAAGCCGTCATACCCCCAATTTTCCAACAACTTGAACGTAATCACTTGCGTTAACCCCGATGTTTGCAGGTTCGCCGTAGACGTCTACGCGAGCCCAACAGACAGCGCAGCGCACCCACAGTTGGCCAAGGCACCGAAGGACAGGACCAATTAAACCAATGCCCCGAACACCCCGCCACAATCACCAAACAAGCGGAGATGACGGATATGCCAGAGTTATCGGTGATTCCGTCACCCAAATGAACAAACGTGGGCCGGCCGGCGGCGCATTTCAGTCACGCGACCATTTATAGCCAAGCAGAGTACAAAGCATGGTCCAGGTCAGGAGATCATCATGATTGACAGTGATAAACAAACCGTCAGTGACCTTTTCGGTACTTGGCACGAAGAGCGTACGTACGTGTCGATCCACAGCGTTCAGGATAGTTTCTGGCCCAGATGCGAACCCGATACGTATACCCCCTGATAATATCTTGGACATGCTATCAAACCTCAACACACGGCCGACTTGGGGCTCTTGAAGTTCAAGCGCGAAATAGGACGGGCTGCGTGGCGCCTTGCCGTAATACACAAAATAGTAGGGATCATCTGTCAGAGAACTCAGAAACGCATGACAGGACGGCACCGCCGTTTGAATGGATGAAGCCCTTGCGGCGATACTGCGAGAAAAGAACCTTCTTACCTTCCAATATGATGAAATCATGCTCTCTCGCCAGCCGAAGAACTTCCAGGCGTCTTTCCAACGTGGCGGTCATCCCCGTGGGATTGCAACCATACTATATAGGTCGTATTCGGCGGCGGTAACGTCCAAATTTGAGATAAAGTTCAGAGCGACAGTAAAAAAAGGGAACGGACGGGAATAAAAAATCATGAGGACTCGCGTGGGGGAGGGGAGGTTCGAAGCGAACGACGACTCACGGGGACGGTGTACAAGACCCTGGGCTTTGGTTTATCGAGGGGCCAGCCTTCCAAGATGGCGCGTAAAGAGGCCGAGGATATCCCATCAGCGTCGGTATCCACCTCTGGTTATCGTAACCGTCAGCCTTGCATATTCGAGCCACCCAAAAAAATCAAAGCCGTGACGAGATGCCTTGCACGCACACGCATACATGCACGCCCCATTGTCCGGTGCCCGATGCCCGACGTTGGGGCCAGGGCCCCACTCGGCCAGATATCCAATTTAGAACAATGGGGATGGCACAATGGGAAAACAAAATGGGATAGTCGTGATTTTGATCGTTCTTACCTATTTGCTCACAATGTAAACTGTGAAATATGGGTATAATGCCACTGAGCGAAGACCGTTCGCCCCCCCGTTTCAGCTTCAGATACCGCGGTGCCCAAATTTAGGGTGAGGGATTAAAATTGATAAACTTACGCGTATACGGGTGATTCGACCAGGATGGCATCGCCAGGGTCGACGAGCGCAGTAACGGCCTATTATCAAAACGACGGCAAAAAACAAAAACAAAAAAGAGGAGAGAGTAAGCTTCGTGATACGAAAAAAAAAGGGGATGCGTGTTGCATGGAAGAGGGAAAAAAAATCCGCAGCCGCCTCACTTTGCAGATAAGGTCCTGAGATCCAGACCCGACGGAGATCCTCCATCCTTCTCCCTTTTTTCTGCCGTGCACTTTCTCTTGCAGGCCATAGAACCAGTCTAGCAGCCCCTTGTAGCCGGATGTGGGACCGTACTGCAGGCCTTCGGCAAGATCATCGCCGTCAATGGTTATTGTCGTCTCCTTTGACGGGTCCGCAGGCGATCGCGCAGTGAAGCTGAACGATGTGAACGGAAACGTGGATCCGTTGGGTTTGCCGGCTAGGAGCGAAATGAGGCCGGGTGTAGCCTCGAGCGGCAGAAGGCTACGGACTAAATTAATCAGACGAAGGGGTCAGTCTTAATGCGATGGTGTTGTGATGGCGCAAGAGATCTTAAATTAAAAAAAGCACGCAGATACGTACTGGGGCTCGGTTTGCGCTCTTTGGCGACGGTGGATAGGAAGGAGGTGTAGTAGCTCTCTGGGAGGCATTTCAAGGCATGAGCTGTTCCGGCCTAGAACGACACATATGACAGTATCGACGTTAAGAAAATCAGAGTTTGCGAGTTTGAGGTATCACAAGCGAGCAGATTGGCCGATCGGAACCAGCAGATGCGTGCGTGAGTGTATTCAACGAAGAGGGAGAAAAATTCGACCGATAAGGATCATGATCATCCGACTTATGGTTAGCAATATGAAAGGCGCACCTGAGATGGGGCCATCTGTATGTTGAGTGATGACTTGGGAGAACGGGGATTGGACAGGTGACCGTACTGTTGGTATTTTCTCACGAGTCTATGAGTCACTCCCACCCCAGTCAGGTTTAACTTTTTGTGTCTCACTCACAAAGTCCGAGGCCGAGGGGTTTGGCCGGCGAGGGTGGTACGGACCCTTGTCGCCATCATCTGCAAAACGCGCTAGTGATTTGGTAAGAGAGAGATTGCAACCACCGCCGTCGACGGCGATGTTTTGCCCGTTGTGGCACCACCACCTGGGGTAGTTGGAGAACACTTGCAGGGATGGATCGACGTTGACGGGCGTGGGGAACACGCGAGTTGGCCGAACTAACGGTGCGCCATACTTCAATTTCTGGAAAAAGCTGGCGGCATTCGCATGCACTTACTTGCGTCCAGAAAGACCGCCGTGTTTCCGTGTCCCTGTTCTCTTTCGAACATCAGCGTTTATGCCATCGACCTAGCAACAAATGCAAAACGGTGCCACCCACTCGCTGGCCTTGGAATTAACTTTTGTTACCGCTCACCCTGTCCAATTCTATCCTTTGGCGAAATGAAATGAGTCCACAAAGGGTAATTATCAACTTTTATCACAAGTATCAGCCCTCTGACTCCACGATTTGATCACGTAACCCATTCAGCAGCTTTAGCGAGTTATTCAGAGCCGTTAGATAACCAGATTTCAGTTTAGACAAGCGTTTATTTTTCCTCGACGTTGGCGGGACGAGATCAAAGTCCACGCAAAATTCCCACTATCATGGCAAAACGAACAACAGCCCCGACAATCTGTCGTATTTATTGTCAAATTGTCAGCGGGTTCCGTTGATCATGCTGCCCGTGCAGGACCCCGGAATGTTTCAAACTACGAATGGGTCGGCATGGCGGGCCCTGATTCGAGTGGAAAGGTGTTCCCCCTATTTCCTTTGAATCCCTGCAGGAGGTGGTTGTAACGGCATCATGCTTGAACATCAAAACGCTTGATCCAAAGTTTAACTCCTCGGCCAAGCCAAACCTACGTACACACTTGCATTTATCGAGGCTTGTATCATTTGACCAAATGTTGATCGCCCCATCCAGGGCCTAGAATGTGCATGTGGTCGTCGGGCGATAAGAGTTGTGTGGCGTATCTTTCAGTCATTGCCGTAACATTGTGCCATACTTACAAAGATGCTAGTTAAGTGCAGTACCCCGGGTCCCCAGTAAGTTGAAGATAGGGATGCAGTGACGTTGCGCGGTCCCCACGAACCCGAACGGATTCTTGCGCCGGGCCGACGCCAGCCCGGCATCACCCTCATGTGGACTTGACAGCAGAACTCCTCACACCGCAGCCTCTGGCAAGATGATCTTTGTTCTGAACTTAACTTGGATGCCACGCATACGGACACTGCCGATAAGGGAAAGCCAGGACCGATCATTGAATTATTTGAATTGCGGAAGCCTGTACCCATGTACACGGACTTGCAGAAGTTTTACGGAGCCTGGAAGCCAACCTCTATCGCAAGAATCTCTGGTCGAGTGAAGTTCTGGGCTTTGGGATCACAGTTGACTACTCTAGTAATGCGGACAGATCCATCCACAAGCAAAGACGATGCTTCCAACCGCAGTGACGATGGAAGGGTCTATGTACCCTCGAAGCTCTATCAGCTATGCATAATATTTGTTTACTCGCAAAAAGGAAAAAAAAAAGCGGCTTGAAGGTGAGCGACTGTTGGGTATATGTAGTACACTACTGTACAGTTGAAGCGACACGCTTCCAGCGAGTCAAACATAACTTCGTGGAATCGGGACGGTCTCGGATTAGGATCCTGCTCCTTCAGTATCTCTGGATCCAATCGTACAGTCTCTTGGTAATTCGACGAACGCCTCTAGATCCGAGCTGGATTTGTAGGGCAAGCTTGTAGGATAGCCGGGTGCATACGGAAGCTGGTTAACTGGTCCTAGCTGGCATCGTTGTACCGCGTCTCTTTTTCTGGAAGATAAGGGTAGACAAAGTAAATCTTGCCACGACACGGAATAGCAGTGTTTGCGGTAAGTGAAGCAATCTATGGCAAACTATACAGCCTTACTGGGAAACAGTCCATTACCATCTCAATGACGTGGATGCGACGCGAATGATACTTTTTTTTTCCCTTCAGAAAGCTGATGTACCGTGTACTCCAGCAATTGCGGCCGCTTGGTGCCAGATCGTTCGTCTTTAGTAGAGGCGCAATAACTGCATCGATCGACAGACCTTTCAGCAATCCCGGGGCCTCTTGATCCCTTCCTCGATGTCTTTCTCACCCACGAGGCTGAACGCCGCACTCACATATCCCGTCTTAAGACCATTCGGCGGGAGCACTGATCCCCGAGGAAGCGCCAAAACGCCCCACTCGAACGCCTTGGTTTGAAGATGGTGAATCCACCTCTTCTCCTTCTCGTCACCTGCCTTTGAACAAAGTTTGAATTTGGAAGCGCAAAAACTGTCGGTCAGTTTCTTTCTCTCAAATCCACCAAAGTAGCGTCGCCGCTTCGGGAGTATTCCACTCTGCGAGCCCATCAAAATGCGTATTCATCGCCCTGTAAAAATTTGACACGCGTTTCGTGTGTAGCCGCCATACCCCCATTTTTCCACCACTTTGAACACCATTGTTGGCATCAAAGACGAGTTCGTCTTTGTCGTCTGCCAGAGCCCAACGAGATAAATCACATTGCGCACTCGTATGTGGAAAAGCACCGAAGAACATATTCAACCAGCCGACGAATACATATCAATGACTTTCGGTCGTTGGGATATGGGAGCACAAAATACGGTCGAAGCCGTAATGGTCTCTGTGAACTCCGATTCTGACAGGATCTCTCACCATGACTTGCTTCTGGTTCCTGAAGCTCAAGCGTGAAATAACATGGGGCGGCATGGTGGTTCGCCGCAATGCGGATAATAATCGGGATTATCTCTCAGAGCATGGGGAGGCAAGTCAAAGAGATGCATATGATAATATGACCGTGATGAGCTATGGGCGATAGCTGCCGTGCTTAGACGATGCACCTTGGCCCTATACTGCAGCGATACTGCGAAAAATAAAAGCTATTGCCTTCCAATGTTGTCTCGCTCGCCCAAGCACTTATTGTCGCCGTTCCGAAACGACTGTCATCCCGTGGGATTGCAGCCATACTATATAGGTCGCATTCGGGACGGGAATGCAAGTGCGAGATTAAGTTCAGAACCGAGAGCCCGAGCGGTGACAGGCGGCAAAAGGCGAACCGAAATAGAAGATGAAAAGGCGTCACCGAAATTATGAGGGCCAAATGAATGATTCAATGCAGACGGCGACTTACGGGGGCAGTGTACACGATCTTGGGCTTTGGTTTTTTTTCCTAAGGGTGTCACACACGCTCCATTTCCAAGGACAGGGGTACCCCTCGGCTAGATTTCCAATTTAGAACAATAGCAACGGGAAAGGAATTGGGACAATAATTGATCGTCCATACCTATTTGCTCACAATGCAAGCCCTGAAACATGGGCTTAACGCCACGAACAAAGCATGGCCGTTTCTACGCCAAAAAAAGAAAAGTGACTCATGGACTGGCGCGGGTGGCGTAAAGGGTGTCGCTTGTAGACGAGGTCCTGAGGTCCAAACCCGACCGAGATTCTCAACCCTTCTCCCTTTCTTTCCGTCGTGGAAACCATAGAGACAACCTGCATGACTAGCTGTGGAACTCGTGCTCACGTTCTCCTACCCTAGTGTATCATCAATCGTGCATGAAAATATCTTTTTCTGCTTGCGTACTTCACGATGTTCGAGTCTAGTGTTGGACTGATGATGGTGGACTCTTCTTCGCCGTCGTCATGCAGCTGAGAGCATTTGAAGAGGTTGTGTCAAAGGACACCATCCCCTTCTCGATACCTTGGTTTGTGTCATAGCTTCAAATTTTATTTCTTTCATGTCGCCTGCTTTAAAAACGTCTGAAGCAAGGGTGCGCAAACGCTGTGGGATCAACCACTCTTCATTCGCCCAGACACAAATGGACTAAAAGAACATTCCTCTTCTGGGCGTACTGCGCTCCGCGAGCTCGTCAAGATATGTCGTCACCGCATCTTCAAATCTGTCCCGTTTGTCTTGGTAGTACGTCTCGTCAAGAACCCGTCCGACGTATCCCAAATTTTGAACGTAATCGTCTCCATTGGTAACGATCCTTGCCAGTTCGCCGTGGCTGTCTGCCCGATGACGCAATGCACACCCATTAGTATGTGCATACATTTGCCTGATGACAAGGCACGGGATGACAGGGCCAGATCCAATGCCCGGAACACCCCGCAACAAATGCCATTTATCAGTCATTCCGTCAAATGATCGAACGTGGGTCTCCGTCAGCGATGTATCTCAGTCATGCGACCATCGAATATATAGCACTGCGAGAATAGAAAGATTAATTGACTAGTCTGGGGATCACGACTAACACCGCATCGTGACCAATCATTGGGAAAGGGAAGCACAGACGTACGTGTCGACCTGCGGGGGTGAATCGGATGGCCAGATGCAAACCCGATACGGAAGACCACTGACAAGATCCTGCACATCCTATCAAACCCCATCTTTTGAAGTTCAATAAGAATAGGGAATTTGCCGTGATACAGATAATAGTAGGGATCTCTGTCAACGAAAGACATTGATAACATGACGTGATGCCGTGAATGAATGGGCGATGAACTTGGATCTTGCGGCGATACTGCGAAATAACAAATAAGAAAAGAAGGAAAGCTTCTCGTCTTCCAATATGATTAAATTGTGTTCTCTCGCTAGCCGAAAAACTTCCAGGTGCCGTTCCAAGTGGCTGCCACTCCGTGAGATTGCAACCATACTAAATAGGTGACATTTATCGGGGGTAATAGACAATGCGAGATTAGGTTCAGAGCCAAGACCCCAATCGAGACGGCAAAGACGAACCGAAAGAGAAGAAAAAGCCGTTGCTAAACTCGCGATGGCACGCGTGAGCAAAGCAGATGATAGCCAACATACTGTGGGGACAGTCATGGTGTACTGGTCCACTGATCTTGAGCATTGAATATTGATCCTTGAAAAGGCCAGCCTTGCGCAAGATAGCGCGTAGTAGAAAAGCATCGCCGATTCCATCAAAGTCGGTAATCAGAGACAGAAAACCAAACTTTGTTTTTGAAGGCGGCACACGGCGCGCTCCATTGTCCGACAAACCTTGTGCAGGCAGGGTCCCTTCAATTTAGATTTTGGAACAATGGGCGTGACACAATGGGAAGAGAAAATACACGCTGGTTGACTGTCCTTTCACTTATTTGCTCACAATTGCATGAAGCATTTACGGCGCCTCAAAACAGGGTGTAAAGCCTTAAGGGATTAAAAGATAAAGTTGCGCATAGACGGAGAATTCAACCTCGATTAAACCATCAGAACGTTGATGAGCATAGGCTTTTTTTCGCATAATAAAGGTGGTATATTCAAACTGTAAAGTGAATACAAAGGCAACGATGACTGGTAAACAGGAACGGGAAAAATAATTGGAAGAGTCTCGGTTCGTCAAAAAAGTAAGCTTTGTGATACGAATAGGAGAAGTTGACCCATGAACTGGCGGACGTCACGTAAGGGGTGGCGTGAACGGGAAAAAGCCCCAGCATAGACAGGAATGACCCTGAGATCAAGACTGAATATAGCAATCTTGTTTCTCCAAATGCATTCTCTCTTGTAAGTTGTAGAACCATGCCGGAAACCTCTGGGGAACCAAGGCAAAATCCTACCATCAATGGATATTTCCGTGTTTCGTTGCGGTTCTGCAGGCAAGTGATCTGAATGGGAAAATGGGCGTTGAGTTGGACGGCAATCAGCGAGATAAGGTCCGTGATAACATCGTGGACCTGAATACTATCCTCTAACGGGGAAGACGAAGAACTTATCAGAAAGAGCATCATGGCGCGGGAAAAACTTAAAATAAGAGACGAATGGTTGGGCTTGGCTTACGCTGTGGGGCAGGGGAGACAATAGATAAGCGTTTCGGGGAATTCCATGGCGCCTGCCGCCTAATCACCAGTAACGCCAAGAACAATGTTTGAAGATATTTAAGTTGCGAATAGATTGCATCAGAAACGATTGAAGGACCACGAAAAAAGTATTGCACATCCCCGATATTTACATAGCAGGCGATTTAGGGACAACGATTGAACGACGCCCATGATGCTGTTCCTAAATTTGATTATCTGCGGCCACCGATATGGCTTCGACAACAATAGGCTACTTGCCAGGCACATACATCCAGGTTTCTGGAGTACGATATGCAGATTACCAGATTTGCCCTGCGTTTTCAGCACAGCGGGGTGATTGAGCAATGACTCCCGCACGTACTCCACCCTGGTAGAAATTAGTCCATTATCAGGTGTTCATTAAACTATATTCGTCTGTTTCTGTGTTTTTCACATGGATGCGGGGCGGAGTCTTTGGCGCTTTGTTCGGCATCACGCCTCGCTTGTGGCATCACCCAGTAATTGACCAGGATCACTTGCAGCGCAGGGGTGATGAGGATGTGAACGAGATACAGGTGGAGATGTTGCATTGGCCGCCGACATGCTTTGACGGAATGGGCGTGTCTTGAAACGGGCAGCAGAAAGGGTAGTTAATCAAATCTAACTGAAATGAATTCAGAAAGGTTTGAACTCGTCTACTGGATCGTCGAGATCCTGCCATCGGGTTGTTTTTCAAGAACTTAGCCAGTCGTTTAAATGTCGCGCTTGTCATGAATAGCACGAAGAAAAGAAAACTGATATTCATGGCGAAAGCAGTGTACATGATGCTGTGAACAAAGAGTATTGATGCAAAAGTTGCTGTAGAGGTTAGCTTCACCTTCAGGAACGAACCTAGGGTGATAGCATGCGTCCTGTGGCTAACCGCGTGAAGCGGGAAAAGATCATCGGTTTGTCGTCACACCTTGATGACGTGTAATCGTTTCGGCCTGAGGGTTGGGCTGCTCTGCGTCCATCCTGGCGAGACGCGCTTCTGAGACTGCCGAAACAAGCACCAGTGAAGGCCTAGTCGCGCTCTGGTGACAAGTAACGGTGCGACTCCCATTCATCAGCATATCCACGGCATTCTCTCAGGCTATTCCAACATAGCTCGGACACCACAAAACGGTGACCCGTCTACTATCATTCCCCTCTAACCACCTTCGTAGATATGCCATGACCCTGATGGCAATTGACTAACCATCTTTCAGTTGCGTCGGAGATGGCCATGGCCACTGTTTTATTGTCCACGAGCACGAAAATTTGGTTAATTTGCTGGTGGCGATATACTTAAAAAGGATGATAAGGCTGGTAAGAATATTGTATGGTCCACCGGGCCGGCATCAGTGGTTCTTGTGGGTGCGACGTCAACCTGCCAATATGTGTCATTCATCTCGTGTAGACTTGACAGCAGGAACATGCACACGGCAGTCTTCAACAGGCACTGGGAAAATTGAAAATGGAAGGAGCCGGCGTGACAAAGTCACACAGTGCAACGAGTCTCTTCCTGGATTGCTGAATTTCAGAACAAGAAAGCAGTTTTGATGGCAGCCGAACTACCCGTACCCGTGTACACGGACTTGCATGAGCTTTACGGCAGCCTAGGTACTTCACTCAATCACGTCACACGATGGGACAACCTGGCAAAGAAGTTTCAAGAAAGGTTTGGTAAGAAGCCCACCTACATCGCAAGGGCCCCTGGTCGAGTGAAGTGAGTAATTAAAAGTTCCCGGGCTTGGATTGCGATCGTATACTAACCGACGCGCCTTTCCCAGTCTCATCGGTTCGTTTTATCCGATAATAGCAATCGCGATCTAACTTGCACTGCAGGCGAACATATCGATTATTCTTTGCTTGGCGTGTTGCCTGCCGCTATCGAACGAGATATTCTGATCGCGTGCGCTCCTCATGATTCCGCTAATTCACAGGGGCTTGCATCAGAAGGGTGCCGCTTCCCTGCAAGTGTTGTAGTCGAGAATTTACATGAGAAGTACAAACGTCAGGTGTTTGCACCAGCGCCCAGAGCACATGGGTGGGATATCGGTATCGATACGAAGGAGTTGAGATGGGAGAGCTATGTCAAAGCGGGATATTACGTCCGCCTTTCTCTCCGTTTGAGGTTTAATTGGTTAACCTTGTGTCTTTAGGGCGTTTTGGAGGACTTTTTTCCTCCTGGGACGAACGAACTTCCTGTTCCCGTGGATCTACTGGTCACTGGTACCGTTCCACAGGGATCGGGCCTTTCGTCTAGTGCCGCCTTGGTCGTGGCCAGCAGTCTGGCCTTCCTCGCCGTCAATGGCAAAGTTTGTCTTCTGATTTTTGCGCATCTGTTACTCAAATTTCATGACAGCTTGATCACCATGTACATGGGTTTGCGAGTACACTTCGCAGACTGACGAAGGGCGAATTGGTCAGAATGGCGATGGAAAACGAGAAGCGTGTTGGGGTTAACAGTGGAGGGTGAGCGTTTGATCTCCTGGACAGGTAATAGTTAATGGTTCTGCGATATCACAGTATGGATCAAGCCGCTTCCGTCATTTCAGATCCATCCTCTGCTCTTTACATCTCTTTCTATCCCACTCTCTACGCCTCTCCAGTTCCTTTACCGAGCAACGCTGTCTTTGTCTGTGCCAACTCTCTCGTCGTTTCAGACAAAGCAGTAACAGCTAAACATCGATATAATCTACGTGTTGTGGAGTCACTTGTCGGAGCAAGAATACTGGCCAAGGAACTAGGAGTGGCTGTAGGCGACAAAGAGAAAATTACCTTTCGAGAGGTGCTAGGACGGTTTGCGGGCGAGGCGGCTAACGGCGGAAATGAGCTGATCGCCGAGCAATTGCAAGAGACTCTGGAAGGAGTGAGCAAGAAGATTGATATACTGAAACCGAGACAGCACCGTGGCTCCACAGACGAAGACGGCGTCCAACTGGGAGTCACGATGGATGAGATGATTGAAATGTCGGGTTTGCCTCATGATCTGTTTCGCGAAGTGTATCTATCTTGGGTTGAAGGTGAGGTACGGTTGATGTATTTGATGCAGCGGCTCAAACCGTTGTTGGTTACGCAGTTGAGGCTACTTACTTCCAACTGTACAAACGAGCAAAACACGTCCTCTCGGAATCATTACGCGTCCTGCGATTCCGTAAGCTATGTTTGGATGCAGCTTCTTCGGGATTTGCAGAGTCAATTGGACAGTCTCTTGGTGATCTGATGAACGCTTCTCAAACTAGTTGTCGTAAATTCTTCGACTGTTCTTGCCCTGAACTGGATATGCTCACAGAGCTTGCAAGAGGGGCTGGTGCGTATGGAAGCCGATTGACTGGTGCTGGTTGGGGTGGCTGCACCGTGTCTCTTGTTGCGGAGGATCAAGTGGAAGCATTTATTGCGCAGATGCGGAAGACCTACCCACCCTATCTGGAGTTGGATGGTGACGCGCTCAATGAAGTAATTTTCGCTACGAAACCGAGTAGCGGCGCTTGTGGTATGTGTAACCTCTCATTCGTTCTGTGGAATTAATCTATGGCAAAAGTGTACAAATTCACCTGATTCGAAGCACTGGGAAATCAGTCCTTTTACCGTTCAAATGATACGGATGCTACATGAATGGGTTATTTTAACCTTTTGACCATAAGAAAGGTGCATTTTCTGCACCAGAGAACCATGGTTCGAACAATCATGTATGTATGAAAACCTGATCTTTCCCTTAGTCCACGTGCAAAAAACGCCTGCGTCCGAAACAACTGCTATGTTAGTCATTGAACTAGTATGGTCTGCCTCACATCGAAGTGGACGCCTCGTTCCGTGAATTATTTCATTATAAAGATGCCCGCGTGTGATTGACCGGTCGAGGGCTCGCCGCTGTATGGCTGGGGCTCGTTACGGGCCTGGGATTCCGGCTTTTTCCGAAATTCCGAGTTCAGGCTGCTTGTCCTTGTCTACGTCATCTATCGCGCGACCTTTCCCTTACAGTTCCAGGATCTGAACTTCGCCGCATGCAGAAAGCTTGACCGGAGTCAACCAGATTATCCCATAGTAACGCTAGGCTACTGGTCCTGGTGCAACTACTACATTGTAAAGGTCAATTCATACAGACACAATTTTTCATAGATCCGCGCCCATCTCATGTCTACGATTCCTCCTTTTGACGTTTCAAACATTGGGAAAACAAACCAGCTCCACTCTGATGAAGAAAGGAAATTCATTGGAGGGTCACTTCGACGCAAAGAAAATGAACTGGAGAATATCAGTCAACAGATCGCCACATTATCTCACCACCAGAACGAGATCATGGAAGACATCGAGCGGCACATGATCGCACTCGCCTCTTACAAAATCCTACCCGAGGACATCATTCGACAAATATTCACGTTGTGTTGTGACGACACAGCTCAGTTCCCGCTTTGCAGAGGCAATCCTCAACTCGCTTTGTGTGCCGTGTGTTCCGCATGGCGCCGAGTTGTGTTGGACATGCCTCATGTCTGGAGTGACGTTGTTCTATACGGTGCAGGCACCTCGGTACGTAACAGGAGTTTGATAGCTATCATGAACGAGTGGCTTTCACGAGCCAGAGACGTGCCTAGGTCAATGACGATGGAGTTCTACGGTGGGGAAGCTGTTGATAAGGAGACCCTCATTCAGATCATTCAACCTTACCGCTATCGAAAGATCCACCTCATTCTGGATTACAAAGTATTGTCACAGGTCATGATAGAGCTGCCCGATGCAACATTCCTGCATCTCGAGGAGATCAAACTAGAAGTGATTGTATCGTCACGACTTCATTTTGGCGAATCGTTTATCGCTCCTGTTTTAATTAAACCATCAATCCGCTTAACAAATACCACATCATTGGAAATTTCAGGAGCGTGCGACGACCAGTTTCTCAGGACCGCCTTCACCTCCTGGCATAAATTACGTCACCTGAACATAACTGTCAACATACCGTCACAATGGTGTTTCGAGATTCTACGCGAGGGGACGTCACTTGATTATTGCTCGTTAGCAATAAGACGAGATTTCGACTTTGTCACGCGTTCTCCGACCTTCAACGAGCCTTCTTTAATATCCAACGTGCAATATCTACTCCTGAAGTTCGATTCTGCAAAAACAGCTGAACCATATATTCGATTGCTCGTACTCCCTAGGATCCGTGACCTCCGATTATACACAGTGAATTCGGACCTTTCACTAGGTTGCGACGCTATAGCGCTCGCTGAGATGGCTCGCCGATCACAGATGAAGGACATAGAGAGCTTGACATATGGGAGTTGCGACGGGCCGTGTGATGCTCGTATCATACTGGAACGCATGCCTTCTCTTAAAAGATTGTCTATATTAGGTGAAGCCACCTTCCGCGGCAACCAAGCAATGGAAGACCTGGCTGCTGGCGTTCTTGGTCCTCACCTCTCCTCGTTCCAGGCCGATGATATGCACCTGCAGGAGATTAGTGAACTAGCAGCGACGGTCAGGACACGGAATAGTAATGCTCAATTAACCTCCATAAGTGTCCGCATCCGAAGCCGAAAGTAAGTGATAATGACTTACGGAATCGACGGGGCTTCTCATTGTACATGCAGTGATTTTGAATTTGAATAACCAATCGACTCTGTGCCATTCAAATGGGATTGTCTGTTGCGATACGTGTTCGATCGCTAGCCTCTCGTCGTTCCTTTCATCTCATTTCTGGTCTTTGGCCTGTTGCGCATGCCATTTCCGTTCCTCGCCCAACTTCTTGATGACTTTTTTCAGACGTGTTCTCCAATTTTGTTGCTTGCTTTTACGAACACATATAGTACCGCCTCCTCGTAACTCATTTATACGGTGTCGGCATGATATATACTACAGGTATGCGGACAGACATGAAATGAAACGAACGGCTGGGAGGTCATGCATTCATGCGTTATCCGTCACGCGTCACTGTCAAATGCTTGCTGATGCTCTACTTGGAGGAAAACGGCTTTATTCAGCCACTCACTTCTTCACTCCAATTTTGCGTCGTACTTCCATGATGTTGGCCCCTCGTTTCATTCCTTCGCGCCTTGATGTAATCGAGGATATCGAAGATTACCAACCCGGCGGTTACCACCCAATATCTGTTGGCGACACCTTTGACCATGGGCGTTTCAGGGTCCTTCATAAACTCGGAATTTGGGGCTCCTCCACTGTTTGGCTGGCACGCGACCAGCGGGAAGAGGGAGACCGGAGTAGAATCGTCACCCTCAAGGCAATGCGCGCCGATGCTCCTTCATCCAAGGTCCCAAGCGAGATCCCCGAACTAGCTATTTCCCAAAAACTTAGAGCATCTCTCCCTCCTTCCGAGTCTGTCGGCTTTCAGACTGTCGATCACCATTTCTTCGTACAAGGTCCAAACGGCTCTCACCTATTCCTCATATTCTCTCTTGCCGGCCCCAGTATCCTTGCCATGTCTGACTCACCCGGGCGAACTGCCGGTAGTGACCGTGCAGACTTGGCTAGGAAGGTCGCGAAACAAACAGCGATGATGATTCATCACATGCACTGCATCGGCGTCGTTCATGGAGGTAAGCAATCTTCTGCCTCTTTCAACGATGTCAGTTGCTGCCGAATGATCCCATCCAGACCTGACTACATCGAACATCTTGTTTCGCCTGTTGCCCCACGTCATCAAATGGTCGGATGCCGAAGTGTACGCCCATCAAGGCGTCCCCGAGACGGACAATGTCAGAACCCGTGACAGACAACCACCCAGCCCTCACGCACCAGCCATGCTCGTCGCACCCATCCAGGACTCCAAGATGTCAGACGCAACGCTTCTTCAAGAGAGCATTGTCGTCGGTGACTTTGGGCAGTCCTACATCTTCGCCTCTCCACCATCGGCCTACAAGCCAGGTACAGTGCAGAATTACCAGTCGCCGGAAGCACGGTTCGAGGGGCGCATGGGCCTCGAGGCGGACATCTGGGCGCTCGGATGCGCGATCTTTGAAATCCGTGCGGGCTTTGCCCTCTTCGAATCGTTCTTGGGAAGTGACGTCGACATTCTCAGGCAGATGGTTGAGACGCTGGGGCGACTACCCGACCCCTGGTGGGCTGCTTTCGAACAGCGCGCGCTATGGTTCCAGGAGGACGGGCAGCCAAAGAGCGAGCAGGATCAAGAACGCGCCGGCGTGCGTCTGAAAGCGTACGGAAGCTCCATCAGGGCGAAGTTGCTCGGGATAGGCGAGCAGGACGATCCGCCGTCTGAAGGCGAAGGTCCGATGATTGAAAAGCCCGGGGTACAACTACATGATGAAGAAGTCGGGCTGTTGCAGGATCTCTTGGAAAAGATGTTGAAGTATGATCCAGAAGAGAGGATTCGCATACAGGATGTCATCCGGCACCCGTGGTTGAACTAACTTCACTGACTGGCAATGGTGAGGGGAGCGTGGTGATAGTGATAAGGATGAGGAGGATGAGGCGGTGAGGGGAGCGCAGCGAAGGGAGCGTGAAATGATGAGGGAACACGGCAACTTGAAGGGTGAGAGAGAGGAAGTGAGAACGTCACAGATGCCCTCGAGCCAGCCGGGAGCTGACACATTGAAATGAAGGCGAGCGGCAGGGATGGGTTCGGGATGGCCCAATTTCGGATACAATCCAGTTCCGAGCCAAAGCCTGGTGTGATCAAGCTCAAGATCCGGCAAGGATGGCGAGTGTGGATATGATAAAGTGGCATATGAGATGGGTTTGTTGCAGCATGGTTCAAATATCTTTTCAAAGGCGGAAAAAAGCCCAGGATTGGAACTGACAAGATTAGCCATCAAGCTGATTAACAGTTGCGTCTGACTTGGTGTATGTGTGATTTTTTACCAACATGAAATTATTTATTCTGTTGCTACTTCAGCCCTATTTCAGCTGTCCACTATTTCAGCTGTCATGAAACCATGCCCTTCCTGTGGTGATATTGGTGCTAATATCGCCGAGAGTCTCTGAGATTGCAAATTCTGTGCTCATCACCTGTGTACTTTCAACTGATCGTGACCCAAACAGTTCTCGGGATACTTCATCTGTCTCCCATAAAGATTTTTTGAGGTAAACGAGGACCACGATTGCCGTCGGATACATCCCCTGGAATAATTGATCCATTAGTCAAACAAGAGCATCTCGCAAATGAATCAAGACTTACAAAGACTTGTTGGATTATCGCGTTGATACTTCCCCAGACAATGGGAGATCCGGGACTATATCCTGCGTAAATAGGAATGGCTTGGAGGGTCTGTAGCAGGTAGCAGTCATTGGTCATCACGTTTCAAGGAGGGAATAATTACGTAGATTGCCAGATAAAACAAGCCAGACTCAATGAAGAGGATCATGACCTTCTCTGCTTGCGTTTCTCTCCTGACGGATCCTAGATACTTCGCCATGCTGCGTCGAAAACCCCTGTGGGACAACGCTTATCGCATGGGTGGCACCATGCAATGCAACAGGACTCACCATACTCTAAGAAAGATAAGGGCCGTGCAGATGATGTTTGTCACGTATGACAGGGTAAAGGTCGACATATCAGCTCGAGAACATGATAATGCACCCTGAGATCCCGCGGAGGGATTTGGATCCAGGAAGGCCCAATGCGTCTTGATGTCACAGCCTAATTCGTAAACGCCTGCGACTGGGATAGCATCAGCATAATATAATATCTTTGACGTGTTGATAAACGTACCAACAGAACCCAGCCAAGTCAGAAAAGGTATGAGAACATAAGCCCTCCTGCCATAATAAATTGCCCATGTTCTCCAAAGAACTACGGTATCTCCTAGGATCAACTTTCATTGTAACCTCAGAAACAAAACGATAGGTTGCAAAAGTAGCGACTGCACCATAAACACAAAAAGCATCTCTCCCGTCCACGCCAACGACGCTGTTTTGGTATCTGCGAGAGTGGCTCGATCCTGGAACCCATCCACGCCTGAACTATCCATCAAAGTGATCTTCAACCGCTCGATAATGTCCGCGATATCGAGTGCGAAAAATAAGCTTGACCCCACGAACATGACAAGAGTTACGGATAACAGGTAAATCTTCCACAGAGACCGCAGTCTAGACCGGCTGCCAAGAGACAGTTGAAGTTTGAATCCATACTACACTGGCGACTCTAAACCGACGCGTACGCTAGTATTGAAGTGGACGCGCATATCAGAAACATATATACACCTGAAGCGGAAAGGATTGGCAAAAAAATCGCTTCCGAGTCGGGCATGTACTACTAGTCTACTTACCATAAAACGTGGCTTCGAATGCAATCCGGACCACCTTGATGATGAAATTGGAACCTAGGTTTGACAGTACCTCGGACGTGCTAGACATCGTCCGGTCTCTATGCGCCGTAAGGCGGTGAGGCAGAGGGGAGGAAGGGAGCGATTGGTGATGGGAGTGAGTCCATTTTTAATGCATATATGGCCGTGCAATTGCCGATGTCCACGGCCAGGTGATGATAGTGAAAGCTTGATTCTAGTCTTGTCGTCATCGTCATCAGTGCACATGACATTTCCAAGAAGATGCAAGGTGCGCCTTTGCCTCGGACAGTAAGAGAGAACGCATGTCAGCGAAGAGGTCTTTGACTGGTACCACATGAGAAATTGGTGTATATTTAGATTTGCATCAAAACGTAGTAGATTCCGAGGGGTCCCGATTGAAACACTCATTGCCAGTCTTTGACTTCACCCCAAACTTGATTGAGTTTGTTGATTCTCGAAATCCTAGTCAACGAAGACACGGTCCGTCCGTCGATCTTTCTTTTTCTCTTTTTTTCAAGGCTCCACGCTCACCGACGCGCTTGGTCGTTCATATTAACGCGCGCCAGCTCTTCGGCGCGCAGCATAGTGAGTTTATAATACTACATTTACTCTCATCTACACCGCCAGCCGCTTTGGTTAATTCGCAAGTCGGGTTCATACACGCCGCGTGCCCAGAAAACATCTTGCACCATAGCTAGTCATCTGGAAGTCAAGAATTGAGATGCAAGGTTGATACTGCGTATTTGTTTCATCCGATACATCTAGCCACTGTTGCCAAATTGCTATCCATTAACATCGCTGACCTTCGTTAACCGGCCTTCGAGTTCAAACAGACGAAGTTCATGCCTTTGCGGAGGATGTAGAAAGGGTAAGAATCCCTTTTTCTTAATATGTGACTCACTGCCCTCTATTACATACAGTCCCGTAACTTATTGAGCTTCGAGGATCATGAAACTCTCCAAAAGGCCCGCACGGACATGCTCGAGGCTCTGGAAGAGGCGATTTCCGCGTCGTTAGATGATGCAGAAGGAGAACCTATGTCTGTCGTAGAATAGGGAAAGCCTGGTCTTCAAGCTTTATGGTCGTGCACGCGTTGAAATAGATTTGGGATTCTGCGATGTTGAGCCTCCCTAGTTTTCTGCTGCTCTAGAAAAAAACGCTGGTCCCTGCTCTAGAACAAGCGCTCGCATCTATAAGAGTCCAGATACAAGAGATGATGGAGGAGATGATGGAGTGAATGCGCGAGAATAGTGCGTTATTTCTGGCTACACTTAATTCCATATCTACATACTTGCAGGGATGCGAACGGTTAGAGTGTCCAACGTCCAACTCTCTATTTGTGTACGACAACCAGTTCAAATAATAGGTACGACTATGCATCATTGTCGTCGGTGGACTCCATCTCAGCATTCATCTAATCCAGATACACGTGCCTGATCTACACGCGTCGTGGTTTGACAAAACAGGTCGGGTTGGAAGTACCCGAGTTGTCATTTCAAAACGTCCCTCAACACTGGGAGGTGCTCGTCAGAGAAAGCTCAATCATTTTTGGCGAACAGTATTTACCTTCATCAGAGAACAACGCAGGTGCGGAATTTCCGTGCTTTTGGTTCGATCCCGAAGGATCTTAAGCCCAGGGCCCACGACAAGGGAAGCACGAGGAAAAGGGGCACGGCTGCCCCCCCACCATCCCTGGGACGTACCTTTTTATTATCGAACGAGGCGGGCGACGGGGAGAGACGGGGAATCCTAAACAAAGTAATGGGAAGATGTGGAATACGTCAGCTAACCACGAGAAAGGAAAGAAAAGAAAAGAAAAGAAAAAACGATTTTCCGCAACGTCCTCCTCCTCCCCCCCTGGCCATCTAACAGACGGCCAGGAGCACTAAAATACCTGCCAGGTCCCACAGGTCCTTGAAAATGTTGCCTTCGCCTTCTCTTCTTCTTTCTGACTGACCAATCAGCCTCCAATTCCTGTGTTAGATTCTTTCTCAGCAAGGCTTATTCGAGCAGCGCAACACTTACTTCGAGTTGACGCAGCCTTTCACGCTCGCGGATATCGGCCTCGTACTCCCGTTGGAGCACTGGCGACCTGGCAACTGGCAAATCCTTGGCGAAACGAACACGGCGGGACTCTACAGGACGGTTAGCAAGATTCATGTGTGGGGCATTGATATGGGTGGAGGCAGGGGGTTGGCGACCGGCGCCAGTGTTAACGGTGGAAGACATGGTGGTGTGCATGGTGGTGTGCATGGTAGTAAGGAAAGAAAGAACGCACGCCAGTGAACAATATATAGACTATTTCATTGCCAGCCACACGATCGAAGCCCCTAACCAAATGTTGGTAGACGATCACGCGGTCACTTAATCTATATTGCTCATTGTTTGTCCCTACCACGAGGACCCATGGGGCGCGTTATACATGCTGTAGACCATACCTGAGGTATGCTTTGCATTGAGATAGTGTTCTTGGTTGTTGTTCGTCCTTGCAATGCTCTGCGCGTTCATTCAAATAGTTGACGCGTTCACCAGTTCGGTTCCGCTTTCTTCTCGGGCATAACGCATGGAAGACAAGTGACTCTGGGGAATGATGAATACCAATGCAAGACACTCCTTCCTCCCAACCTCGAACTAGTTCAAAGCGACACATGTATTGTGGACAGCAGCTCCCACATGCCAGTGCGTAGAGCCAATGCTGTCTTTTTAATGCTCAGTGAGGACGAATATGTCATTCATACGTTTGATTCACCGGCAATTTTGTAGCGCGAAACAGAGACCTGAAGGGAGTAATGAGTAGCATGAAGCAGTTGGAAGATAGATTCAACAAGAATTTCGGATATCCCTACGTGTTCCTCAACGACGAGCCATTCGACGAAAAATTCAAAAAGTGAGTAGCCCAGTCTCATGGGAGCTGCCGTGGATCACTGATGAATCTCTTACAGCCTAGTAACGCAACTCACCGGAGCACCAGTCGAATTTGGCCTTATTCCTTTCGAGCACTGGAACCAACCACCGTGGATAAACGAAACCAGGGCTTCAACAGCACGCGACGAATTGGTTGCCAAGAACATTGCTTATGGAGGTAAAATGCTCGCGCTGCTCCGGAATGAAGCTGACGCGAACCAAATTGACAGGCTCGGTATTGTAAGTGATTGGGCGATCCCGATAGTTTGCTACCGTAGGAACTGACATTTCCCAGGTATCGGAACATGTGTCGCTTCAACTCTGGTGTAAGTCATACTACATCGTGAATACAGTTACATAACGGCCGGTCAGTTCTTCTACCGCCATGAACTTTTAAAGCCATACAAATATTATTGGAGGTAATCAACCCGAGATGATTGCGATTCTTGCAATGACGTCGAGTGATTGTAGATTTGAGTACGTGTTGTTCACTACCGGTCTATTCTTTCGGCTGAATCCACATTCAGGCCGAGCGTGGATTTCTTTTGCGATATCAATTACGATCCGTTCCTGTATATGCAAGACCACGACAAAGTTTATGGTAGTTATTGTCAACTTTGAGATATTCAACAGTTCAGCCCGTTCGGGTTCGCAGGGTTCACTATATCACTTTACGAGTATATGGAGACCATTCCGACACTTTGGAGTGCCGCCAAGGGTACGAGGAGATCATTCTATCAGTACTCCCTGACTGACGATCGTAGAATTCATGAATGCCAATCCTGAATTGATAGTATCAAATAATGCCATGAATTTTGTATCCTCTGATGGTGGCATAACATATAATCGATGTCATTGTTCGTATTTTCGGATGAATACTGGCATCTAGGCATCACTAATCGTTCTTTTATAGTTTGGAGCAACTTTGAAATCGGAGACCTTGATTTCTGGCGTGGCGAAGCCTATTCAAAGTTTTTTGATTTTCTAGACAAAAAAGGCGGATTCTACTACGAGGTAGGTAGTCTACATTCTTCAAGGTCGTCGAGTTCGAAAAACTCATTGATTCCTTTAGCGATGGGGAGATGCGCCGGTCCATAGTATTGGTGTGGCTTTGTTTGCACGACAGGACCAGCTTGTGCGTATTTCATGACGTCGAGACGGCAACGCAGTTTATCTTCTAGCAGCATTTCTTTCATGATATTGGCTATTACCATAATCCGTTTCAGCATTGTCCGCGCGGTGACATACACAAAGAGGGTAGATGTTGGTGCGATCCTGACAGTAGCTTTGGTGAGCTACGTGGAACTATTGTGATGAGCGGCATCGCTACTCATATGCGCAGATTATGACGGTTATTCATGCTTGGGAATCTACGATAGACTTTTCGCTTGACTTGGGTCTGCTAAACAAACCCTGAAGAATATGATATCGATTAGTGTTATTGTCATAGACGTCCTACTTGTACATGTTACATTCCCAAGACGAAACATGAACATTGCTAATGAAATAAGATAGGAACGATTGGAGGATCGCTCGTTGATCAAGGAACAGATGTGCTGGATGTCATCGAGAATAGAAGGGACGCTTGCTGTGTTTCTCGAGTCCAAGTCCGGAATACGGATTATTGCCTTTTCACCAAAGCCGGGATCCTTTAGATCAAGATCATAATTAGTTTCGGTTTCCAGATATTGATCCAGTGAGGAAGACGTGTTGGTGGTGTCCGTCGAGGTGTCACCGTTGCCGAGAAGCCAGTCAGGTCCGACTTGGACGTCAACATGCCCAAATCTGGATCGCCTTCCAGGAGGGTGGGTCCCTCGGAAGTGAACGAATTGGAATTGGAATGGTCGCGCATATATATATATATAGAGAGAGAGAGAGATCAGGTCAAGCGAGAGACTGTGGCACATCCCGTCCGAATCCGAGTCCGAGTTATGCTTGTCACCAGGAAAGTTGAAGAGGCTTTCTGAAGTGGTTGATATGGCTAGAGGACATCATGGGCGTCTTGGAGCGGCGTTTGCACCTTGGCTATCATATCGTTCGACAATACGGCATCTTGCATCTCTTCTGCATAGTAATCTGAACCGGAGCCCGTGGTCGTGTGCACAGGCATCGTCGTGTCCAAGCCAATGCATTCGTACCCGTTCATGGCGGTTTGCGTGGAATAGTGCGCGCTGGACATGAACACAACATTACGAGTATTAGTACCAGACAACGACGTCCAGTTCTTTCGCTATAGCGACGAGGTCGGCCAGGAGCGTGGCGAATCGGTCTTCTTCACGACGCCTCTTTTCACTCCAAAGGTGCGACAATCCCGAGTGAACAGCAACCTGTTCTTCATTGATACTCGATTCTCTAGTAAAGCAGCGGATAATGCGGTGGGCGGGGGACTCCCTGCGAACGGAAAAGCCAGCGTTGTATGTCGAGTCTTGAGAGCGAGCCGATCAGTGATGTAACTGTAAGCGGAATCAAGCTCCGACTAAATATCTTTCCTTAGACAACGCGTTCGCAATGTCCAAGAACAAATCGACAGACGACCACAACTTAGCTGAAGATGATAACACACAGACTCCTGGGTCGACCTCGGCATGTACAAATCCCGTAGCTATAGACTTTTTGGCTAATTCTTCTACCTATCACTAGGTCGACGAATCTCAATCGGCCACTCAGCGCATGTCCAGGGGGGCCCTACGTTTTCTCGATGTGCTAGGAATTAGCCGCCCCTCGAGTCCCGTCCCTCGTCGTGGGCATTCTTCAATGACTCGGGTGAGATAGAAATCTTGGCCATGTATTACGGTGGTTTCATGCGTGCTTCAGAGTGTTAGTCCTATGCCCGGGGGCTGGAATGATGCCTGGTCACCTGCATCTGTATGTTTTGATACACCTTCATGGCAGCAATGTTCTCATCAGCGTTAGGACAACCGTCAAGAAGTCGGAACCGACCCGAATATAATGTTATTAGAAGGTGCGGGAAGGCGCCTCTAATATCTCGTTAGAAGATGAGCAGGGAAACACCTCTGGTATAGGTCCAAAGGAGTTGGCGATTACAACAGAAGTGTGTTGCCATTTCATATCAAATATTGTGACAGGCTAATCACGATGTATACCATAGGACGTGGCTTGCCGCATTCCGACGTCGGATAGCATGATTTCTTCATCCATGAAAGTAACGGCACCTGAGCCGCGAGGTCTATCCGAAGTTCACTTTTTCAAAGACTCGAAGGATTTCAAGATCGAAAACACGCAGTTTAATTCTGCAGGGAGAGACCTCAAAATTACAACAACCTATTTCGAAGGTGAGCTTTAGCCGCTTGTACGCGCTCTTACCTGACATGACATCATCAGATCGCTCACTTAGCATGATCCCATATGCCGAAGGAGCTGGCCTCGATACGACAAAGGCTTGTTTGGATGGCACGAGAACTGATATTTTGGCCAAAGTTGAAGGCTGGCTCACTGCCCCTGACGTAGCTACACCGCGCGTTCTCTGGATCTCGGGCCCTGCTGGTACCGGGAAGTCTGCAATTGCTCACACTGTCGCCCGCCGGTGGATGGACGATAAGAAGGGAATTGGATCATGTTTCTGTTTCAACCGACAGGTTGCCAAGCGTCATGAAAAGATGTTTAGCACCATTGCGCGTGACTTGGCAGGTCGCGTGCCAGAGTTGAAGAACTATTTGATCAACCTTGTTGCAGCCGAGCCAGCACTCGTCACCACTCCTGATGTAACTCAACAATGGCGTAAGCTAATTGAAACTCCTGTTGTTTCCTTTGCAGTGAGCAGACCCATTCTGTTCGTCATTGATGCTTTGGATGAAAGTGGCGAAGCACCCTCACGTCATCATATCCTTTCCATCATTAAGAAAGATTTGGCGAATTTGCCATTCAATTTCCGCATCCTTGTCACGTCTAGGCCCCTTGGTGACATCACTGAAGCACTATGTGGTGCAAGTGGCATTCAACATGAGTCCATGGATCAAATCTCTAGGTCATCTACGGAATATGACATCCGGTTCTACATCTCCTATCAATTACAAGATATCAGCAATGACTTTGATGATCAAATGCTTACCCAGCTTACCAAAAAGGCAGATGGGTTGTTTGAATGGGCTCGACTTGCTTGCGAGTACATTAGGTTTACAGGTGGTTTCTTAACAAGGAGAGAAAAGTTTGAGCAACTTGTGCTTGCTAGTGAGGGCAGCACACTTCTTGATGACATGTACAGGGTTATTCTGCAGAGTATCATGGGAAAATTTCCAAACAAGCTTGTCCTCAACCGCTTCCACTCTGTCCTGCGATTAGTATTATCAACAAGAGAACCTCTTGTGATGGAATCTTTGAATGTCTTACATAACCATATGCAGAAAGGACATGGCTGTTATGGTGTAGCAACAGTTCTACAACATTTTGGATCACTTCTCAGTGGTGTTTCCCAGCAATCCATGCCTATCTGTGTCCTCCATTCAACATTTTATGAATTCCTGACTACCCATGACAGGAGTGGGGTTTTCTTCATTGACCTTGATGATGTCAATCAGGACCTAGGATATGCCTGCCTTCAAGTGATGCAGCAGCATCTGTGTTTCAACATTTGCAAACTGGAGAGCTCATATCTCTGCAACTCAGAGATTACTGACTTGGGGCAACGTATTAATGATTATATCAAACCATACTTGTCATACTCATGCCATTTCTGGGCTGATCATATCACATTGACACCATATTCAGAAAGCTTAGCAGGGCAAATATCAGCATTTCTCTTGAATGAGAAGATGCTGTTTTGGTTTGAGGTTCTTGGATTGCTTAATCTGATGAATATAGTTCCAACCATGTTGGGTGATGTTGCAACCTGGATTCAGGTGGGAAAATTCATTACTTTGAGAATAATACAAGCAATGACACTTTTCAGGGGAATAACCATGATGATGCACTAGCAGCAGCAAGGGATGGTATAAAAATGTCAAGAACTTTTGGAGGCATGATATCCAAAAGCACTCCACATTTATATCTGTCTGGATTGCCTTTTGTGCCCAGGAACAGCATTCTGAGCAAGTGCCTTACTCCCAAATTTCCAAGGGTGGCAAGAATTGCTCCTGGAAAAGCAGTAGAGTGGTCACCATTGCAGTTATTGATCAGAGGACACACTCGTGTGATCAAATCAGTTGCCTTTTCACCAAATGGAAAGAGGATTGCATCAGGTTCTTGTGATGAGACTGTCTGCATCTGGGATGCTGAGACTGGAGTCCAAGTGGGCAGTCCTCTCAAAGGACACACTGGACGGGTCAATTCAGTTACCTTTTCACCAGATGGAAAAATGATTATATCAGGTTCTGCTGATGGGACTATCTGCATATGGGATGCTGAAACTGGGTTCCAAGTGGGTAGCCCTCTCAATGGACATACTGATGATGTCTATTCTGTTGCCATTTCACCAGATGGAAAGAGAATCACATCAGGTTCTTGTGACAAGACTGTCCGTATCTGGGACACTCAGACTAGGATGCAAGTTGGCAGTCCTCTCAAAGGACATACTGCCTGGGTCTTTTCAGTTGCCTTTTCACCAAATGGAAAGATGATTGCATCAGGTTCTTATGATAAGACTGTCTGCATCTGGGATGCTGAGACTGGGGTCCAAGTGGGAAACCCACTCAATGGACATACTGACCAAGTTGTTTCTGTTGCCTTCTCACCAGATGGAAAGAAAATTGCATCAGGTTCTGATGATAAGACTGTCTGCATCTGGGATGCTGAGACTGGGTTCCAAGTGGGCAATCCTCTCAATGGACATACTGGCAGTGTCACATCAGTTTCCTTTTCACCAGATGGAAAGAGAATTGCATCAGGTTCTGGTGATTGGACTGTCTTCATATGGGATGCTGAGGCTGGAGTGCAAGTGGGCAGTGCTTTCAAAGGACATGCTGGTGGTGTCAATTCAGTTGCCTTCTCACCAGATGGAAAGAGGATTGCATCAGGTGATAGAAATAGCACTGTCTGCATCTGGGATGCAGAGACTGGGGTGCAAGTGGGCAATCCTGTGACAGAATGCACTGACTATGTCAATTCAGTTGCCTTTTCAGACAGAAAAAACATTGAATCAGGTTCTCATGATAAGACTGTCTGCACCTGGGATGTGGAGACTAGGGTGCAAGTAAGCAGTCCAGGCAAAGGATACAATGGCCATATCACATCAGTTGCCTTTTCACCAGATGGAAAGAGGATTGCATCAGGTTCTTGGGATGAAACTGTTTGCATCTGGGATGCTGAGACTGGGTTCCAAGTGGGCAATCCTCTCAGAGGACACACTAGCTGGGTCACTTCAGTTGACTTTTCACCAGATGGAAAGAGAATTGCATCAGGTTCTGTTGATGGCACTGTCTGGATCTGGGATGCTGAGACTGGCATGCAAGTGGGCAGTCCTCTCAAAGGACACAATGGCCATATCACATCAGTTGCCTTTTCACCAGATGGAAAGAGAATTGCATCAGGTTCTGGTTATATCTGCATCCCAGATGCAGAGACTAGGGCCCAAGTGGGCAGTCTTCTCAAAGGGCACACTAATATGGTCACTTCAATTGCCTTTTCACCAGATGGAAAGAGAATTGCATCAGGTTCTGGTTATATCTGCATCTGGGATGCTGAGACTGGGGTACAAGTGGGGAGTACTCTCAAAGGGCACACTAATGTGGTCACTTCAGTTACATTTTCACCAGATGGAAAGAGAATTGCATCAGGTTCTTATGACAGCACTATCTGCATCTGGGATGCTGTGACTGGGGTCCAATTGGGCAGCCCTCTCCAAGGACACACTGAATATGTCAAGACAGTTGCATTTTCACCTGATGGAAAGAGAATTGCATCAGGTTCTAATGATGACACTATCTGCATATGGGATGCAGAGACTGGGGTCCAAGTGGGCAGTCCTCTCAAAGGGCACATTAGTGGTGTCAATTCAATTGCTTTTTCACCAGATGGAAAGAGGATTGCATCAGGTTCTGGTGATTGGACTGTCTTAATATGGGATGCTGAGGCTGGGGTGCAAGTGGGCAGTCCTCTCAAAGGACACACTTATTGGGTCAATTCAGTTGCATTTTCACCAGATGGGAAGAGGATTGCATCAGGCTCTTTTGATAACACTATCTGTGTCTGGGATGCTGAGACCAGGGTGCAAGAGAGCAGCAGTCCCCTCAAAGGGCACACTGGCAGTGCCAATTCTGTTGTCTTATTACTAGATGGCAAGAGGACTGAATCAGGTTCTTCTGATAGTACTGTTGGCATCTGGGACACTCTGGCTAATGCCAGAGGACAAGTAAACCTTCTGAAAAGGAGTTACAATCCAGCCCATGTCATCAAGTTTGCTTATGCAACAACACATGCATTGCATAATCCCTCTCTTCTGTTTGAAAACACTCCAGAATTTTGCCAAGATTGGAGAAGGCATATTACCCTTGATTCTGATGGTTGGGTCACTGGAGCCCAGGGTCGCTTATTGATGTGGATACCACCAGCCTATAGAAAGCCATTCTTGTTGCCAATGATGCAAGCAATTATTCCAGAACCAGTAGTTGAGCTAGATTTGAGCATGATGGTGCATGGCTCCACATGGGATAAGTGTTATGTAGATTAGCATCTTAGTTGATGAATTCAGTTACAGAGTTTACAATATGCAGGTTAAATTTGATGTTCCTTGTCACTGCAAATGAGGCAATTTTGCAACTGCAATTCAAATAGTCAAAGTGTATGGCATACACTTGTTTATGTCAATTATATTATCAAAAGTGAATGTGAAGAGTATGAAGAGCATGAAGTTGTAAGGGTGCCTGGTTGCAACAGGGGCACTGGTGTTGAAATATGAAGACCTGTTATTGGTGGAACCACAAACTGGTGTTGGGCTTTGCCTTTGTTTTTTCTGGCTATGCACAGTATCCTTCACTGTGTT